>BLKR01001282.1:0-311820 GCA_011170035.1 Teleogryllus occipitalis
GGCTTTCCTCGGTGGGTGAGGGTTGGCGCCACTTTGGCCTATATGAGCCCCCCAGTGCGCGAGGTCGTCCGGCCGAAGAACCCGGATTTTCGAAGGGCGGAAAATCCACAGTAGCCATGTCACTCTTGTGGCATGTAAAAGAACCCTGGCAGGATGCCCGGCAAAATTAAATCCCTCCGACAACATCCCGCCCTAACGAGATCCCACTTTCTCCCAACCAGACAGTTCGGATATAGTTAACTGAGCCCGACATCTGGCGGAGAAAGTGAGAGTCAAATCCCAGGCGCACACGGGACTGCCCACAGGGTGCACCTGCTTAGATAAAAGTCCCCAGACCCGCGTCGGGGGTAGGCTTCGAAGGAAGCCTGGGTCGAAACCTGGGTGCGGAATACTGCCTACGGGCAGTCTCCCCGCAAGTTAACCCATACGAATACTACTACTACTACCTCGCTGGGGGCAGAAGCAAGGTACTCACCGATGGAGGGACGCACGATGATTGTGGGTATTTTTGTATGTGCTTCATCCACCAGCGTCTCTGCTAGCTGCTTGGTGTACGTGTAGCAATTGGGGTGGCCTCCCAGCAACCTACGACAAACACGCGAAATTTGAGGTCCACTGCAATGTGGATGTCGACTCAAAAAAACTCAACAAATTCTCACTTTGGAGAAAAGATTTTTGAAAGAGTCAAGTTGAATATGAGGCACGGTTGTTTCACTGTAGGGTGGTCATGGGTACAATGTATTTTGAAAAGTGCCGTGAAGAACTTCCAAAACAAGGTTCCACGGTGTGTACATCAACTTGAATACTCTCTGACGATACGACTTTTCCTTCCCCGAGTTGCCTTTAGCTCCATTTGTCAAGTCCACATTGCATGCAGATGTTATTGCTTACCCCATTTGAGAGAGTATTGCTTTAATTCCTAGCACACAATTTAAGATAATCCATGTAAAACAAACTTGTTAGAGATATTTCATCATAATGGAGCCTAACTGGAGACCATTTGCGACAATTGTCATCGGCGACAAACCAATGCAAAATTGCAGAGGTGATTTATTATAATATTAATTCTCTAATTCACAACGAAAAATGTTATGAGTCGGTCGATTATAAAATCTACTTCGGGTCGCTAACAGTTCCCAAAGGAGCAGATCTAGGGACTGTCGGTGCGTCTACAATACTTTGCGCAAAATGTGGGCTGTTCCAAATAAAACAATTTCTTGCACTTCCAATCTTTTAAATGACCTGAGAGTTTAGCCAAGTTCTTACACACATTTTGGGGAACAATCCCAGAGCTCGAATAACTATTGGAACGATCAGTGTTTTTACGCCCCACATTCGGCTGATCTCCATTTCCAAACTAGTATTTAAGACGTTTCTCTGTCTCCTTGGTTACGACGTTTTCGTCGCATGGCACAGCTACATCAACAAGTAAACACGATATTTTCTCCGAATCCGGAATAGCAATATCGGGACGGGCGGGACGGGCGGGACGGGCGGGACGGGCGGGACGGGCGGGACGGGCGGGGACGGGCGGGACAGGCAGGACGGGCGGGACGGGCGGGGACAGGCAGGACAGGCAGGACGGGCGGGACGGGCGGGACGGCCGGGACGGACCCGGGACAGGCAGGACGAGGCCCGGAAGGACGGGAGGCTGAGGGTTGAGCAGGACGGGCAGGACCGAGGCCCGGGACCCAGGCAGGACAGGCCCGGGACGGGCGGGACGGGCGGGACGGGGCGGGACGGGCGGGACGGACGGGACGGACGGGACGGGCGGGACGGGCGGGACGGGCGGGACGGGCGGGACGGGCGGGACGGGCGGGACGGGCGGGACGGGCGGGACGGGCGGGACGGGCGGGACGGGCGGGACGGGCGGGACGGGCGGGACGGGCGGGACGGGCGGGACGGGCGGGACGGGCGGGACGGGTACCTGGGGGTGAGCAGCTGCAGCGCGTCGTCGTCCATCCACTCGGCGATGCGCAGGAGGTCCGCGGGCGGCGCGGGCGCCGGGTACACGCGCTCCTCCAGCACCGTCTGCTCCGGGTGGCAGAAGGCCGTCGACAGGTGCACGAACGCCTGAAAGCACCCAAGCACCCCACGTGTAGCCATTGACATTAGGCCGACACTTAACAGACAGCTTGTTCAGATTTATGAAACGACGGAACCGAGATATTACAGAGTGTTTGCGCTTAAATATAAGCGGACACGGCTGTTGTCATGTGACGCCAAGAACACCAATTATGGACTCTGTAGCAAATATAAAAGCCTTAAACGAGCTCTGTTCGGTGAGGCTTCACAACGTGCACCGAATCTGTTGCCGGTTATTTTGGTTCTTTATCATTTTCATTATCAGTGTAGTACATTATTGTTTATTCAAAATAGAAAACTGATGAACTGATTTCACTAGAAACTCTTATACGAAGTGCCCCTTTAAAGATGTTGCTTAGTGAAAATTTAAATGTTGGTTGTTTTTATAGTGACAATATAATATTTTGAAAACTTTCATTGATATCATCTAAGATATTTTGACCAGTTTATTTAATCATAAATTAAGTAATTTAAGATTTAATTTCAATTTTTAGATTAAGGTCAATAATTATATTAATTATAAATAAATTACTAAATTATTTAGTGGTGTATTTGCGATGTATTTATCCACGTTTTCTTGTACAGCTGTTTAAAACAAGCGCAAAATCTCTTTCACTGCGATCATTACAAGTTTACAATCTGTGATATTTTAATAGCGTATTATGATGCGTCATGGTCTAATGAATATTCCAATGAAAGGCCTTGCTAGAAAGTAGTACTTGAAAAATGTGTTGTCCTCCAGGCTTTCCAGATAAGTGTGCCAATGGCAGAAGTGCGTGTCACAATCTGTTGATTTAAAGGGTTTTATGGCTATAAAAATACGATTTTCGACGACTGTGGAATTACTGCACATCTCTCTAACCAGTAATTGTAGCTTGGCATTTTGCTATTTACAATCATGAAAATGCAAAAGTGGTGTAAGCATAATGGTGAGTCAAATTTACTTTCGATAACCATTTGCTCTCTATATTTTTACCTCTTTTACTGATAATGGGATGAGTGATGGTTTTACTTATGAAATATTTATTGAAGAGTGTTTTATTTAATGAATTGAACTGTTAAAAATGTATTGTGCATTTTCTTGAGATTATGTATTTTTTTGTTGCTCTGTTAAAACGCTAGAAAGACTTTTTTATTTAATGTACCGCTTCATTGATACGTGGTGTAAACTTTAGGTAAATTTAGAATTATAAAAAACCCCGTCCGAATCTATAGGAACATTTATCCAGGTCCAATTCTATCCAATTGTAATATTTTGTAGTTTGTTTCATGAATATCAAAAAGTACCAAAGACAGAAAAAGATAATTTTCGAATTATTGACAAAAAAATGTAACAAGGGCCGGGCATGATTCATGAAGGGCATCTGGAGAATAAACCTTCCGCATCGCTTAAAATTTTAGTTCAAAATGTTAAAATCATCATAAATTAGCCGTATACATTTTAATTGCAGAATACTACACGAAAAGTTAGAAGATAGTTATAGTTGAAATAAATATCGCCAAACATGATTACAATTGATTGTAGAATTATCAGACAAGTCCGTTAGAGGCAATTTTGATAACCTATCAAGTGTTAAGAAGTTACAGTAAGAATATTGTACAATGTTTATACAAATAGTAAAATTTCCTTTGTACGATAATTTTCCTGTAAATTGGACTTTCATCCTGTGAAAGATGACTGATGTAGAAAGTATTGAAACAGAGGTCACAGAAGAGAACTTGTTCTAATAACTCTTATAACGAAAGTGATCTCAGTTTCGTAAATCTGAGCTGATAGTGTCAGAGTGAATCAAATAATTAAACGTAGGCTCTTCATTTACTTAAATACGGAGCGGCTCTTAGCTACAAAAAAAATCTTACGATGCGTGCAGATTTTGTTAATGCACACGTTACTTGCTTTTTGGACGAGAGAGGGAGATGTGAGTTATTTATATAAGTGTTGTAAAACATAATAGAATGATATTGTAGAACATGATCAAATAAAGCCGTTAGGTCGAGGTTGATAAAAACCGATTATTATAGGAATAAGATATTACAATATGAATTCTTTTTGATGCGATTATAGTAAATAAAAAGGGAATTCCTATAACTTTATCCACTTTGTAAAAATTCCCATAAACAATAATTTTTGCATACATTTCATTATTTCTCTTACAAAATGTGAAATACTGATGCTTAAAATAGTAATGTAATTTATTTGACACATAATATTTATTACATTAGATTATGTTCTAACTTAAAAACTAGGGTTCTTTAATCGTAGGCTGCTTGATGCTATTGTTATTTATAATTTATATACAGTATTTGCGTCTTTCGCCGTGATTTCATCTTCTTGCACTTGCACTTTCTCACTATCTCCTTGACCACACTTTCTCTCTCAGCGTCCCTGCCGTGGCACACCACATTCCCTTCTCTCAGGGCACCGTCGCGTCGCCATCACTTTCAAACGCAGGCACACGGTTGCTTGCGTTTTCTTCTGTCTCTGCAGAGGAGTCTTCCGTTGCGACGCCGTAAAACCGTATTGTCCGGTGACCCCCCCCCCTCAAGCATTTTTGAGGCGTCGATGCACTGATGCGCTTATGCATTTGATATCCTGTGATTACATGAAGGCTATGTATTTCTAACCAGACTTTCGTAACGCTTACGACATCACTTTAACATTGAGAGAGCGTTCTTATAACTTTCCATTATTTATTGTATCCTTTTATCGTCTAGGAATGCATACTTTCTTGTTAGTGTCTTGAGAGATAGAAATAAAATCAAGGACATAACTGTCAAGTTTTTCATACGTCGAGACTAACAAAACATTGACAAAAAATGCCCTTTGTAAGAGGGCTTTTATAATCAAAAGAATTTTATGATCAAATAATCTAACTGCACCGCCTTTTTTCCTTCGAAAACTTTACCTTGACGAAGACAGTTATATCAAGGTGACAGTTCGTGAACGCAAAGTCATGCAAGGAATAAGAGAATTGGTAATGTGACTTACCCTTCTTATTCACGTACATTTGGAATAAAGTACAGTGAAAACTGTTGAAAGAGCCACGTCGATTAAGCGGTCAAGTTCTTTAACGGCCATTTTTTTGTGGAACCGATTAATTTTGCCGAAAGACAATGTAAATATTCCCTCTTTTAAGCGGTCACCCGGCTGCACAGTGAGCGGTCAGGATCATTTCGTAGATTAACCTGAAATAAAATAGTAACATAATATAATTTGTAAAGTAAAATCTTAATAAATGAGTTTTTTATGCTCACACTCCTGACGAATTTGCGATTTTGATCCGTAACATTACAAAAAAGCGAAAAACTTGTATTTTACTCTTTTCTCGATACCTTTCTGCGTCGGGACGCAATTACCAGATTACGTTGTGATATACAAAGTTGTTTATCTTGATGATCTCAGTGATAACATAACATTAAATAATTTTGTAGACCGCCACTAGTAAAAGCGGTTCTATCAGGGTACGCATAGCGTGCTAAATGTTCAGTTTTTATCACTAGTGGTAAGAGTGAGACGATGCTCGAATGATCAAAATCTGTGAGTGAAACAAAGAAAATAAAATACTTTCGTCTGAATGCATCAGCTACTACTGACCTCTATGCATCATTAAATGGTTTTTAAACTTTAATAATAATAATAATAATAATAATAATAATAATAAGAATAATAATAATAATAATAACAACAACAATATCATCCCGGATAGCCGAGATCGCTTAGTGGCGTGGCGATCACGGACGGAAGGATCGCGGGTACGAGTCCCACCTCGGGCATAGGTGTGTTTGTGTATGTCTGTTTGTGCGTGCCGTCCATTCATCCTTCATTATTATCATCATCATTCCATCTTCCATCCCCCAGGACTAACAACCCATCATCATCATCATCATCATCATCATCATCATCTCCCTTTACGGATTAGGCGTATTGCCTGTTCCAGCCTCTTTCCATCTCATTCTTGGCCTTCCAACGTTTCTCTTTCCTCTCGGCTTGTAATTCAGGGCTTCACTGTAAGTCTGTCTTGCGGCATATTTGCTTTGTCCTTACGGACTCTTCTCCTTTAAAAGCCATTACTTTGGTTTTATTAACTGATACTATTAGATTGTACTCCATAAAAATTTGCTCCAATTGGTAAATAGATCTTTGCAAATTATCTTCGTTTTCTTGCAGGATAATCTGGTCTTCAGCATATAAAAGCGTATTTACAAATATATCCATTGTATTTTACTGCGATATTAGTATTGCCATACATACTTTTCACCACTTGCACTAGATGACTTGGGTACCCTAACAACCCTGGGGTATAAAACTCGGATTCAGCCTAAGGCTGATCCCCCTGATTGATGATGCAAGACTTGCAACGTGATAAACGATACTGAGCCCGTGCAAGTGCATGTATGCGTGGTCCAAGACGGCCAATGCGCGAGGAAAAAAGAAAAAACAAACCAATAAGGCTGTCTAAAAGAGTGTATGACACATGTGGTAAAAGTGATTTTATTTTGCTTGTAGGATTGCGCCACTCCGTCACTCGTCCTGTCGGCCTCGACTTGCAATTCTACTCGCAAAATAAAATAGCTTTTGAGCTAGGTCGAGTTCAGTGGCTGTCTGGAAGAGAATTCTAGCGGCCGGCTGCTCTGATTGGTGGTTTTGTGTGCTTTCTCCGATCAACACCAGGCGAATGCCGGAGCGGTACCCTATTGAACGAGCCACGGACCGAGCGCGATATTTCCTTCCTCTTCCTTGTCCTATCCTCACCCTCACACATACTAATATGCACTACACTACCACACATGACAGGCGACCGTTCGGGAGCTCAGAGCTTGTCCCGGCTGGGGCGGTGCCGTGCTGGTGACAGATACCTGGCTGGGGAAAACCCCGCTAGTCGACGGTAGGTCTCGCCATCCAGTGGGGAAAGATCATCACCTCACGATGGAAACATGCACTACACTAACGGGACTAATCACCTCAGTAGACGCGCGCCCGGAATCACTAATAAATCACTATACGTTTTGCATTTTTCTTAATTTCGACTAATAAGCCTTTTAATAAGCGACTAATCAGTTACTTTTTAACTTTTGAAGTAATTTTTAAAGCATTTTTCGCTGCTTTCATAGATTTTAAGGAGAGTCTGACAGCAAAAATATGAACATTTTGACATTTTTAAAACTAAAGCTACTTAAATTATTTAGACGTTCCTGAACACAGTGATATGACTTTTATTGCAAAATTGTCATACAAGTTCGTTTTTTAAATGTTTAAATCTTTCTGCAGCCGGTCGGGGGTATGACTCTTTTGTTATGAATCTCTTAATTTTGGTTTATTGGGTCAACCGAATTATCTTAATGACTAACGTATGTAGATTCCTAGAAGAGGTTCTGTTCTTCACGTTAGTAAAACTGTCACAATTGTTAGATCTTTATTGTTGTAGTTTTGTAAAATTTGTTTGTTTACATCCGTTAGGTTAGAAGTTCGGCTTTCTATTACCACATTTGCAAGAGCAATCGCAATCCAATACTTTGCGACTGAAGCCAACCTAGACCAAATTAAACATATAGAAAAATTGTTTTTTATTTGCAATGTTGAATAAATTATTTATTAGCAATCATTTAATTAATTTTTAACTGCAATATTCTTCAAAAAGGTTACATATAATATTTCATTAAAATAGTTTTATTTTATACAAAATCAATGTGTCAGCAGTACATTTTCCCTTGGTACATCAGAAAATATTGACTATAGGTACCTGAATTACTGAATTATATGTATTTGTTGTTCGTTTAATGCAGGGTTGCTCAAGCAGAGCGAATGGGGAGCGCGGAGCCGTGTTGGTTACACCGGAGCCCTTGCGTTGGGCCGGCTTGAGGTTACCGCAGACACAGTGTCCCGGTAACTCCAGTCGCGGAGACATGGAAGTCAATGGAGCATGGGAAGAAACGTATCTTTTCGTAGATGGCAGCAGCAATGCCAAATGTTTAGTTTGCAAAAATGTGCTTAATCACATGAAGATTAATTTGCAACATGATACGGTTAACGATGCTGCAGAATATGACAAGTACTCTCAAGAAAAACGTAACAAGAAGAACGTTTTGGAAGAAGAAGAACGTTAAAAAGAAGTTTGGAAGAAGTACGTTTTGGATATATTTTTATATTCCTATATTGTCTTCACAGTAAACTAACTCACTATAAAAGAAGTCAATTTTATTTATTTTAAAACTGTCCCTTTGGGAAAGAATAACCTCTCATTCATCTTAAAATTAGCTTCAGTGTCAAACATTAACAAAATATCGAATTTTAGAGAGTGTGTAGATGTATTCAGAACATTGAGTTCTGAATTTGAAATCCAATTTAAGGATTTGTTAAATTTACAATTAGAATTAAATATATTTGCTACACCTTTTTCTCTTGATAAAGGCTTTTTCATTTGATTTTCAATTATAAATGACTGATTTGTAGTGTGACACAATTAAGAGAAAAATACAAACGAAACATTAGAATTTTATGAGAACGTCACTCAAAACGTTTTCCGAAACTGCATCGGGATTGTGCTCGAATGTTACGTGTGTTTGGATCAACATACAAATGAGAGCGGTATTTTTTCTTTGAAAATTTGTAAAACTCGAATGAGAAGTACCATTACTGATCACAATGTGAAATACCAAGAGAAAAATAAATTATTTGCAATTACCTTCATTTTTTAAATTTTAATCTCATTTACTGTCAGTATTTTCGTTATTAGTTCATTTAGTAATGTTTTTTCGATAACCTTTAGAATACTTTTTCATAATCAGCCGCATGGTAAACTGTAATGTTGCAGCAATCAAATTTTCTTAAAGTGCTTGAGGACTCTCTTGCAACTAAAAATTTGGCATGCCTGGCGCAATCTGCAAAAAGAAAATTTTCTTTCCAAGCTGCACTGAAAATTGCTCTTTTATTTTCAAAACACAAAAATTTGTGAAAACTAGTAAATGTTACAAACATATTTCACTGTTCTTCTGTCGGAATATTCTGTCCTAGAGCAGTGAAACAACGACCCACTGCGCCGCATGTCGCCGATCGATAAAATATTGTGTAATCTCCTCTGTCTGCCGCTGGAACTGCTAGAAAGAGCAAGGAGCAAGCAGATCCTCAGAGCAGATCGCTGGGCGGGCCTGGTTTAGTGCTATGTGCAGCAGGAGCTTCTCGCAAAACTACTCCTAAAAAATTCTACTCACGTTACCGTCTTCAATTTCCTTAACGCCGTTCAAAGCAAACTCTCTACTACTTTTTTCCTTTTATTTAAACTTTTTTGTGGGAATATTCTGACTCTCGTAGAAAACTGCAAGTAGTACTTATTAACATGATTTCCTAATAAGTATAATGCATAGTATTCTAGATTTACACTGTATATGCAGCAACACACGCTTCAAATTGAATCACCAGATTATGTGAACTTCTAAAGCTAGAGCGCACTGTCGTCAGAAAAAATCAACTTCTCTCCCCCATAGTAACAAAAGTATTCAATATTTCACTTGCATTAGAAGCAACACCTACTAACTGAAGATAAGGTTCCTGACACGATTAAGGGACTACTTGAACTAAAGGTTTTTTTTCTTCTCGGGAACAATAAGACTCAGGGGGCTCAGAGCATCAACTGAGGTCAGTGCAGTGCTTCTGACCTGGAGGTCCTAGGGTTTGAGTCCCGATGGTGGTAGCATTTTTTGACCCTGGAAAGATAGCTAGCTGGAATTCAGCTGCTGACTGAGGGAAAATTCTAGCGACGAGCTGCTCCAATCGGTAGTTTTCCGTAGTTTCTCCCATCAACCCCAGGCGAATGCCGGAGCAGTATCCTTTCAAACAGGCCACGGACCACGCGCGATCTTTCCATCCTCTTCCTTGTCCTATCCTCATCCCATACTTACTCAAGGGTGGAAACCGCTCTAATGTCGAAAACTATTGTCCAGTTAGTCTAACATCTGTAGTAAGAAAACAAATGGGGGAAACTGATTGCAAAATACGTGAGAGCGGTTTGGGAAAACAACGAATTGTTGTACGCAGGGCAACATGGCTTCAGACCAGGCTACTCATGCGAAAGCCATTCTAACAATATGCCAAGACATTTACAAGTCTTTAGACGCAGGGGAAACAATGGACGCGGTAGTCATCTTTCACCAAAGCATTCGACTTAGTGCCTTGTGAGCGATTACTTAATAAACTTTGAAATACAGAAATCGATACAAGAATAATCACTTGAATCGAATCTTTCCTTCGCGGTCGTTCTCAAAGAGTTAAGACAGACGATTATCTTCCTGATGAAATTCAAGTGATGTCAGGGACGGAAGCGCACTAGACCCTCTTCTATTTATGGCATACGTTAATGATATTTCCGATTCTATTAATTCAAAGAATAGGCTCTTCGCCGATGCCTGCATACTATATCGATGAATACAGGAGGCTCGAGACCAGCAGATTTTGCAAATGGACCTCGATAAAATTATGAAATGTGCGGAAGAAAATGGAAGTTAATTCTAAAAAATGCAAATCGGTAACTTGCAGTAGGAAAAGCGAGAAAAGGTCATTAAAATCCACACTTGCAAATCACGCGGGGCCATCTGAAACCAACAAGCAAATCAAGCATGCCATATGAACTGGTCCGACCACATCACCTTGCGCGCAAAGCTGGGAAATCACTCTATTTTGTAATGTGGATATTGAAGAAAGGAAACGCTAACACAAGGCGCTTAGCATATACTTCCCTTGTATATCCGGTAATGAAATACAGCTCCGCCTTTTAGGACCCGGGCAGATACCGTAAGCTTGTTAGACCGTTTCCAAAAGAGAGCGATAAATCTTGTAGGAAAAACAAGGATCAAACTCAGATGTGGGAACTCCTGGGCAAACGTCTAAAAATAACTAGGCTAGTAAATCTGGGTGGGAATTCTGATTTGGTGTTGTTGACGTTCTTATGAGAAGAAATAAAAGAGGTCATCTTCGTCAACATATTATGTTGTAATATGTAATATGTTGACGAAGATGACCTCTTTTATTTCTTCTAGTAAATCTTTTCAAAGATTACAGTGGATGTAAAGCGTTAAACGACATTCGAACTAGGATAGGGCACCCTCAATATATCGGAAGAGGGCACCATCCATACAAAATTAAATACAGGAATCAAAAAACCGACGTAGGTAAATACTCTTTCACCAACAGGGCAATAACGGACTGAAACAATCTACCTACTGCATTACTAGTGACTTTTCCCTCTAGTGTGAATTGCTTCCGAAATCGCGTAGGGAATTACGTGCGATGCCAATATTTATGTTTGTTGTATGTTTTCTTAGTTACTAATTAGTAGTTGTATATTCCCTATAACAGGGGTGTCCAACTTGCAAAACCTCTAGGGTCATATTTAATACCTATAGTATGGTTGCGGGCCATAGTTTCATTACACGGGCGATCCATACCTGACTTCCCCGAATTTTTGATATCAAGTCGAGCAGTTTGTTCGACTGTTCTGCAACGGAAGGAGAAGTGGAACCATACGTGATATCATGCCCAATCATGCACAACACAGTGAAACACGTTGGGATGATTATGAATTTCTGATTTTACTACAAAAAAACTTAAATCTTAACTTAACCTATTTAACTTTCTCGCTACGTAGTAGAGAGAAATTTATGTAATGCGCGAAAAAACGGCGAATTTTTGGCAAAAAACTCTTATTGTCGGACCCTAGTAACGAAAAAGTGGATAAATCCAGTTGCTAAAAATAATTCTCTAACACGTGATGTAGCTAGAATCCATGATTTGCACGGCCTTGATAGCGAAAAATCGATTGATGGCAAAACATTTGTCCGTGTGCGAACAACGCTAGCGGCTAAACCGTTCAGTCGATTTTCTTCAAAATTGATATTTCCCAATCGATCTGGTTGATGTCGCGACTCTTTCAATTTGAAACCGATATTTTAATTTTGGAGCGTATTTTACCTGAAGCCCCTGGGACATTTTCATAAAATAGCTCCCTCGTTTTTTATTAAACTTCATTTTTTTGATAGTGTAATGGACATTTAAGAGAATGGTACAGGACTCGTGTTATTTAAAAATTCTCATTTTTCGAAAATTAAGTTCACAATTTCTTCGGCGTATTCCTACAACTGCAGTTATGAAGATAGCGATTATTTTTCCTTAATGAAATCTGTTCCTTAAGATAATAGTGAAATGAGGTCATGTACAATTTTTTCGAAAATTTAAGTACTTTTCGCGTAATGTATCGTGAAAATTCGGGCGATGAAGTACGTACTGTTTTAGCCCTGCTAGTTAACATTAAAGGGGGTGTTAAGAGCCGCAGAGCGCATGCGCTAGGCGGACAATGTTCATGGATGCAAGGGACTTCAACTTTTGACTAATAACCGTTCGCGGACCACATTAAATGGCATCGCGGACCGCCAGTTGGACAGCCCTGATATAGAAAGATAAGTACACATTAGTGCTGGCAATTGAGTGATAGGTTTCCCTCCGTCTTTCTCGCCTTTTCAATCGGAGTCTCCGAGTAACCTCAGATTGGTTCTTGTCCGCGAAATTCAAATATCTCACATTTTCTTATCTCGTGTATTTCCTTGAACCAGACGGTGATATGTTCACAACACGACAGGCTCATAGATGGGGAGAAATTTCTGATCAAAATCGACGTATGAGGAAAATAACCTTCTGAGATAATGTGGTTCTGGTTACCCGTGGAGCGTCGTCGCCCGGAATATTGTCTCCTACGCATGTCCACAGCCTTTATCTAACTTCCCCAGGATATGATTTCTAGCACTGTGGCTATGTATTTACTATGGATCATGAAATAACAATGAGTAATGTGAAGTAAGAGTATGTAATTTAACTTGTTATTCATGACGTGCTGTACCATGCAAATTATTATTGGTATAATTAATAATAATAATAATAATAATAATAATAATAATAATAATAATAATAATAATAATAATAATAATAATAATAATAAATGTAACTTCATTATCTGAGCACGTTTTCTAGAATTCAGCGGGAAATATAGTTATTCAAATTATCGTTTCCATGTCGCGTCAGGAAGTATTATTCCTTGAAGAAGGACATGCTGGATAAGAGCCCAAAATTTATTGCTGATTTATCCTTGGAAATAGATTTTATTACATCGGTAGGGTTTTTTTTTCAAAATTCACGTAGTATATGGCTTGGTGTAGAGATCGCAGAATTTTGAAAACGTGCACAATATTCACTTCTCCCCATAGCACGTCATACACAGTTTTTAGCTGTTTTTGACGTAAATAAATAAATAATAATTCTTACATTCTAATAAAATATGTAAAATGGAGAAGGGAAGCACACAAATTCTACGTCTAGATTGCTTGGCATTTTATTCTCTACGCGTCATACATCAAGCTAAGACCGGTAGGCAACAGATACGTATTCTGATTGACTCAGTAAATTGAGCAAGTTATGCCGTGTGAACGAGAGGAACCGGACGTCCGATTCCTCCGATTCCGTTTATTCTTCCGTCGGTTGAACCGGAGATAACCGAAGGAGCCCTGGAATCGGGAGCTCCGATTCAATTACTCGGAGGCGAAGCTCCGCATGCCAGCACTAGCGCACATTCCATGACAGCATGGTGACACTGCAGAAAATTTCCTCTACATTGTTGCGGCCAGAGGTTAGGTCCTTGACTGACGGTACCTTAGGTTAATCAAAGGGGAATCATTGCCGTGTAGTGATATTGACGCATAGTCATTGTCATGGTCAAGGTCTGCATCATTCTCCGCATTGACGTGACGATCACAGAGACGATCGCTGTCCCGAGTTTTTCTCATGTTCATCCTTACGTTTTCCTCGCCAGTTTTTTGGCTTTTGTTTGACGCAGGAGGTTCCCTTATGTCACAGTGTCACGTAGCTGCAAATCTGCGCAACTTCTTGCGTGAAAGAGCAAAAACTTTCTCGGACTGTACTTCCTCCAGGAAATTACGAAACTTGATTTATTCAGTTTTTAAATGGAGTGTTGAAAGGAGAGCATTGTTGTAATGTTCAAAGAGGGGTACGAATACTACCTTCTCCAATATTATTTGTTGCCGGAGATCTCTACTAGATAAGAGTAATGTTTCAATGCGATTGGCTTTGGCATTTCTCATGTGGTATTGATGTTCTTCCTAATTTTATAAGTCATAAATATATAACGTTTGTAGTGCATATTTTGACTTACCCTCTTGTCCTCCTCGACTTATCCTCTTGTCCCCCAAGTTACCCACTGGTCTCCCTGACTTATCCTCTTGTCCTTTTCGACTTACCTTCTTGTCCTTCTCGAATTATCCCCTTGTCCCCAGAGTTACCCTCTTATCCCCCGAGTTACCCACTTGTCTCCGTGACTTACCCTCTTGTCCTCCTCGACTTACCCTCTTGTCCTCCTCGACTTACCCTCTGGCCTCCCGAGTGACCCACTTCTCTCCCTGACTTACCCTCTTGTCCTTTTCCAATTATCCCCTTGTCCCCAGAGTTACCCTCTTATTACCCGAGTTACCCACTTGTCTCCGTGACTTACCCTCTTGTCCTCGACTTACCCTCTTGTCCCCCGAGTTACCCACTTGTCTCCGGGCCTTCCCCTCGGCGGCGCTCACCTGCAAGTGCGGCATCTGCAGCGCGAGGTCGAGGACGCGGCGCGTGCCCAGCACGTTGTGGCGCAGCGCGGGCCCCAGCGGCGCCTCGAGGCGTAGGCTGGCGGCGCCGTGCAGCACCACCGACACCTCGGCGACGAGGCGCGCGCGGTCGCCGGCCGCCAGCCCCAGGCCCTCCTGCAGCAGGTCGCCCTCCACCGCCACCAGCTTCTTCAGCGCCTCGGGCGCCTCGCGCCGCACGCGCTCGAACACCTGCGCACCGGACTCCCTCAAGGGCCGCGCTCGCGCCCCGACCCACACTGGCCTCCTTGTGATTGATTGTTGCGTGTTTCCGGGCGCGTCGATTGCTTTGGTCATTAGTTCCGTTAGTGTAGTGCATGCTTTTTCTCGGGAGATAGCGTTGATCATCCCCGTCTGGATGGCGAGATCCGGCGCCGACCTACTGTCGGCTAGTGGGGTTTCCCCCTAACAAGGACTCTCCCACCAGCGGGGCACCGCCCCAGCCGGGACAAGCTCTAAGCTCCCGACCGGTCTCCCGGAATATGTGGTAGTGTAGTGCATGTTAGTGTGTGTGTGTGTGTGTGTGTGTGTAAGTGGGAGGAAGAGGAAGGACAGATCGTGCGCGGTCCGTGGCCCGTTTGCTAGGGAACTGCACCGGCATTCGCCTGGTGTAGATCGGAGAAACCACGGAAAACTACCGATCAGAGCAGCCGGCCGCTAGAATTCTCCTCCAGACAGCGACTGAATTCGACCTAGCTGAAAACCTAGTGTCGAAAACCCTGCCGCCGTCAGGACTCGAACCCACGCCTCCCGGTCAGAGGCGCTGCAGTGACATCAGTTGATGCTCTGAGCTACCGCTCCCGGTCCGACGCACCGTGTCATTAAGTGATTATTGGTGATAAGGTCATTAGACTCCCTAAGTGTACTGCATGATTTTTCCTCGGGAGGTGGCGGTGGTCTTCCCCCACTGGATGGCGAGATCCAGCGTCGACCTACAGTCGGCTAGCGGGGTTTTCCCCAACCAAGTATCTCCCATCAGCGGGGCACCGCCCCAGCCGGGACAAGGTCTAAACCTCCGACTGGCTCCGGACATGTGTAATACATGTTAGTATAAGCAACGGGTGAGGATAGGACAAGGAAGAGGAAGGAAAGATCGCGCGTGGTTCGTGGCCCGTTTGTTAGGGCATTCCTCCGGCATTCGCCTGGTATTCATGGGAGAAACCACGTGAAAGTCTGTCTCTCTGTGTATCTGTGTCTTTGTCTCTTGCCGCCCCGTAGGACCCGTAGCGGTAGCTCAGTGCATCAACTGATGTCACTGCAGCGCCTCTAACCGGGAGGTCCTAGGTTCGAGTCCTGAGGGCGGTAGAATTTTCAACACTAGCTTTTCAGCTAGGTCGGATTCAGCTGCTGTCTGGAGGAGAATTCTAGCGGCCGGTTGTTCTGATCGGTAGTTTTCCGTGGTTTCTCCGATCAACACCAGGCGAATGCCGGAGCAGTACCCTACCAAATGGGCCACGGACCGCGCGCGATCTGTCCTTCCCCTTCCTAGTCCTATCCTCTCCCCCTACACACTCACTTACACTAACATGCACTACACTACCACATATTCCGGGAGACCGGTCGGGAGCTTAGAGCTTGTCCCGATTGGGGCGGTGCCCCGCTGGTGGGAGAGTCCTGGTTAGGGGGAAACCCCACTAGCCGACGGTAGGATCTCGCCATCCAGCGGGGGAAGATCACCGCCATCTCCCGAGAAAAAACCAAAACATTCACTACACTAACGGGACTAATGACCGAAGCAGTTGACGCGCCCGGAAACACGACAAAACCAAACCAAACCGCCCCGTAGGCTTTCGCGGCGTGGCTCACCGGCTTGGCGATCATGTCCTGGAGGCGGCGCGCCGGTCCGTCGCCGCGCTTGGGGCGCAGCAGCACGTAGATGCGGCGCAGGCCCGGCAGCGCGCGAAGCATCTTCTCCAGCGTCACCTTGCCCATGAAGCCCGCGCCGCCCGTCACCAGCAGCGTGCGGCCCTCGTACCACTTCTCCACACCCGCCCCCGCCGCCGCCGCCGCCGCACCTCGCTGCTCCTTCGCCTTCGCTGCAGACATCTCCTCCTGCGCACAATAGCTTTGCCATTTAACATTGTTGATCGTTAGGAAACGGAATTTATTGTAATAAACACACACACACACACACACACACACACACATATATATATATATATATATATATATATATATATATATATATATACACACACACATCCAAAATATGTGACAAAAATTGAAAATATGTTAAATAAAATTTAAATGTAGTGTGTAAAATAGCTCTACACAAGCTTTTCCAAGCACAGAAATACAAAGTTATTTCTGTGATCCAGGGAATAAAGTTCAGTTTTAGTTCGACCGTTCTGCGTTTCATCATTCGGTTAACTTGTTTGTTATGCAGATTTAAACATCATTATTAAGTGCACCCTGTAAATAATTGATCACCCATATGATTTTATTGACCACGAAAGGGAAGGTCATCTTTAGCTCGACCCTTCGACATGTCGTCTATCTTTATTTTTGTTAATTTCGCAGTCTTACATATCATTGTTAAGCACTCTTTGCACGTCATCATTAACACAATGTAATTGTATTGGCGCGAGGGAAGAGAAGTTCAACTTTAGCTTGACCGTTCGGCATTTCGTCAATCTGCAAATTCAGTTGATAAGCGCCATTGACAATATTGTTAAGCTCTTTTTGCACATCATTAATTATCCCTAATAGAATATTATATTAATGACTGAGGGAAGAGAAGTTCTGTTTTATAGTACGACCGTTCGGCATTTCATTTATCCGTATGTTTTTCACTTATCCTTGACAAGAAGCGTTCTCAGCTTTTCTTTGAATTTGGCGTGAATCAATGGCGAATTATGAACATTATTTTAAGTATACCGCACTTTATGGAAGCTACGTCTATCGTTGTCTTTTATTTTGAGCTTTTCTGAAATCCCAAACAATGAAATTCCGTCCTTAATAATTGTTCTATAAGACAATTACACAAACCATAACTTCTAGATCATTAACACTCTCCATTTTCACAAAAACGTGAGAGAAGCGATACTTACGAACGACCAGAGAAGGACTGTCCAAACGCACATTCTCCCCTCCCCCTGGCCTTGTAACATGAGTAGCCCTAGGTTATCGCTGTTGGCATGCGGTGCCTTCGTCTGCGCTAGCGAATTCTCTGGACAGCATTAAGAACTGTTTGAAGCTTCTCACTCTACGGCACTTCATAGCGCTTACGGATGCGGAAGACTGACTGGCTTTTGGTAGCAAAACTGTTATTTAGTTTTCGCTTCTGTTTTAAAACTATTGTAGCTAAAGCTATATTGTATAATATTCATTATATTCTTCGAATTACTAGTTACGCGGTGTATCGGAGAATTCGCCACTGGCGTGTATGTTGCTTAAAATTGGTAAAATCGACGTACGTGTAACTATTTTTATTTCTTGATTCTGTTTCAAAATAAGGTGGTTTCGGCGGTTCCATATAAAGTAATTTTCAGTTATTTAATGATTCTTGCCAAATTCAACTTGTTCATCTTCGTACGTAATTCGTCTGTAAATTAGTTATGTATTCTAGAGAAAACACGTTCGCTTTTGTTTGGCTTAAAGCCATTTAACACGATATTAATGTCTTCACAATAAATGTCAGCGTTATTTGAAAACTGCAATCAACGGCAAATCATATTTTTTTGGATGAGAGGTCTGCTGATCATAGAAACACTAGAAATTACTTTGCATTTTTCATCACAGAAGACAATGGACATAAAAAATGAGAAAGTACTACAGAACAATTGCTCACGAGTATAATAAATAACTACTACTTCTCAAGAGTAATTATTTTTTTTCAAATGAATAAAATGTTCCGTGAAACTTGGAGCATTCACTTCCCTCTGCGAACAAAGCGCTTGTTGTGCATTGTGCTTCGAGTTTTTGTGCATCTTGGAGATGAGCAGGTCAGAAGATGACGGCCTTGAAACCAGTCACCAGCTGGCGTTCATCGCTAATGTGGAGAAGCACAGATTTTATTATGTATTACATACGATTCGAGGCACCAACTGATGTTGCTCCAAAGATTTGATGTGAACGAGTTTGGCTGCTTCACAAGAGCTAGTCCAACCCCCATGAAGTGTCCTAAACACTACCCCTATCCTTATTCCTTCCCCTTATTCCTTCCCCTTATTCCTTCTGGTCTCTGGGTAGTGACGCAGGAGGCGCATACGCGGAGATGCTACCGGGCGGTTCTCTTGTCAATTGCCTGCGACGTGATGTGACATGATTTAAAAAGGTAATTAATGGAGGATTACTCCCCAGCGCAAAGCGCTCAACGTCCCTTAAGGGGCTTGGAGACGCGTTGCGTGAATCTGTAGACGCAACACATTAAAAAAATTGTATTCAATCTCTTGAAAGGCCTTCTGGCCGAATAAGAAATAAAGAAAGGAGCATTTCTTACGATTACGTGTACTTATGTTTCACAGAATGATTAAAATATTTTCGTTTGGTCATTAGTAACTTTCGTTTATGACTGGGAACGTCTGTACTAATTCCTCAAATTAAGAAATTCAGAAGAAGCTGTTTTTTTTCGATTCCTTCATGGTGAGAAGTTGAAAGTACTTTATAATGCAAAGTCTTATTCTCCAATTAAATGCAAATATGAAATTATCAAGTCACTGTTTTTTATTGCTTGTAGAGTTGTACGTAGAATTGTACATTTACATTTATATTCCAAAAATATAAAATTTAATGTATAAATAGTAAAGGAAAAATAAAACAAATACATAATGATCAATACAACAATAAGAATTATGTAAATAATAGGTTTATTAGAAACAACAGACCTCCAAAAGGAATTGTATACATATTGAAATTTGAATTTGTCGATGAATTTTCAGGTCAAGTCACTAGGTTTGCTAGTGAGCAGTTGTCTCCCATTTTTAGTATGAGAAAATGTCAAGGTGTCCTGTATTCTCTCTATAGTATTTGTAAAAATTAGGGAGCGGATTTTCATTACCTAAAACATCGCCAAAAATTATCCATAAAATGCTCTTAAAATATTTTTAAAATGCCCTAAAAACAAAGAAAAAGACGTAAAAAATTTTATCCTCTTTGGTCCGGTAAAGTCAAACATTATGCCAATATAATGATTTTCATGTACTTTACCGCCCGAGAAGCACTTTAAGACCACACTAGGGCGGTAAAGTAATGGCGTATTTTGCCACTCTTCTTTTGAAAATATTTTGGTCTTGTATCCTACAGTTTCCTCTTTAAAAACACTCATAACTGAGTAAACTTACTGATATCGATGATTTCGTGGCTGTCCAGTATACAATACTGGTCGCGCAGCATCACGGTGTCACTGTCTTGAAGAAGCTTGCGACATGGCAGGCGAAACGTTGGCATCTCGTTTGTAAAATATACTTTGCATTTTGTAAAATAGAAGGTTCCACCAGTCCTTGAATGTATTCAAAATCACTATTGTACCAGTGGTGGATACGGATGTTGTCGTTTCATCAGGAGGGGTATATTTTGACTTGTTCGAAAAAAATTAAATATAACATTTCAACGAACTACTAGTATTACTATATACTTCTAACTTTTAGGATATTTTATGTCCAATATTAAAGTCTACTTAGATTACATTGTATACGTAGTCTACGTAAACGTAAAAAGAGTCTTAAAGGCTACGTGTAGATTACGTGAAGAAAACACGCGTAGACGTAAAACTATAGTCTACGGCACAACTCTACTTCAAAGGTCTGCTTTCCATGGGGATTGTGCATGTCAATATTTGAAAGTTTTTTTTTTTCCTAGGGCTTTTATCCAGCCGACAGCCGGTTGCCATTTACGTCCCGAAGGGACACATATTCGACCATACACTAGACAAACACACTTGCGGGCTCGTCTGATCTGGGGTCAGCAGAACGCGAGGCCCTCCGCGACAACACATACAAACTTTAGGGACAAAGCACCATGCCCAAGGCGGGACTCGAACCCGCGATCCTTCGGACCGAAGCGCTGAGTCGGTACTCGCTCTTAGCCACCTCGGCCATCCAGGTCGGCATTTGGAAGTTGCGAAGACAAAATATTATTTTCTTTCACGCGTCGGTAAAAGATCGGGGGAAGACATTTGACAGAGCTTTTCTTTCTTACAAATATAATCACCGGTCATCTCCTCTTGGGCTGACCTCTTTTCTGTTCTCTTCCTACTTTCATTTGTAGTCTTTATTAGCAATAATTTTTAGAACCACTTCATAAAGTGTTGCGTTTTCTAATTTGTACAATAGACCCTAGTTCCAATGCAAGACGATAATATAACAGAACTTTCGAGTGTGTCCGTCTCCCTGCAATCGCAGAACTGATTTTCCAGGCAGTGGCAGAAAATTGTCGCACCGGAGTACTTCCATCATTTTATTATAACTAACTTATTAAAATCTCCATTTTCACTTTTAGCGACAAAATAAAAATAAGCATACAGAATTTAATATATTTTTCTAGAATTTTTGTTCATGCTGGCTTATTAATTACAAAACAAAAAGTTTAATTTCCCGAAACGAGACACTAATTTACTCAAATTAATTTTTGAACTTTTACACCACCAGTATCATCCCTCAAAGTATAGATTGAACTATTTACATATTTTTTGTAATATTTGAGAAAAATAAGCTATTAAAAGTTACGTAGCTTAAAAATTCCGGAAGAATTCAATTAAATCCAAAATCTAATTGATTAATGATACCTAAATAAAAATATATAGACAAGTGTATTTCTTAAATGAAAAGATTTTGTAAAAAAAGCAACTTTTGTAAATGTTTTTCGAGCGCCTTTCAATTTCACATGGAATGACTGAGTAAAATATTGTGGGGGCAGCTGCCCTTCTCTGTCACTTTTACCTTGCTTGCCTGTACTAATGTCGAGGAAAATGCCGAATCAATGGTAAAGATACACCTTCACCATTTCATATTCTGTTAGTTTTTTAGAAGAGACTGTCAAGAAGAGACAATTTAACAGAATCAAGACCTTGACAGTGTCTTTTTTTTGCTTTGTAACCTTGGCCATTTCACGTTTAAGGTGTTGCCCTTGACGTGCTAGTTGCGTTAAAAGCAGTTACGCAAGGGGTTCAGTGCCCTGGCGGGAGAAATGCGTATCTTCCATCTTTTTCTCATGTACATGACGCAATCAGTTTTTTAGAATGCAGGTGGGAATGGCTCATTTGCGTGTCGTGCCTTCGTGCTCAAAAACCCAGAAGATTATTTATATCCTCTTACAGAAAAAGATAATCGTCAATTTTTGGCGAGGGTAGATGAGTATAACTAGGTCGCATGTACACTTGCTTTAAAAGTTTACGAAAAATTATTTTTATTTTTCGATATATTAATTAGAAATGTTGTAATGATGCATCAAGTACATTTCGAGAACACGCCGAAATACTTGTATTAGGAGGCCCTGAAGCCAAAAAGTATGTTTTTTAATTGTCTAGCTCATCGTTCGTCCGTATTTATGCCCGTTTGTGGACTCCGTAGGATCTCCAAATGAACATTCTCTCATTGATATTACTCAACACGAGGTGCGGAAAACTTGAAAGAAATTTTATAATAAAGGACGTTATAAGGTTGGGTAGTCGTTATTGTTTCTCTACTTGTCCGTTGATTGTGTGTCTCAAAAACTCAAACATTTCTCAATATATAATGCAGACCAATATATATAACATTGAATTTGTCATTTTACGGGTGTCATAAATATTTTATAGAATACTATAATACCATTTTTTAAGTAACAGAATTATATTACCTTAAAAATTTATCTTAAAATTGCAGAAAATACCTTTGATAAAAGTTAAATATAAATTGCTAGTTGTCATTTCCATCTACCCCTAAGCAAGTTTCATACAATATCTTTATCCGTTCAAATATGGAAATAGGTGCTCCAGTTACTTGTCCACTGTAACTTTACTCTCTTTCAAGAATAAATAAGAAAAGACCTGATAACTAACTGACAGAAGCGCATCCAAGATATTTCTAGAACGGAGGGGGTAGTATTATCAAAGAATTTTTCATTGATGTTGAATAAATTATATTTGTTGTTTTATATTTCATGTTTATAAGGTGAACAACTGAGACTTTCCGAGGTACGGACAATTAGTAAAATCTTTATTTTTGATAAGTATCAGTGACTTCTGGAAGGGGTTGGAGCCCCTCCTTGTGTGCGCGATTCCTAATTGACCACCATTTTCATCGATTAGGGTTGCGGTAACCTTTCGAGTCCCAAGGTTCCCTTTTGCTGTAGCACTAGTTTTCTCGGGGAACACCGCTTCTCCATGTCGCGGCATGAAGTATTATTCATTGACGAAGGATAAGAGCTCACATTTATTGCTGATTTACCCTTGAAAATATATTTTATTCCATCGGAGCGAATACTTTTGTTAGTAATTCTCGCAAAAAATTCAAAATTCAATTATTATATGGCTTAGGAATGGGATCACAGAATTTTGAAAACGTGCACAGAATTCACTTCTCCCCACAGTACGTCACACACAGTTTTTAACTGTTTTTGACGTAAAATGAATAAATAAATAAATAAATAAATAAATAAATAAAGCGTTTGTAATACTTAATTTATCTTCCCCAATTTTTGTTCTCGTAATTTTCTCGGGCTACCACCGGTAGCCCACGCATACACCACTGCCAGACAGAGGTTGAATTCAACCTAATAGAAACATAGAAATATATAGAAGAATAGAAAGTGTAAAAATTCTCCACCGAACCTCCCGGTTAGAAACGCTACAGAGACAACGGCAATGCCGCCTCTGGGCTGTCGCAGCCAGTGGAGAAAATTAATTGAAGAGAAGAGGGAAAGCAATTCAGAGCTCTCGTGCAAATGACTTTGCCAACAACTCCGCGCGCGAGTGGTGTTTGTCAAGCAATGCCTCTTGCTTGTTTAATAAAGTTGTCTAGAAAACTATTCGCAATTCGGGAAGTTTTTGCAAACACTTCAGTATCAAAATTGGACTCGTCATACAGTGTTATCCTATGGTCACAAAAAGACCATGTACATTTTCTTTGATTCTGCTAAAGTCTTGATTTTTGAAGAATTTTGATTTACTTTTTCGTCAAAATGTCATGTCACGTATGGGGTAGAAGTATAATCTGCGATCCTTTTTTTGAGCTTCAGATCTTCTTCTCCACCCTTTTACTATTCATAGGAAAATGGGGAATAACGTTATCAAGAAGGCGAGGTGAGCAACACATGAACACTAGATTTTCAATCCTGAGTAATAGAAAACTTATTGGCATCGGTAAACAAACTAGAGATTTGATTTTATAATCTGGCTAACAAAGTACCTGTGTTACAAACCTCCCGGCTCTATTTCTGTTACAACTAGCAAATTGCTCGCTCAACGGAAGGGCAAGGTTGCCTAGGTGAGGTAACCAGACGTCTCGTATTAACCGGGACAATCCTTTTTTTGAGTTCTTGTCCCGTATTTTCTGAAAGGAAAACGGGTGACCGAAATGTTCCGTTTTTGTAGCAATGACTATTCGGCATAAAATGCCACCAACAATTTTTAATTTATTATGATGTATTCCTCGTACTACGCCAGGTGCTAGTTGCCACATCCGCATTTCCGCATTGCGACTAGCGTAGTAAAAACCATAATAACTGCACCTGGTTTTTCAAGATTATGCAGTGAAGTGCATTCCCCTCCACGTAGTTGCCGCGTCATACTGCTCCCACCACAAGGGTACCGTTGTCTACCTATTATAAACCGGCTATTGGAGAAGTAAGATCTCTCGAAGTCCTTCAAGACAATGACACCCAAGTTGTCAACAAGGATACATCCAACTCACATCTCAGACAGCCTAGGTGAAGTGGGAGTGTCTCATCATCAACCCGTGGTTCAAGAACCCAAACAACGTTTTTCATGTACAAGTTGTTAGGTGATAGTGCACTGCAAAGAGTGTTAGAAACTATTAGAATATTTATTTATTTATTTATTTATTTATTTATTTATTTATTTATTTATTTATTTATTTATTTATTTATTTATTTATTTATTTATTTATTTATTTATTTATTTATTTATTTATTTATTTATTTTATTTATTTATTTATTTATTTATTTATTTATTTATTTATTTATTTATTTATTTATTTATTTATTTATTTATTTATTTATTTATTTATTTATTTATTTATTTATTTAACGTCAAAAAAACAGTTAAAACTGTGTATGACGTACTATGGGGAGAAGTGAATTCTGTGCACGTTTTCAAAATTCTGTGAGTTCTAGGTTCGAGCAGTCAATCATAATCCTCCAGTGATTCAGACTCTAGTATCTCGTAACGTATCAGAAAAGAATAAATACAGTTCATTAAGAAATTCGGATTCTAATCTTCAAGATAAAAGATTCAGCTTTCTAAATGGTACATATAGTGAAACTCTCAGCAGAATTCCTCCCATTTATTGTAACAATCTAAGATCCCCACGAACAATTTAGATGCAAAGAACAAACATAACAAGGAATGGCATGAGTAGGAGATGGAAAAACAGAAGAAAGCGGTGTCGCGCACTAATAATTTTTTTATAAATTAAAGAAGACGCGACAAAATCCCGATTTGGACAGTACAAATCAATAGCATTCATTTAGAGGAACATTTCAAAAGTTATTCGAAGCGAATCGCATCGGGGGTTTAAAAGATATGAGTGATTTTGAAAGTACACTTTAGACAATATAACTAGAGATTTTTACAGCCATTGTTATCATAAGAAAGGTAATGTAAAGAAGCGGTTTTTCCTAAAAATTAAGAGAACGCGTAAAGCGATTGAAATGAAACTTTCGGGATTAACAAAGAAAATCACGCGGAAAATTATGACATTACTCGCAACTCTGAAAAATATCGAGGAGTTGCAGTAGAGATGCCAATTGAAATTGTATATTTGGAATTTTTACGAGAGAACAATGATGCGTCGCGAGCGACGGAAATAAAGCAATTTTGGCGTTAATAAACATGAGGAGATCGTATAAGAAATAGTAATAAGATATAAATTGATAATTAAAAGTAGTAATAAAGAGAAATAGCCTGGAAAGGACAGAATTAAGTAAAATGGTATGATATTTTTGGTAAAGACACGTAAGCGATCGGTAAATGTTCCAGAAAAAAAAAGTTGAAGACACAAGGCAACAATGAAAAAAAGATGATGCGTAGCAAGCTCGAAGTCAGACGTGGGGAAGAATGCTCCGGAAAAAGATAAAAATTTAGTATGCAATTGTGCGAGAAACACGGTGAACATGAATGGATATAGTGAGTTTAGGTAATGATGTTCGTAATAACAATGCGTAACGCGGAAATATTTTATGTGTCGCAGTATATTCAACAATAGGACATTTTGGAGGAAATGTAGCACGCGATAGACAGATAATCGCGTTGTTAGTTGCGTAATGGGAATAGGATGATAGGGGAATGAAAGGACATGCTAAGAAGATATTAGCGAGCTCAAGAAAATGTTGGTAATGTGTGGGGATGGAGAAATGCTGCGGGAGAATGGATTTGGAGGATGCTGCGTAATATACATCGAGGACGGCGCGCAGCAATGGTTTGCTGCGGATTACAGCGTTTTCTGCAAAAGGGAAGTTATGAAACTTTGTTTTTTTTTGTTATGAAATTCACATTTTGAAGGAGAAGAAAGATTAAAATTAACTTCTGTACAAGATCAAGTTCTGTCTTAACGTAAAATAGATTCAATAGGTATACAGGCAGAATGCGCATTCGGGTGTGAATGAGTTTATTTATAATTGTCAGTATGAATGGAAATATTTTGGATTTTGTGTCATGTAATTTAAGGGTATTATATCGTTCATGTGTTTATGTGTTATTTTGTTTGTCGTTAAGTGTATTATGTGAGTCATGGGAGAGCAACGACCCCAGTTTGTATTTATATATATATTTCAACTGGAATAACGACTAGCACAGGAATTACAGAAAATAAATGGCGAACATCACTTGGTTCGACATTAAATTAAACGAACGTAGTTTAATTGTTACATGTAGCTAGTTAATGACCTACGCCCACGTGCCCGAATAGACGTACAGGTCAGCCACAACCTCACACCCAGATTTTATGTGTAAGTAAGAAAATATCGGAAGTTCTGGGGGGGGGGGGGCAGCTAGTCGACGGGCAACCTTGGAGGTGGAAGCTGAGTATAACCAGGGCAATTGATAAGAGCGGGTTTTGGTTATTATTTGGCGTTATAACGCCGGGCGATTATAAAGATTATAGTTGATCTAGAGCAGGTAATGGTTCATTACATATTTTGGTGCGCCTAACGAGGAGCGATTATAGTTGTTTTATAGATATGAGGAGGACGGTTCATTACATTATGCAGCAGGCATTCCCTAGATAAATATTTTTATGAAAAAGCTAAAAACTAAGGGTAGAATAATTTCTTAGCTGCACTTAAAAACAAAATGAAAAAGAATTTCCAAACATGATATTGCGTAAAATTATAAAGTACCTCATTCAAGCAGAGCGTAGTTTCCACTCATTATAGATTAGTCCAATAAAAACTTTTCTGTAGTATTCAAGAATATCAACCTATCAAATCAGAATTTATTTATTTATTTATTTTACGTCAAAAAAACAGTTAAAAACTGCGTATGACGTGCTATGGGGAAAAGTGAATTGTGTGCACATTTTCAAAAATTCTGTGATCCCTACACTAAGTCATATACTACTTAAATTTTGAATTTTTGAAAGGGAGAAAAAAAAGAAAGAAAAAAACTCCCATGTAATAAAATCTATTTTCAAGGATAAACAAGCAATAAATTTTGAATTTTGAAAGGGAGAAAAAAAACAAAAAAACTCCCATGTAAAAAATCTATTTTCAAGGGTAAATAAGCAATAAATTTTGAATTTTGAAAGGGAGAAAAAAACAACAAAAAAACTCCCATGTAATAAAATCTATTTTCAAAGATAAATAAGCAATAAATTTTGGCTCTTATTACTTCCTGCCGCGACAACATGGAAACGATAATTTGAATAATTGTATTTCCCACTGAATTCTAGAAGACATGCACAGAAAATGAAGTTACATTTATGTCCAGAAGCAAAACAAGGGGCCATCTCAGCATTTGCCCAATGGATCAGGGAAACTGGACGAAAAACCTGATCGAGATGGGGGTCATTGACCCGGAAGCTGTAGTACAAAAGTTGTACTACAAAAGGCGCCCATTCGTTCTTCAATTTTTGTATCTTCTTTATGTTCCGAATCCAAATATTGTGCTATTTTAGGTATCAGATGTCCCGGCTATTGGTAGAATTGATATCAGGATAGACCCCAGCGAATGCGATGCAATCTTCCGCCTGAATTTCTTGTTTCTGGCGATTCCTCGAAATATCAGTAATGTTTTATTCTCTTGAAAGATTCTGCTGCGTATGCGCAGTTTGAGTTCCGCATCACTTTTGTCCATCTGCACCTGTGCAGAAGATCGAGATTGCAGTCCATTGCTGCAGGCTTTGCGTGCAAAAACTCGCTATTGCAAGTATTCCATGGGCGACGACGAGATGGACGACTCTGCTTGTCAACGCGGGTCTAAAGTTGGAGGGAACGCGACAGATTTTCATCTCTACACTTGGGTTTTCGAAACGTGGTGCCTGAGGATATTATCTTTAAGACGGAATATGGCACGGCTTTTCGCGTCTTCCTCAGTCGTGTCGCTAGAGTCGCTTGATCTGCAGCAGTGCTTAATAGGTCGCGATCACTGTGGAATAACATTATTAAAGTTAATTAATACAGGATTGTGATCTGAGTTTAATGCTGGTATGCAGTGTTGTGTGAGCGGGAAGCTTAAATTTTGTGAGACTGCAATATCCACAATATCTGGAGAAATAGTATTATTATATGGATAATGGGTAGGTTGAGAAGGGGCATGTATTGTCCAGCTATTCGTAGTTGCTAGATTAAATAATAATATACCCTGAGGGGTAGTCGTTTTACATCCTCATGCTTGGTGTTTTGCATTTAAATCTCCAATTAGTAATATTTTATCATTATTATTGAAGAGTAGATCCAGGGTGTTTTTAGGTATTTTTTATTTGGGGGTTTGTAATCTACTATTATTGTTAATTTCCCGACTGATACATTTATCGTTATTGCTGTTATTTATAATTCCTTGGAGGTAGGAACAAATATTTGTGAATGTTTGATTTTTCTTTTCATTAGTATTGCTACCATGTAAAGAGGCTCTATCTTCTCTGTATGTGATATGATTTGGAATATTAACTTTTTTAGCATTGTTTAGATGTGTTTCAGTAATATACGCTATATCAATTCATTTATTTGACTAAATAGACCATTGGCATTCCAGTTAAATAATTTTATTGTATGGTGATCCATTATTGATTATTCTTGGCAGTAATTGATGGCCCACAGAAACAAGTTGGTCCACCTCTCAGCACGCACTCCCCACTTACAACTGACACGATTGTAGTTTAGCTTCCACTACACTCGGAAACACAACACTTAATAAAACTGGCACTGGTAACGATAGCAGAGCTCGACCTCAGAACATGTGCACTTGTCGGCGTCACAGACCGGACTGGTCGCGGTTCCTTGAATTTGAAACCGATATTTTAATTTGGTGGGGGGTACTTTACATGAAGGCCATTGAAAAGAAAATGGCGATGTTATTTTCGTTGAAAACTCTAATTTTTCGAAATTGCAAAAAATTACAAGTAGTTTTCGACATCTCCCTACAACTACAATTATGAAGATAGAGATTTTTTCTCTTAATGAAACCTGCTCCGTGAAGATAGATTTTGAAATAAGGTCGTGTACAATTTTTTGAAAATATGAATACTTTTCGCGTAATTTTGTATGAAATTACTGGCAAGAAAGTACGTATTGCTGTTTTAGCACCATTCGTTTTTTCTGCATTTGAAGAGTCGGGGTACTACCTGTATATGTTTCCCCAGAACGTCGGGCCGTATCTCAGGCGGGAATGTATATTCGCAAAATACATGCAATCAGATGTATAAAGGCAGACTGAAATTGAAAGAATTCTGAATACGTAACATAATGAATACTATTTAGTGTTCAATACATTAATATTTATGCGTGACACATACCGCCATCCACCCTTCTAACCATAAAGAAATCCCGATTTGGGGGTACAAAACTGTATCTCCTCGCCATGTGCACTTGCCTTTGCCATCTTTGGAGAAGCACTGATGGAATTTAATCCTGCCAACACCGATTTTCAGACCAACAATTTATGATCATTTTGTTACGGTGATTCCAATACTTGCTCCCTCAAACCTACAATATAAGAAGGAGAAGTAATGACAACTGATTCGTTCACTCTAATCGCATACTCTTGTTGTAATTGCGCCTGTAAAATGGCCATGTGTGGTGAATGTGATTTTACAGAAGAGATATAAGACACTCTCAAATAATAAGCTTAGAATCACCCAAAAAGTCCGATCTGAAATTTCGGTCGTAAAATCTAATTTTAATGTTATTTTTAGTTTCGTAACTTCAGTAACTTAGCACACACGTCCGCATTAAAGTCTATTAATGATTTTCAGGAAATGGTTACGATTGGAACTTGTGGCCAGAAAAAACTCGCTTTTTACCCCAAAATCGGGATGTATTGTTGGTTGGATGGATGTATTGTTGGTTAGATGGATGGATTGATTGTTGGATGGATTGATTGTTGGATGGATGGATTGATTGTTGGATGGATGGATTGATTGTTGGATGGATGGATTGATTGTTGGATGGATGGATTGTTGGATGGATGGATTGTTGGATGGATGGATTGTTGGATGGATGGATTGTTGGATGGATGGATTGTTGGATGGATGGATTGTTGGATGGATGGATTGTTGGATGGATGGATGGATGGATGGTTGGATGGATGGATGGATTGTTGGATGGATGGATTGTTGGATGGATGGATTGTTGGATGGATGGATTGTTGGATGGATGGATGGATTGTTGGATGGATGGATGGATTGTTGGATGGATGGATGGATTGTTGGATGGATGGATGGATTGTTGGATGGATGGATTGTTGGGTGGATGTTCGGGTGAGTGGATGGGTGAATGAAGGTCTGGGTGGATGAATTGATGGATGAATATCCGGATGGAAATATGAATGTATAGATGAATTGATATATGGATATATATCAATATATATGGTCCATATATAAATTCATTATACTCATATTACCAACTCGATTCCATGAGACGTTTGTGAGCTGAAAATTGGTTAACACAAACAATATCAAGTTATGCCGTTTCGGGATTTATAAAAGTTTTGGAAATTCTTTTCGTGAGGTCTTTGTGAAATTTTCAAATTTGAACAAAAATTGACTCTGGAAACATTTTCTTTACGTTTTTTGTTGGAATATAGGAAAATTCATTTATAAACATGGTATAGTTCAATTTTTCTTTAAAGCATAAGAAATTTCAAAAATTTCAAAAATTTCGAATATTTTTTGAATTGGTCCTGTGTATTACTGTACATCTTCAATAATAAAGGCAGAGATTTATTTTTCAGTTTAGTGTATCTCTCGGTTTTGGATCTTTAGTTTATGGCCTATACAATTTTCAAAATATGAATTGTTGTTGAATAAGTTTGAAGAAAATCGCGACATTGTGCCAAAAATAGCATCCCTGTCTCTTCACACAGGAGAACGCGGGAAGGCCATCTATTCAATTTTCCGGTACTGTGAAGAATTGTCACCATCAGCAGTTTAATGGCCATTACAACATCCGAACTACGTATTTTATAACATTAAGAGGGGAAAAGTTTTGGTATGCCGCATTCCCACGACTTTTTCATAGAATCGCGCCTTAGTAAACCATTACATTTCTTGCAATTAAGGAATAATGACGATACAATTAAGGTACCAGTTCTAAGTAGTAATTTGTTGTTACCCAAAGTGTACGTAACACATAGCCAGTTTTGCAGGCGTAAAAACCTTGAATTTTGGACTTATTTAGCGGGCCAGTCTAAGTCGCTGTGTTGGAGGGTATCGTAGGTTGGAGAGTTCTGCATTACAGTGTACAATTTATTCATTTCATAACACAAAGAGAAGGGAATGTTTTCATTTGCCGCGCATTCCCACTAGTATCAAAATTAGAGGAAAAATATGAACTACCTAATTAAGAAACTTTTTTTTACTACCTCATTGGAACACCATTGTCATCGACGTCTCAGACACGTGCGCGTTAAGGGGGGAACCAAATTCCGAAGTGTGTATCCTTCCAAGTGTGTACGCACATACGTGTGTACGTGCGAATGTTTACTTTAGTTTCTGTCGAGACAATTTTTTATTGATTTAATGGAACAAAGTGCCCGCGGTAGAAAAAAATGTCTAGTTTTGACGCAGATATTAATGAATTCATTGATATACTCTGACAATAAAGTTAGCAATCGACGGTGACTAAGTGGAGATGAAGGCGTCGGCGGCTAAAAGAGCAGGCAGTATTAGCTGTACGCTATGGACTTCTGTTCTCATTGGTCCTATTCCTTAGATAGGAAAATTCAAATTGGCAGGCTTCACCTTTAGTACATGAACATGAATAGTGCTTGAAGTATCAATTTCCTCAAAGTTATATTTATCACTATAATTGTTTAGTAAAACATAAGAAATACAGTCAGACTATGTATTAAATGTTCACGGTTCCTTCTGTTATATTTTATAAACATAAATTTCTCTAAATACAAAAGTCTCAGCATTAATGTTACAAGCTTTCGGAATGTACAGGAGTCTAAAATGAGAATTCAGTAATGATAATGAAATATAATGGGATTATACACGTGTGTTATTGGCCCCTGAATCTTAGCCACCCTCGTTTGCACATGTATTCAGTAGGTTCCTTAACTCTGTCAGCAATTCATCTGCAGAACGCCTATGTATAAAGAGTTGCATAACAAAAAGGGGGAAATTTCATGTGTTATACGAAACTTCTCATTATATATTTATTGGCAAACGATATTATTTTGAACGTTTTTAGCTCTGCTCTAGAAGTTTGGGACACTTATTTTGAAGCACATACAGAACAGTTATGCATTTTTTTTCAATGTTAGAAATTTTAGAAATAAACTTTAAGGGTAAAATATAAATTAAAACAATAAAAAAATTTCGGGTAGGGGATAGACTCTTTTTAGGCTCTCTTTCATCCCATTAAGAAACGAGAGCCGAAATTATTTTCATTACGTTTCAATGGTTTTCACAGAACTGAACTGAAACGTAATCAATTTATCATTTAAGCTCAGCCTCGAATTTCCTAACGGAAATTTTCTGTTCAGCGTTAATAATAAAGAGGAGTACGTAAGTCATAAATAAATGTCTTTTATTTTCTTCCGACTGCCCGTCTGTGAACTACGACAGCGGTTAAACCGTAAGCAGGATTTTTACCAACCTTGATATTCCCCAATCGATCTGGCTGATGTCACGACCCCTTGGATTTGAATCGGGTATTTTGATTTTGGAGGATTCTTTACATCAAATCTCAAGAACGTTTTCAAATTTTTTTCTTTCATTTTTTCAGATATAGCACAGTACCTTATAAAAGCAGAGTCGGTCCTATTTTCGTTGAACTGTTATAATTTTAGAAATATTTGAGGCATATTTAAATAAGACTGCCCCTTGAAATTCCTCTCATCCAGGATTAACGGTGTAAATTAAAGTTTTTCATAAATTAAAAATTTGTCTTATATCGTCTTCTAGGATTTTAGAGATTATCACGTTTGTAGAAAGCAACAACATTTTCATAGTAATACTTGGAGTTGAATATATTCCTCTATCTACTATTTAGGAACACTGTTTAAATTTTCAGAAGTTTTGGCCTTCACCTTACCCTGGGACCACATAATTTCGTTAATTGCAACGTCATTACAGCTTTGAAGCGACAAGTTTTTCAGCCCAGGCATGTTCCGCCCATCCCACTTCAAAAGATTTTTCCACTGCAGCGCATTTTTATTGCGGATGTGTTACGACAACCAGTTGTAGTGACGGCAAACTGGGGCGATTAGTGAGGACTTTGCGGACAAGCGTGTAAAACGCTTGTGTTCGTAATATAGAGAAAATATTGTAATACCCCAAAATCTATATCCGAATCAGTGGCGGCTCGTGCTTAGATTGGACAGTTGCAAAACCCCCAGATAGTCGAAAAATATTTTATAATATGTTATAAAAATAGATTAATGACATTCCGTATTCAAGATATTGCAATAATATCGATGTATGTGAAATCATTTTGAAACTAATAAAAGCCCAACTGATGTTCTCTCCGGCGTCTGGTGTCTTGACAGGTAATGCACCGCGCTCTTGGCTCTTGCATCCATTACTGCGTTTAGTGATTTTACTGTTTGGCCCTACGCTATTCGACATAAAGCCTTCGGTGCGGCAACCAATGGGTGGGCTTTTGGTCGCCGAGCGCTGCGCGGTGTCTCAAGGGGAACCCCAATTTTCTGTCTTCGACGACGCTTGCTGTAATTTAATTTGATGAATTACGCGTGTTATTGAAAGTACACAAGTTCAGCCAATTATTGACGGTAATGATTGCATTATTTATGATGTTTGGAGAATTCATTTTCTTTTGATGTCACGTTTTTGATTCAAAATGTACTTTTGATTATGAGTCTGTTGTGTAAATGTGGCCATTATGAAAGGAAATCCCTTTCAGATGGGTGCGTATGTTCGGCTGTAGTTACAGCTGAGCTACGGTCTGCGAGAGATGTGTGTGTGGAATATCTTTATTACAAGATATACTAGGGTACTGAAATTTTCGAAGTAAATTAATTTTGTTAAAAACGTATCCAAGCAAAGTGATGGAGTGCGAGTTGTTGTTTTGTATGAATTCTATTACAGTCAATTGTATCAATGCAGAACTAATACAAAACCTTGTGCCAGAACCATGTGCGCGGAAGGTGTGTATACCTGACACGGACGCTATCCATAAAATTATGAAAGAAATGTTTCAATACAGACTTTTATTTAAATTAGTTTTAATTAATTTAAATAAATTGCTTACATTTTGCACTCGCAGTTTAGCTCATCGGTCAACGTGCTCGCTTATCTCGCTCTATCCGCCGGTCCGTCTGTCAACAATACTAGCGAAAATAACAGGCTCTACAAAACTAAAGCTGATATTTTTGTGGGTACTACTTTACATGAAGGCCCTAGAACATTTACAATGTTTTTTCAAAAATTATTCCAAATAATTAGGGTTGAAATTTCGTGGATCACATGCCGCGTAAGCGGCCAACGCCTTAGCATGTCCTCTCTGCGCCGTACAAAATTTTTTTCCTAATAAATCCGAATTCTTTTTTTCATTTTTTTCTTGAGAAAAACGCTTAAACTATGATATTGTCGTAGCTAAAACTACTTAAATTTCTTAAACTACTAAAACTACAATATTGTCGTAGTTCGTTTTGTTTCCATTAATATGCTGGTTTCTGAAAGTTATAATACTAGATCCTTATCGTGTCCCACATAAAGGAACCTCTTTCTGACGTAAGAAAATGGAGAACGATTATTTGAATATGTAAATTCCACACTAAAACCTCACCGACGTCAAGAAACCTGTACAGATTGTGAAGATACTTTTATGTCCAAAAGCAAAACCAGGGAGCCTATTTAAAGAGAAAAGAAATTGAAGTGCAGAAATTGAAGTATATCGAAACGCACTAAATCAGAATGTCTTTTTATTCGAATAATTATTTAAACCATTGAATAAATGACTAAACAAGAGTGGTGATTTGAAACCAAAATCAGGTGTTTTCGGCTCAATTTCGTTTGCTGATGTTGCTACATTCCACAAATGTGGAAGTTTTCCAGTTGCACATGTTTTTGGCAGGCAGTTCCAATATATATATATATATATATATATATATATATATATATATATATATATATATATATGAGGCCGAAAAAATTTTCAACTTTCGAAAAATCAGGGTTTTCAACGAACATGAAACCTGGAAAATTCTCTTAACAACAAAATTTAATGAAAAACGATCGAGCCTTTTTTTTTTAAATTTTGGGAAATGTCACCGGGGCTTCATGTAAAGTACCCCCTAAAATTAAAATATCTGTTTGAAATTAAGGGGACAGAAAGATCATTTACATGAACTAAAGAATATCAATTTTGGAGAAATTTGGCTGAACGTTTTAGCCGCTAGCGTTGTCCACATTTAGACAGACAGTCGGGCAAACGTTTTGCCGTCAATCGATATTTCGCTATCAAGGACCCACAAAACAAATATTGTGACAGCACGACGTGTTAGAGTATTTTGTCTAAATACTTTCTGTATATTTCTCTTTCTTTCATATATATAAAAGATATTCACAGTCTTGGCATAGGTGTCTCTGGAGGGGGGTGCGGAGGGACATGTCCCCTGAAAATATTTTTAAGATTTCCAGATATTATTATAATTATTTTTTTTACCATGAATGTGTAAATGATGCATGAAGTAGTCTAAGTCTACCCATCAGAATGCTTTGGAGGAGGCGGACGATGTCGCTAACAAAATGAGTGGAGCTTAATAGTGTTATCATCTACCTCAAACAACAAGATTTGATGAGCCTAAACGTGTTTGTTGCCAGTGACCGTCAAAGGACAATCTTTGATCTCATCAGCATTTTAAAATTGATATTATGTAAAGTAGGTAAGAGTAATTCAGTATTGCTTTCAGCAATATACGTATGACAATTTTTTTCGATTTAAATAGTTTTCCAAGTGTATTCTCAGAGTATGTATTTTTTTTCTATTGAATTGAAGAATAACTGACAACATGAGTTTTAAACCTACCGCCTTACGCTTAGTTTTAACGAAATATTAAAAATATTTGCTGCCGCTGAAATTTAGCATTTTAGAATTTAAACCACTTTTTTGTTGCTTCCCTCACCAAAAAAAAGTAAGTGCCACCCATGATACTTATTAAGGGACCTAGTCATTAACAAACCGCCAGCGTTTTTAATGACGAAGTCCGTTGTTATAAGTTATAAAAAATATTTGTATGTAAATTAATATAGTTCGCTAATGACCTTAGATGTTTACAAAGCAACCTAAAATAAATAAATAAAAATAAAAACGCTAGCGTTGGTCTTGAATAAAATGATGCATCCGCATCTTACAAAAGATTCTTCATTTGGTGTTGCACGTGCTTGTCGCGGGCAGTACTCACCAGAAGCAGAGAAGTCGAGACGGAAGAATCGTAGCGCCTGTGGCAGGTGCTGGGTCGATACTGATCACGGGGACTGTTCGGTCGCCGTAGCCCACCGCCGCGGAGGTTGCTGCTCCACCACCACCGCTTCTGCCGCCGCCGCCGCCGCCGCCACTACCAATACGATTGCCGGCGCTGCAGTCACTCGGGGTACCACTGCCGCCGCCGCCGCCGCCGCCGTCGCACCGTCACCGCAGCCTCTCTCAGTGGGCCTCCTCACAGTGGGCATGAATGGACCAAAGAGCATTCAAGGAACAAAGTAACTAGTTGGGCAGTGTTTAAATACTTGTATTGGAAATACGTATTTTAAATTCATTTTGTATTTGAAAAACTGTATTTTGGAGTTTTAGAGACATGCATTTTAGAGATGTATTTAAATACATAAAAAAAGCGTATTGAAAAAATGAAATACTATAAATAATTTAAATACAGATGAAGATGCTAACGAGTATAGTTTCTTTTTGTTTTATTCTGGAAGTGAATAGACCTCATTGAAACAACAACTCCTTTCAGCTGTTGAATTTGAATTCTCTTCATTTTTAAATGATAAATCTAAATCATTAAAAAAGCTGTACTAATATTCAACGATATAAAAAACGTTCATTCCTTATAACACTTGTTTATGTTCATCCGCGCCAGTTGAACGACTGTTTTCCTTTGCAAGTTTCGTACATTCGGCAACAAGAGATTTATTGTCTAATGATTTATGTGAAAATATAGTCGTTTTAAAAGGAAATTTTCTTTATTTGAGTTAGACAAATTTTTGATATCGTTTTATATTTGAAAGTATTTATACACACACGCGCGCACGCACACACACATATGTAATAAGAATATGACGGATTTTAATGAAATGCCTTTTTTTTTCTTTTCGTTTTAGAATAATGCCGTTTAGCATAGTAATTCATTTTATGTTATGACAAAACGAAATGACCCACGTCATTTTTTGGCATTTTTGGTCGATTTCGGCTAATAAGTAATTTTTATCGTTTCGCGTCATTTTAGTGCATTTTTCGCTGATTTCATCTATTTTAATACCATTTTAATGGTACTTCCTACAAATAATATTTACGAGATCCAACAAATGTTCTTCACAGAATTCTTGAGAAAGGAAGAAGTCTCGATTACATTAGTTACATACCCAACTTTCATCAAATTTTTCTTTGCTTTTGGGGCATTTTAAAAACATTTTTAGAGCATTTTATTGGTCCTTTTTGGTGATGCTTTAGGTCATCAGAATCCGCCCTTAGTAATCAGTTGTTGTTATTGTTCAGAAATGTATAACTGTCAATTAGTAATTTATTGTATTTGACAATTATTTAGAAGTATTTAAATGCTAAATTCAAAGTATTTTGGCCAACCGTGCTAGTTTGAACTAGTGTTGCATCCGTTACAATCACCATGGATTCCGTCTCAAACAGAATCTACGCAATCGGAGACCTCAGTTTATGCTCCTGCTGCCTAAGATATTAAGTGATACTAGCTCTCTATGTATGAAAATATTCACTGGAAAAAAATGAGAATGTAAGTTGAGTAGTTTGATTTGTTATAACGAGAAATACTTCGTACTTCGAAAGGATGACATGAGTAATATTCTAAAAAATGATGTAACACGTGAACATGAATAATCAGAACTAATGACTAATTAAGAATGGTTTTAACTAGTGGAGTTACAGTATATACGTTCTCGGGTTATTCTACATAACATAACGGTTACATAATATTATGCTGATACATCAGCCTCACTAGTAAAACTCTTAACCCGAACGGAGCATTAGAGGTTTGAAAATAATACATACCTCTAATTCATTAAAAATTGAAAATACCAGGAATGTTTCCGATTTCCTCTGTTACGATGTTCATGAAAGGCATACTTTGTTTTTAAGACAATCAAAATTGTTATTCCTTAAAAAACTGTATTCCCTAGTCAAATAACACACAAATTGTCGTGATCACATTGGTCACTTCTTCAGATGAAAACAGTTAAGATAAAAACGAAAAATAAATCACTAAAAGTCACTGTAGAGGTGGCAAGAGTCTCATAAAACTAGTTTTTATCTGGAAGTATGTGCACTTCTTCCTGAAGGATTATAATATTTTATTCTACATAGAAGTATATGAGAAAGAACAAGTAAATGAGAAAATAAAACACTTAAATAAAGTATTGATATTAATGACCTTGTGAATGTGTAGTTGAAACATGAAGTCATTTTGATATGAGTATATTCGTGTGAAATTTTTTTATTATGATTTTCACCTCCTAACTTTTTTGCCCGTTTGTAAGATTAATAGTTTTAATGGATGTGTGATGATATTTTTTGAATGATGATAGAGCAATGGTGGAATGAAAGTAACTGGAAACGGAAGCATCTCGAGAGAACTTACGATGAACCGCCTTACCCACCACAAATTTAACGCATGAATCGACGGGGATTACAACCTCGGTATCCAGAGATGGAAGTTGGGCTTTCTGGCCACTACAGCAAGGGTCGCTCCCGCATCTGGCTGACAGTCGGATGAAGAGCATATGTGGAAATCGTATGAAATATCGTTCATTAAGTACAAAAACATCATAACTCAAAAATAGTCATTTTCGAGTTTCCTTCGCGAATGGTAAGATGCTCTTACTACTCCATGAATGTTGCATCTCATTTTACACAGTGAATATGCAACATTTTTTTGTTTTGTTTTTTGTTTTCGTTTTACTAGCTGAAATAGCAGACTTTCTTAATCTCAAATGCTCTTTCACAAAACAACAATATTTGAGTTATGACCTTCTTGCATTTAATGAGCGACATGCGTCATCTTTTTTTTGCCTCAATCTTTTAAAACTAATTCTCTGTCCGCCCCAGAGGAATTTAATTTTCCGAGAATATTCATATGTTCAATTATACTTTGATTATATTAGGAACCAGCCTTGTTCTTATGAGAAACAATGGTTCGTGTTTCAAGACTGCGAAGTAGAGAGAATCTCGAATCCAGAGCTTCTAGTCCAGTGTAACTAATAATGTTTTTAAGTCTGGCAAAATTTGCAAACTTTGAAATTAGCTTCCTTGTTTAATAAAATCGGAATTGGAATTTGAAAAGGGAAAATCCTTGCCGGCATGTTTTACCAGGAGGCTACCACCTTGCCAAAGGGCGGTCCTCTGTGTGACTACTCGTATGCAGGGTAGGCTGCCACAGCTTTAGAATGGCGATGGGTGGCATTGCATAATGTGGGCATTGCAGCTGCTCTAAAACACCTTTCCGACTCCCTTCCAGGCGGATGATTCAAATCTGAAATGAAAATAAGATTAAACACGAGTAGAAGGTGCAACATGGACTACATTGCTTCCCGAAAACCATATAATTACACATACAACCAGACAACAAACCATACAAAAACAGCAAGAAAGCTTCGAATCGAGGGTATAGTCGTCCATTCGACAAATATTACTACATATCACTACACAAACACGTCCAGCAGTTGTAGGATAAACATTAATTTGTCACAGAAAACTTAACAAGTAGTATATGACTTAGTGTAGGGATCACAGAATTTTGAAAATGTGCACACAATTTACTTTTCCCCATAGCACGTCATACGCAGTTTTTAACTGTTTTTTGACGTAAAATAAACAAATAAATAAAAAAAACAAAAGAGTTTGGACAGAAGCGGATAGATTATTTCGTGGTTCAGGGCGCGTAAATGGTTGTACTAATTATGCCCGTAACTGTAGTGCATGTTTTTATCATTGAATGTGGCAGTGTTCTTCCCCTATAGTGATATCCAGTGCCAAACTACTGTCAGCTTGCGGAGTTTTCCCCAGCCATGTATCTCCCACCAGAAGCACCGCCCCAGCCGGGGAAAGCTCTAAGCTCCCTACTAGCCTCCCGATATGTGTGATAACGTGATGTATGTGTGCAAGTGTGCGTAAGTAAGGGGTGAAGATAGGTCGGGGAAGAGGTAGGCAAGTTAGCGCACAGTCTGTGGCCTATTTATATGGGTTCTGCACGTAATTCGTCTGGACTATTCAGTGAAAATACGGAAATGTACCGATCAGAGCCGCCGGGAGGTAGACTTTTCTTCCAGCCAGCGGCTAAACACGCCCCAAGTATGAATCTAGTGTCGAAAATTCTGCCACCTTCGGACCTCCCAATCAGAGGCACTCAGTTGATGCCCTGAGCCACCTGAACCGGAATTGTGGGAATTCTAATTTGGTGTTGTTGGCGTTCTTATGAGAAAAAATAAAGAGGTCATCCTCGTCAACATGTTACTTTTATTAAGATTACCGGCTTTCGACGGCTTTGCCGTCATCATCAGTCTACAAGGTACAGAAAAATATAACAAAATTACAAATAAAATACAAAATAAGATAGAAAATTATATTACAATTAATAGATTCATTCAAATTTTAGTTACAGATAGCAGATAAAATTGCGAAAATTGAAATGCAACGGGAGGATTAGTATCAGTTCAAATTAAGAATTATAAAGTACCAATAAAGAAAAACACATTATATGATTGCAAAAGATACGGAACATATAGCAGATAAAATTGCAAAAAATGAAATGCGACGGGGGGGGGGATTAATACAGATAATAGCAGTTCAAATTTCAAATTATAAATATAAATGAAGAAATACACATTCTGATATTGCAAAAGATTAAAAAAGTAACGATAAAATAAAGATAAAAAATATAAATAAATATAAAAATAAAAAGGGGGGATAGTAATAATAATTAATATCAAATGTTATTACAAAGATGGAGAAATAATTGAATAATAAGCTGAGCCGCTTTGCTTACCTCGCTGCTTTCGGCAAAAGTCATTGTGCCCAGAGGAAAACCTCTTCTCACCTCAACCGGACCGAAGTGTAAAATCCTTTCCAAACGAAGGTCCTATAGCAATCCTTAGGCCCACTGTGCGTCACGGTGCGGCCACCGCCTTCACGCCGCCTCCCCACCACCGCGCTGTGGAAAAACGCCTCGCCTCGCATCGCCACGCCGTGCGCGCGCCGCTCCGTCCGCCTACTCGTGCGGCGACTCGGCTCCACGTGGCCTTCCTCCCGCCCCGCCCCCGCCCCGCCCCCGCCCGGCACTGGCCCCGACCCACCTGAAGACCTTGCCCTGCTCCCGGTCGCTCCCGAAGCGCGTCGCTCCGGCACTTTCCCCTGGCGACGACGCTCGGGACGCAACGGGACGCTTTTCCCCCGACGGCCCTTAGCCTCCCGGGGCGGCCGATTTCTTTCTCTCCTCACGCCGCCTTGGCGCCGAGCAGCCGTGGAGATGTGGTGGCCTGCTTCTGGGCTGTGAAGTATTTGGAGATTTTGTCCAATGGGACCGGGAGCGGTAGCTCAGTGCATCAACTGATGTCACTGCAGCGCCTCTGACCGGGAGGTCCTAGGTTTCCACTCCCCACGGCGGCAGGATTTTCGACATTAGCTTTTCAGCTAGGTCGAATCCAGTCGCTGTCTGGAGGAGAATTCTAGCGGCCGGCTGCTCTGATCGGTAGTTTTCCGTGGTTTCTCCGATCAACACCAGGTGAATGCCGGAGCAGTACCCTACCAAACGGGTCACGGACCGCGCGCGATATGTTCTTCCTCTTCCTTGTCCTATCCTCTCCCCTTACACACACACTTACACTAACATGCACTATACTACCACATATTCCGGGAGACCGGTCGGGAGCTTAGAGCGTGTCCCGGCTGGGGCGGTGCTCTGCTGGTGGGAGAGTCCTGGTGAGGGGGAAACCCCACTAGCCGACGGTAGGTCGGCGCCAGATCTCGCCATCCGGCGGGGGAAGATCATCACCATCTCTCGAGCAAAAAACATGCACTACACTAACGGGACTAATGACCAAAGCAGTTGACGCGCCCGGAAACACGAACAAATCAATCAATCAATCCAATGGACGGTGGTTAATTCAACAATGGATTATTCTATCAGATAATTCAAGGACACGTTTGTTCAGGGCAGATCCCAAAAGCATTTCAGGGGGAAGGCAATTTCAGTTCCGACTTAGCAATTTTTTTTATTGTTGAAACGAGTATTGATAATGAGAATACTGCTTTGGATATGATGAGATCCATCGTAATTGCTTTGAATAAATTGAGTAAAATTACAAGAATTTTAGCTCTGGGGACAACCTTGGATCTGCCTCTGTTTCTTCTTGAAATTCGTATGGAACTAGTGGTAAGCCATATTGAATTTAGAATTCTCGAACATAGCGTTCGGACAGTTCGAAGCCAAGGTTCTATAGGTCTAAAAAAAAACAAAAAACGTTAGATGAGAATGCGTCGAATTTTTCTGATGTTTCTTTCTTCATTGTTTTTGCTCGTTGAAAAATGAAAAATTCCCTTGACCGCTCTTGAACTGTTCTCGTCGTACATCACTGCGAATATTACACCTCATCTTCACTCATTTAACACGACATTGACATTCAGGGAGAGGTTACTCGTGAGAAGGTGGGTGAGAACTCCCTTTACAAAAAGGTGATATATAGATGAACTGATGATGGATTGCCTGTCGTAAGTCTGTCATAGGAAACACGTCTTTTATTGGCAATACCGACTGACAAAAAACATAATAATGCAATCTATCCCATAAAACAAGTTCAGCTTTCTATTATCTTTCAGCCTGTCGGATGGGCAAGTATCTTTGTTCACCACTATGAATGTTACGATGAACGTATTTATCATGTACATTTACAGTCCACGTATCCAAATATACACAGGATTATGATCGGGTTTCACGTCATTAACCACACTGTGAGACCGCCTCACAATGGATGCGAATCTGTTCTTGAACCACTGCAACGAAAACTGTATGCAATGTTTAGACGACAGGTTACTCCAATTCGCATTATTGCTGTATTATCCTATGTAGTAAAGATTTCCAGGTCCTGTTTGGTTCAATGGTACGAGTTGACAAGAGAGAGGTATTTGTCAGCGCTTCCCCTTGAGACGGGATGATTCTAACGCTCCACATCTATATACTTTCACGGGAAGATATGCTACTACATTTTAGGTGCGTGTGGAGAAATGTTTTTCTAGGGAAGCAATTACATTTCAGATGGAAGATTTTTAATTATTCACATGGGTAAGGCAAGTGGATAATTTAAACAATGAAGCGAAAAGCTCATACAGAGCCCACCACACGTGCACAGAGTCACGCTGTATGCAACTGGCCGATTGCTTCCTAAGGCGAGCTCGACTGAATGAGCCCGTGCGCACTCACCATGCGCGTTAGTGTATCTGCTGATCACAGCATTCACTATGATACACTTGATGCAGTCATCCCAGTGCTTCCAAGGAGCTTTACAGGCGAACTCTACTCCATTGGTAACAATAATAATTATGTGGTCATTTTGTAAAGATAAGATTGGATGCGCCCAATTTAAACTGCTTTGACTTGGATTACAAGTAAATGATTCTAAATTACTAGTCAAGTGGTATTAAAATGTAAGATATCCTTGGAAATGATAGAGTAAACAATTCTTCCCTTGCTTAGATAGAATAAACGCCCCTGATACATTTTTTATTTCTCGCAACTACTAACGTAACAAGAGAAAGTATAATCGCACGCCGGAAAACGGCGAATTTTCGATCCAAAAACTCTTATTGCCGAACCCCAGTGACGAAAACGATAAATCCAGTTGCTGAATAGAGAAAAAATCCTCTAGCAAGTGGTGTATTCAGTATTCAAGTTTTGTGCCTCCATACCGAAAAATCGACTGACGGCGAAACGTCTGTCTGTCCGTCCGTGTGTCTGTGCACAACGCTAGCGCATAAACCGTTCAGCCGATGTTCTCCAAAATTAATATTCCCCAATTGTTTTAGATGATGTCGTGGCCCCTGGAAATTGAAATTGCTATTCTAATTTTTTGGGGTACTTTATCTGAAACCCTTCAGACATTTACAAAATTTTCAAAAATGGCTTCAAAATTTTTGATTAAATTTTGTTGCTGAATAGTGCAAAAGACGCTCCAGAGAATGGTGCAGGTCTCATTTTCGTTGATATCCCTGATATTTCGAAAATTACGATTATTCAAAAATGTTCCACGTCTTCGTTCATCTGTAATATTCAAGATAGATATTTTTTAATGAAAGCTTTTCCTTAGAGACAAGTCTTGCAATAAGGTTATTTTCAACTTTTAGAAAATATGAGTAATTTTCCTGTAATTTTGCGTGAAATAGAAGCATTTTTTAATTTTTTTCTCAGAAACCGCTCCAAAATTTTTCTTTGAATTTTCTCGACATGTGTAATAAGGGACGGTAAAAACTTTGATGCTAGTCCCATTTTCCGGCATTGCTCATTTTTTTTTCGAAAATTGCAAAAAGAAATTTCAAAACTACAAAATTGAAGTTTGAGATTTTTGCCTCAGATAGTCTGTTGTAAAAAAATCAGCTCTTTAAAAAACGTTCATGTACAATTTTTTGTAAAAGTAGTTTTCGCTTAATTTGTGTTTGAAATTAATGAAACATATTTAGGCGTCCCGCCAACTACGGGCCGCAAGAAAAAATGTTGTTGGACAGGAATGGATCAGGAGAAATGAATCAAAAGGATATGCAAAATAATTAATGTTATTTTAATTATATTTTACTATTAAAAGTCCCAATATTTATTTGATTTTACTCTATTCTGCAATTTGTATTCTCAATATATTGATGTATTTTCTTTCAACCAAATCGCAAACGTTAATTGAAATTAGACCAATTAGGGTTATATGTATTTATGTTAAATAATTTTTTTTTCACGTGCAGAAAATATAATATTTTAATACTATTTAAAAACCTACAGTTGACTGGTTTATGACGTCTTTTTTCCGCTCAATTGGCGAAATTCCGCCCAATATGGCATCTCCGCATTGTACTTGAAAGCTCCAGTTTTTTCGTTGATTCAAAACGTAATATTCCGACTTAATGATGCATTCAGAAATTATGAAAGAATTGAAGCCAGTGACATTCATTACGTTGTTTACGACTTAATTTTTCTTTTGAATTCTTGAATGAAATTCTTTTGAATTCTCCTCTTTGTTGCACATTAACATGGATTGATTAAAGAGGCTTTGTTTCATTTATTTATTTATATTTTTTATTTAACATCAAAAGATGGAAACGAAACGTTTGTTCTTCGATGAGAATTTGGGTATTTTTTTAGGTGTGAAAACGAATGGAGCATTTAGCATTACATGTTCAGACAAAGAATAACGTGTAATTCGTGTAAAAAGAAGCAGTTTTCGAGAACAGTACAATACTATAGAATTTAATAATTACCATTGTATATTTTTCGAAGTATATGCATTTGCTTGCAAAGTCTGCCAGTGTTTCTGCGTTTTAAAATGTTTATCCCAAATAAACTGGCAAAAATGCGCTGTAGCGAAAGCAGCCGCCGCCTCTGCCTCCGTCACCGGTGAATTTATTTATTTATTTTTTATTTATTTATTTAGTCAAAAACTGTATATGACGTATGGGGGAGAGAATCATGTGCGCACGCTTTCTTGAGTTTCAGAATCCCTTCCCAACAATTTAACTATTAATAGATGAAAGATGAAAAAATAATAGTAATAGTAATAATAATAATAATGATAATAATGATAATAATAGTAATAATAATAATTATTTAAAAAAAGCGAGAGATTAAGGTGAGAAGGTACTTGGTTTGGGGCAAAAAATGAAAAATTTTAATTATTAGCTTTTAGTATACTTTAAAATCTGTAAAATAAGAATATGTGGTCGAAACACAAATCAGAGCATTATATCAACTATAATTTGCACTTTATTTATGACGTTATGCGCTGGGTGCCACGCCCCCTTATGCATGCATTTGTGAAATCTTCGATAACTTCACTAGGATTTGACGTAGATTTCTGAACGATGTCTTATTTTAAGAGTTAGATATTATACCTTCTGTTCGTACCAATGTAGCGTCCTATTATTTTGTTTATAAATGTGAAAGTTTGTTTATGTGGTTTGGCGCACTTACAGTATTTTTTGTGTTGACGAGTGCTGTCGAGATGGGTAGGCCAAAAACTTTCGGCAAGAGGCAATTTACTGGCCATCGCTTTACGCGAAAACCAGGAAATATCAAAAGTGCTGATCCAGAAAACCAACACTATGAGACAGGAATGTTTTAAATCAACATTCTCTGTAGGTAAATGCTGTTCAAACTTTAAATAAGTTTTTCTCAGTTTCTAATTTTTTCATATTCTAGTGCACATTACACAAAAACTACTTGCCTTACTGAAGTAAATATTTTTTTGTGAATTAATAGGACTATAAACTATAAAAATAAGAAGGGAATTTTTTGTAAGTTTCTTTCAAAATTTTTTAAAAATATTTATTGACTACAATTTGTACGAAAAAAATGCAACATTTTTAAATTGTTGTATCTTCACAAATATTATTATAATTGCAATAATAATAGGTATTATCGTAGAAAAACATTCCTAAAACCTATCTTTAAAAAATGGTTTATATACATCGAATACGTTTTTTTAATGTGTACTAGAAGTTACTGAAATTAACATGGGCGGGATAGGCAGTACCTTCTCACCTTAACATTTCAAAAACTAGATATGTTCGTTGCCAAGTTATAGAAAACTTATTTTTAACTGATTTTTAATTAGAAAATTTATTTTTAACATATTTGATTTTTCTATATTGCTAACAAAATAGAAACTCACCCTAAGCTCTACTACCACTACAAGCAAAAGGAAGGTTCAACAAAACGTGCGCATAGTGAAGGTACACTTACGTCCAGAAAAAAATCTCAGCATTTGCTCAATTGAATCGTATTATTTATTAACTTTTCATTATTTTACATTCTCGCATAGTGCTTACGCAGAATATTTAAAAGCTAAAATATGCATCGGATATGTTCGTGAATACAGTGAATAGCTTTTAAACTGAATTAAATGTCAAAAATATATTTTTATTTAAATTTGGAATTAAAATATCTATTTCACACTTCCTTTATTCACGGATTAAAGAGAAATTTGAAGCATAAGAAAGACAGAAATTAAGACATAACATAACACAACGATAACATTGTGACAAAGTATGTGCTATTGTGATCCCACTAGTTCAGGCTTTTCATAGAATATAATACATGCATTAGTTTTCATACTTATTGCACAATCATTCTATAAAAACATTTATTTGCCCAACATTTGAATGATTGTTTCATCCTTGGTAATCGGCATGCGTCAATTGTTTTAAAAAAATGGATTGTCGAGGCTGCACAGTAATTCATCAAGTTTTGGGTGTGGAAAATATAGTGCGAGTAAAAGTAGATGTTCTATAATAGGTACCGAACATACACATTCGAGAAGATCCTCTCCTTTCTGCTCCCTCTCTCATACGTGGATAAGGCTTTCTTTTCCTTTGGGAGGGACCGGTCAGTCAGGGGAGAGAGCACTTGACGCTCATTCTCTACAAGGAGACTCCCTTTCTCTCTCTGCCTCATACCTCCTCCCAGCCCTGTCTCCCTTCCTTCCTCACTCCCTCACTGCCACTATCAGTCTTTTCTTCTCTCTCTCCCAATCTCTTATTATTCCTCTTTCTCCTTCATTATACGTCTCTTTTCCTCCCTTCCGCACCTTTGCACACACCTTAGAATTAAGTTACATTAGTGCTGATCCAAAAACGTAAAGTGGTCCGGCTGGCGAGGTGACACAAGCAATTTTGTACCCCCAAATTGGGATGTCTGGATAGATGAAAGTATGTGATATGCATTACTCTGTTAGATAAGAAGCTTTTGAGCTCAAACTTGGTAAATACGCCAGGGATAAGATCTAGTTGTGCGGTTTCCAAGACCATTAAAATATTTTAATTTTTGAAGGTACTTTACATGAAGTTTGTGTGACATTCAGACATTTTCTGAAAAATGGCTGCAAATTTCTTCTTGAATTGTGTGCTTGAATATACACATGTATTTTAATTTGGTGTAGTTTCGATTTTCATTAAAACGTATGACTTTCGAACATTGTGCTGTTGTAACACCACTAGTTTCAAAAAAGGCACGACAATAGCGTTCTTCCAATTAGACTCTTTTAAACTAGTATTGGTTCAGTACTTTTAAGAAACGTCTTTTTTCCTTCAATGGGGATGAGCTCTACATGTACTCCAGCGCTTCTGGGACTCTTCCTGCTATTGCATCGTTGCCGAGTTTTTTCAAGTTTAATCGTGACTCTGGTATCTACACCTACATGAAAAGAACCAACTTTCTCCTCACCAGACGCTTCTAAAAGAATACGCTGGGTAGTGTTTATCCAAATGGAGTGGCATATAGGAGAAGGCTCTGATTATAGCTTTAAATATGATTACAGCTGGATGGATTGGTAATGGATTATTCCTGTTAATTGAAGACTTAAGTAGTTCAGTCTTACTTTTGGCTTGAATACTTTTAGAATCTATGTTCTGTTTCATAATTGTGGTAACGAGTTGGAGTTGTAACTAATATTATTCCTTTTACATTTTTTTATTCTTATTGTAAACATCATTATATAACAAGGGATGCAATACAATTCAATCCTTCCTTCACCATCGAGCTTTGACAGCATCCCCTCGGGCCGAACGATGGGCGTATTATCATTTTCGTTATCATGAGACCAGCCCTCCAATTCAGGCGATACGAAAAGTCGGATGCCAGCCCAATCTGGCTTATAGCACTATCGGAGAAGGAGAGAGGAAAAGATAAGGGAGAGAGAGCGAGGAGAGAAAGGGGGAGAATTAGGAGAGAAAAATAATGAATAATAATAAAAACAATTATAAATATTAGAAACATAATAATATATAAATAAGTTAGTAGACAAAGATAAAGTGAGAGAGAATGATAAACGAAGATTGTGATTTCTAGACCGGAAAAATATGTAGTATGAAACGTCAAAATATGTACATAAATATGTCATGAAAACAGTAAGAATATTTAATAAATATGTAAAATAGGATATTATATGTAATATTAAAACACAATAATTATAAAATGAACATTTACAGAATACGAAATTACATTTATAAAAAATTTCCTATACAAATTTTAAAAATAATGCAAACGTTTTAAAATTCATTTGGAAAGCACAAGTTGATGCACACTTGCATCATACAACTTTCCCATCGGTAGTAAAACCTTCACAAATTATCCATGTTTTTCAGGAATGTAGTTTAGCAGCCAGACTAGACGCAATAGAAGCCATCGTACAAACTGGCGATATCTACGACCAGCAAACAATCCCTGCACCATGGAATATTCTTATTTTATTAAGTGTTTTATGACGGCGATCGCCATTGTTTCTTGAAAATTAAGGTTAAAGGTCGCCACACAAGGTATCAATGATAATTTTCACATTTGAAGCTGAAAATGATCTGTCGCTGACGCGCACTTCCCGCTCTGAGATAACTGAAGCTGGCGCGCCAAACTGAGGATATCCGACCGCGTCTTCACGTAGCGTATGTACCTGGAGAAGAGTACGCAGTAGCATCCAATAATAATGTAGGAAAAATTGCTGAATTTTTTGAAAATACTTCTTTTTATAAAAATATGTAAGAAAATTGAAAAAAATTGATAGAATAAAAAAATATCTCGAGAAAATAGCGAAATATGTAAAATACGTAATATCGTACGAAATATGTAAAAATATGTAACGAAAAAATTGGATATTGCGTTAGGATGGCGACAATTCGCGAAGATTAAAATTTTGAGAGCGGTAAGGAGAAAGACAAGAAATACGTAATCACATAAAAATCCGGTCTCTAGCGAGCTCGGTTCGACCGGTCGCGAGTTAAAGTACGTGTAGGCATGGTTATTTGCCTACGTGTTGTATATTGGTCTGTCCTGCCCAACATGCATCGCCCTTCCCATGCCATCTTACTCGTACGTTCCTAGTTCATTCGGCCGGCGCGGTATAGTGGCATGCGTTAGGGACATTTCTGCGTAACACCTATAGAAGGATTTTCCTTTGGATGAGCCAAAGTGACAGTTCGCGTAACAAGTGAACATCACATGTAATTCAGAGAAGTATCCCTCCGCCGCGACAGCTGTTCAGTCACGCCCCTTCGTAAATTGCTAATGGCTCCTGTGAAAACATCCATATGCAGAAATATAAGAGTTTCGCTGAGGTATATGCACGTACGCGAGTCCTGAAAATATTTAAATTTAATTACGTACGTGGAAAATCTCTTAACATGCTCTGACAATCAGTAAAAGAAAACTGCCACGAATGTAAATAGAAAGAAAAATGATTTAAACCGTAAACACGTGCACTGGTGCGCTTCTCGCATTCAAATCTCGGTTTTAAAATAAACATAATATTTATCACACAAAAAGTAAATGTAATGTAATGTTTATAGAAAAAAATAATTTTTACAGAAGTGCACATAATACTGCACTTCCGATTATTTCTCGTGGCGCACTGTATTGCTGTCGGACGAGGACATCACAAAAGGAAGCGTCGAAGCCTTTTAAAAGTTAGCCAACTGCAAACTAAAGAATGCAGGAAGGGAGTCTAATGCGCTCGAGGGCACAACGACCACAGAACCTTCAGTTATGTTGCCAGTACTAGCTGTCACTCGGGCTCATCCTTAGGAAAATCGTTCTATAGAAGAAGTCAATAGAGAGTGTTTGCACTTAACCGATACCGTTAACGCTAACGGTTATAAATAACGTAACGACGAAGCTTGTGTGAAGCTCAAAGAGAGATTTTGCACAATGCCTACGATTACGCTTATAAAGTGCTGACATCTGATAGAAACAGTATTAAGTTATGCATAAGTTCGGCGCTCCGATTTAGTTTATAGATTTTTCCAGTTTGTATACTGTGGTTTCCATGACGAAAATATCTTTTTATCTTGGTGGTATCGACCATGGTGAAATGATATGTCTGGGCTACTTCGGTGCACCTATTTTTACTTGTTCTGCGCAGCACTAGTTTGCGTCACAAACCACGTAACTAGAACACGGGCACTTCGTTTGAAAAGCCAGACCAGTCGCAGGCCGACATGTTGCACGGAGAGCAAGAAGTGTTGAGAAACATTTTGAAAGTGGCATAAAGTAACAATGTTTAACGAAAAATAACACGATGACGGTATAATTGAAATAAAAGTTGCAATACGGATATTAAAATAATGCTTATATATGTATATATGTTTCAATGACTTGGACCAAGGTGATGATGGTTTTGGTGACAGGCTGCATTTAAAATTCTCGCTATTTTTATGACGCAAACTGGTGCCTGAATCTCATTGGCTGAAGTCGAATACGATGCGCAAGAGACCCATTCACTCACCCACCCACCTACCACCACCACCTAGACATATATCTAGATGTATGTGTAGGTGGTGTTACACCCACCCGCCGGTTTCGATTTCGTATTCCAATATTTACATCGTAATCGTTTATTTTCGGGAAAACAACACTGAGATGCGATGGCCAAGTTTGGCCAGGTATTCACTTCTTGCTCTCTGGCTGTGTACGAAGGCCAGGTGTTTACAAAGAGTTCTTCCCAGTGCAAGACGTTGTGTCATTGTTACGTTGTCTCTAATATGGAAGAATTAATTGAAGAATGTGCACTTAGGAATATTGATATGTATAAAATGCAATTCTGCACGAACTTTTAGAACCACATCGATCTGGAATTATTTTTGGAGGAGGAGGGTGTCCGATTTCGGCCCCCTGCCCCTCCGTCTAATTACCGGCTGGCATGTAGGGGCCGAAGGGCATGTAGCTTAGGGCTGGCATGTAGGGGCCCAAGGGCATGTAGCTTAGGGCTGGCATGTAGGGGCTAGTAAGAATTTTGTAAAGTTCGTACTGAAAATACGGGCCCATGGTGCACTTCGGTGTTAGAATGGACATGCTAGAGGTTAGTCAGAGCCAGTCGCCGGCAGGAAGTTGATAGAATCACCTTAGCAAGAGGTTCCTCAAAAAGACTGGAAAAAGGCGATGTAATTAAAACGTATTCATACATAAACATATAGGAGCAAGACAAATATATTTTGGGGAGCGCATGACCTCACAAATTGTATTTTCCGGTCTGACACGTTTTCTTGCTTCTTTACTTTGTGTATGTGAAAGAAAGAAATAGATGACATTAGTTCCTCAATAGCAATTGTATATTATTTTGGGTATGTTGGACTCAATGGCAATGGTATCTTATCTCAATATTGGATAGTGGTCATTTACAAAACAAATACCACATTACATTGCGAAATTGGATAATTTTCAAACGAGGCCGTTACTCTTGAGTATGACAACCAATCCAGTATTGTAATAGATTGTTACAATTCGAATAGCATACGACGTAGTAAAACTACGTAAAACTACTTCATAATTCAAGTTGTAGGAAGACACCGAAAAAAATTTGAACTTCTGCAATTTTCGAAAAATTAGGGTTTTCAACGAACGTGTGAACCATTCTCTTAAACGTCCAACTAAATTTACATCCAACAATATTTAATCAAAAACATGGAGCCATTTTTTTTAAACTTGGAAAATGTCCCAGGGGCTTCATGTAAAGTACCTCCCAAAATTAAATATCGATTTCAAATTCAAGAGGTTGCGACATCAGCCAGATCGGTTTTGGAATATCAATTTTCATGAAAATCGGCTGAGCGGTATAGCCGCTAGCGTTGTTCACAGACGGACGGACGGACGGACGGACAGACGGACAGACGGACAGCTGTTTTGCCATCTGTCGATTTTTCCATATCAAACACCCACAAAACATTGATTCTGGCTACACCATCTAAATTTAACAACTGGATTTATTCACTTTTCGTTACTGGGACCTTGAAATAAGAGTTTTTCTGCCGAAAATTTGCCATTTTTTACTCCGTAGGGAGAGTATAAAAAATGCAACGAACAATGATCACAACTCTTACTATGAGACTGATCTCACTTTTGTGTAGTTAGACTTTTCGTATCCAAAATAGATAAAACGATTAATTGTTTTTGAATGTTAAATTTCAATGTTATTACGCATACGGTAGTTCACAGATTTATTTGCGTGCCCTTGAAAGCAATATTATTACAGAAATGAAGGGCGACATCAGTTTGGGCATCCGTGCAATATTTAGAAATGAATATATCTATTTAACGAAATAACGCTCATACTTTTGGTACAGAAAATGTACCGGGAGAGGTGACTCAGGGCATCAACTGATGTTACTACAGTGCCTTTGACCGGGAGGTCCTAGGTTCGAGTCACAACCGTGGCAGGATTTTCGACAGTAGCTGGTCCGCTAGATAGAATTCAGTCATGTCTGGAGGAGAATTCTAGCGGCGGGCTGCTCTGATCGGTAATTTTCCATGGTTTCTTCGATCAACACTAGGCAAATGACGGAGCAGTAACCTAACAAATGGGCCACGGACCACGCGCGATCTTTCCTTGCGCTTCCTTGTCCTATTCTCACTCCTTGCTTATACACACATTCACATGCACTACACTCCCACACACATCGGGTGACGGATCGGGAGCTCCGAGCTTGTCCCGGCTGGGGCGGTGCCCCGCTGGTGGGAGGTTGGGGAATACCCCGCTAGTCGACGGTAGGTTGGGGCCGGATCTCACCATTCAGCGGGGGGGGGGGGGAAGATCACAGCCACCTTCGGCGAAAGAAACATACACTTTACTTACGGGGCTAGTTACCTTAATAACTGTTGCGCCCGGATTCACTAATCAATTAATAAAAAAAACTTATTTAAAGCAAAACGTTCATCAGAGGGGTAATTTGTACTTTCGATAGAATGAAATGACCAATAGCCACCTTCCTCAATTATTACCCCACATAACAGAACAGGAACAAAGCTTTACTGCAGTCGTTTGAGGAGAAAGTACTAGGTAGATCATTAAATCAAGTTGCGAAAATGTTCTAATTTCACAAACCTCTTTTTATTCTTGGTAATACGCCTTTCAATCGTAAACATTAAAGATCGACGGCACAAAATGCTTCAATAAGCAGTAGTAACTTAACGCAACTTAGAGTTTCAATGAAGATTTGTTAAACTTTCTAGACCTACGATTTCTTCTGTGAATTTCTACGCACACTTTCTCGGAGCTAATTAATTAATTAACTTTACTCGCTGTTTAACTTCTTTCTTTGACTTCGTCTCTTCTCCTGGAACTGTCATGTTAATTTGTAACTGCACAATTAATTTGTATCATATCAGAAACAACTGTACGACGCGTTTAAAACGGAGAAAAGCTATGTATTTATTGCCCAGAGACAAAGATACCAACTCAACATTTGCTATATCGGTCAAGAGAAACAATGAGAAAACCCGATCGAGATGGAGACCTTTGTCCTATGTTAATATACACAGCGTTTTCTGAAAGAACGAAATGCAACGTCTAAACTAGAAATAAAGAGATTAATCCAACAACTTTATTTCTCATCGAAATATCGTCTTCTCTTTACTAATTTGTGTCAATTCCCCGAGAAACCACGTTAAGTATATGAGGTTTGACGTAAGTGGTAACAAGCAATTACTTAAGGAATATAGCACCTTTTTTTCGAGCCTCTACGAGGAAGTGCTTTGCTACCTGCCACGTTTAAACGGCTTCTTTACGATCTGTCTCAAAAAAGAAAAGGAAATGACCGTCAATGAAAAGAGAAACTTCCAATGAGAAATAAAAATAGTCTTCTTTCTCTCGTGGTCACAGTGAACGTTGAATTTTCTGGAGATCTGAAAAACTAGTAGCAAAGAAAAACAGATTATTTTTTTAAGAAGCAATTTCAAATGCCGAGTATGTCGAGATCGAATACTGATAATAATAATAATAATAATAATAATAATAATAATAATAATAATAATAACAACAACCTTAACAATAACTATGATTGGTAATGTTCTTAATAACCTTACCAATATTTATTTCTCTCTTCTACTCTTTTGAAAAAAAATTGTTTCTTAAAATGTTTTTTCGGATTCTTCCATTACGGATAATGAACTAACGTAAAAGTTGAGAAATAAATATTTCATCGCCATGTGGTTTTCATTCCTAACAAAAGGCTTCGAAATAGTGGTTTGCGAAATTGATGTATCAACGAATAAGATTCGAGAGAGGTGCTATATTTTAAAAAGTCGAATGTCTAGTTCGATGCAATCTACGGATAAACATGGATTTAGAATTCTCTCGTTCCTTCGCCAGTTCATGATTTCGCTCATTTGTTTTATTTATTTTTTAAACGATTTAATATTTCTTTTAAAAATGTATTGCACTGATCTTCACAAAATCTATAACCGGTGGCCGAGATCGCTAAGGCAGTAGTGTCGTAGTGATCTCGGACCGAAGGGTCGCGGGTTCGAATCCCGCCTCGGGCATGGATGTTTGTGTGTGTCTGTGTTGTCCATACGTGTTCTTCCTACAGTTTCCCCTACAGTTCAATCTAATAGTGGTCGCTAATGACCTAGCTGTTGATACGACCTTAAATAACAAAAAAAATCTATAACCTTCAAATACAGGTACCTCGAGCGAAATCAATAATTATACTCGACAGCATTTTCCTAAAATTACGTTTAAGTACAGAGTTGTGGAGAGAAATTGGATTCCACAGACGAAATCTGTCACAGTCCCTCTTTCCTCTTTCTCACCTTACAACTGATTTTTGAAACAGATCTTTGTAATTTTATATTCACTCCTCGTCTTCTCGCCCAACGCCCTACTGCGAGAGGATAGCATCGCACATACCTATGGACCGGTGGGCACTCAACCGGTGGGCGTGTGTTTAATTGAACACTCTTAACTTATACTGTCTGTCTGTCTGTGTACTTGGCGCGACAGCCCGCGTACTGGCCAAGGTCTACCAGCAGCGTCCCAGCCTCGCGCCCATGGGTAAAGGGGATACGTTAGCACAAAGACATCCCCACGAGGTATTCTGGTCTTCTCAACCTGAGAAGTGAGTTTTCTCATCGATACACAGCAAGATATGCTGGGACGTTGCAAGGAAAACGCACATTATAGCCTTTCCCGACCGGGACTCGAACCCGGGTTCGCGTCATGGAAAGCAAGCCTTTACTTATACAGTAATGCTTATTACTCGTGAACACACTCATTCCCTCGGATTCTTTGTAACTTCGCGGCTGAATCTAAGCAGCTCTAATATACATAGGAGAACACGCTAATCGCGACGCCTATTGACGCAGATGCCATTTTTTTCACCAAGTTCATTCACCCAACCGCCTCGTCGCTCCTTCCGCCCGCTCTCCGTCAAGCCCCCAGAGCAAGTGGCCAATTTCCTTTTTTCTCTGCGGTTCCTGGCGCCCTCCCCTCCCCTCCCCTCGGCGGACTCGCGCACTCGAGACTGCATTCGCACCGGGAGAGGTGGCTCAGGGCATCAACTGATGTCACTGCAGTCCCTCTGATCGGGAGGTCCTATGTCCAGTCCTGGCGGTGACAGGATATTCGACACTAGCTTGTCAGCTTGATCCAATTCAGTTGCAGTATGGAGGAGAACTCCCGCGGACTGCTGCTCTGATCAGGAGTCATTTCCGTGGTTTATCATCTGATCAACACCAGGTAAATCCCGGAATAGTACCCTAACAAACGGGCCACGGACCGCGCGCGATCTTTTGCTTCATCTTCCTTGTCCTATCCTCTCCCCTCACACACACTTACAGTAACAAGCACTACACTACCACATATTCCGGGAGACCGGTCGGGAGCTTAGAGCTTGTCCCGGATGTGGCGGTGCTGTGCTGGTGGGAGAGTCCTGTTTAGGGGGAAACCCCACTAGCCGACGGTAGGTCGGCGCCGGATCTCGCCATCCACCGGGGAAGACCACCGCCACCTTCCGATAAAAGTATGCAGTACACTTACGAGACTAATGACTCTAGTAGATGATGCGCCTGGAATCACTGATAATCAATTAATCAAGTATGAGACTGCATTCGCGGCCATCTCGGGATGGGTGGGGGTCGGCCACCCCATTTCTTCACTGACCGGCTTACGAGTCTCGTTTAATAAACACCAATCCGGTTTCCTAGTAAAGCAGTTGACGTTTATGTATCATATGCGACAGCGATTCGAGTTGAGCTAAAGTTATTAACCATTAAAAAATGTAAGAGGGAAGAGAACATTAGTTTTTGGCTACTTTTTTAATTACATTGTTTTCATAAGATTTTGTGTAATACATAAATCTTGAATCTAAATCTAATGAGTGGAATCTCCTTAATGTTCTACAATATCTTCATTTTCTAGCAAGTTTAGGGCTTCATGATTTGCATGTCTGTTCAACCTATGTACATTTTTTTAGGTTGCTCTGTTGCTTTTTTGGCGATCAGAACCTGTGTACATATATACACCCGACGTCGCGTTTCTTTTCCTATCTATCCTGAATTATCCGATCTTGTCGAAATTCATGTTTTAATTTATTCCTCTTTACATATCTAATCGACATTTTGATTCATCTCAATGTAGGAAGAGTATCAGAGCGTTGGCAATATTTTCTCATGAGTCTAAGGATACTCCGCATGTCACCGATCGATGGGGATCCTTAAATCCCTGCTTCAAAAGTGGAACAGAAGATAACTTGATTACAATTTTTGGCGCATACAATATTATGATAGACTCAACATTTTTGTATACCAAGATAAATGAAACCGAAAGTGTTATAACTTTCCCACACCTACATCTGCCCTTAAATTTGGCGCTCTTGTTCCATATCAAAATTCGGTTCTATACATATCAGGTGGATAAATCTATTTTAAATTAGGCTTCTAGGTAATTGACGAATTTGTGTGCTTTAGTCGCATATTAGTTCAAGAGAACAGTTTCAATTTTTAATCCACTTGCTCTTTTAATATCTTTTGGCAAATACCTAATTGTAACCAAGAATAGCCAGTCTTTTGCAAGCAAGTTTTTTTCTCTCAAACGTGTAGTTCCCAAAGTTAACAGACCTTCTTATAGTCAGTTATCTCGTTTCCTGTTGTGTGGTTGGTTCAAATCCTTTTCTGCATGATGGGAACTCGACGAATTTAAAGAGAAGGATGTCTATATTTTAAACGTGTGTTCTTTGTTAAACCAGAATATTACGCAAAAGAATATTACTCTCAGTTATTCTAGGTACCTTGACTCAAAAGTACGCATAGCATTGAGTCCGCATTGATTAGGGATTTCGATCGCGTCAACAGTTAATGTCCCGTAAGTATACCGCATGTTTTATTGCTGGAGGTGACGGTAATCTTTCTATCTGGAAGACGAGATCCGGCGCCGACCTACTCGTCGGCTTGCTGTTTTTCCCAACCAGATATCTCTCACCAGCGGGGCACCTCCCCAACCGGGACAGGCTCTAAGCTCCCAACTGGCTTCCCGACACATGTGGAAATGTAGTGCTGGAGGTGTGTGTGTGTGTAAGTAAAGGGGAGAGGATAGGACAAGGAAGAGGAAGGGAAGATCGGTGCGTCGCCAATTTGTTGGGGCACTGCTAGAATTCTCCTCCAGATAGCGGCTGAATTGGACCGAGCTATGTAGCTGGAGTCAAAATCCATCGGAACTGGAACCCTAGGTCCTCCCGGTCAGAAGCTCTGCAGTAACATCAATTGATGCACTGAGAAACCTAAGCCGCTCAGCATAGTATTGAATACGCATTTAAAAATGACTCTGTCTAGAACTCGAACAAATAAAATTATCATACAAAAATATACAATTGAAAATGGAAACAAATTGGTCTTTTTTTCAGCTTTGGTCGTTAGACTTTCTTTCAGCTTTCGAACCTCAAAATATCTTAAACTAATCTCTCGATAGATCATTATCCGAGTTTCTAATTTCCTTTTTTGTCTCTATGCTATTTATTGAAGCCCATATACTGTTTTTTAATGTTAAGTGGAAGCATTATTTCCTTAAAGGACTGTTCTTTTAGTTCTAGGGACGCAGATCTGACTGGAGATCGTATATTGCAAACAACGAAAACAACTCAAGACTGAATAAGACAAATTAAAAACATACATGTAAAAAAGTAATTTATTTCTCGGTTTTTATTTTTTATTTTGAGTCGAATGTAACTCGGATATTGCCCGAAAATGAGTTATCTTTAAACTTCGGTATTAAGTTGAAGATCATATAACGTTTGAATAAGAACAAGTGCATTAATAATTAATGACATAAATATATAGTATGTAAACATGTTACATATGTACAATAACTTCAATATATATGCGAATGCTCAATTGATATCTTACATTTTGGATTTTCTTAATGACAGAAACTTGTTGGGTAGTTAAATTTGGGCAACGTGGATATTTCCTTTATACATCACTGGCTGATTATTGGGATTCCCATTTCCTCTTCATGTGTTTCATAAAGAGATTAGGTTGTGGAAGATAAACGCACTCTGTTTTCACTTTCACCTGTACATCGTCAGTCAACCATTACCGGTTTTGTTTCAGGTCCGGAAGACGGATAGGGAAAGTGGGTGGAAAAGAAGAGAATGTCTCAGCTGGGACTCGTGAGATATCTTCCGCCGTGTTTGTCAAGGTCGGAACAGAAAGGTACTCTTGCCACATTATATTTATATAACTGAACTGCCTGTAAATACAGCGTTGTCTGTGTACAAATTTCTGTATTAAATTATTGTTCTGTACTAGTTAGCTCCGTGCAAACATTTAATCGTTTTAAAAGTGAAAATAGCTCCATACTAGAATCCAACTTCGAAAGTTTCTGACAACCTGTGCTTCAGAGTGGGAGCTTCAAAGAGCAAAACCTTCAAACTGTAATAGAATATCAAAAAACATATCAATTTATAGGCTTCGGCAAATGGAAGATAACTCGAGTTCCGTGACGAGCATAAAAAGGTTTTAAGGATCTAGCATTCTTAGGATGGATTGATTATTTCGTTTTTCCGAACGCTGTTGCCGGGCCATTCAACGGCTATGGTCATTATTACCGCACGTGTAGTGCATGTTTTAATAAGGGAGGTGGCAATCTTTTCCCCCTGCTGAGTGGCGAGATCCACCACCAACATACACGTCGGTTTTTTTGATTGATTTTTTCGTGTTTCCGGGCGCGTCAACTGCTTCGGTCATTAGTCCCGCTAGTGTGGTACATGTTTTTCTTGGGAGATGGCAGTGATTTTCCCCCGCTGGATGGCAAGATCCGGCGCCGACCTACCGTCGGCTAGTGGGGTTTCCCCCTCATCAGGACTCTCCCACCAGCGGGGCACCGCCCCAGCCGGGACACGCTCTAAGCTCCCGACCGGTCTCCCGGAATATGTGGTAGTGTAGTGCATGTTAGTGTAAGTGTGTGTGTAAGGAGAGAGGATTGGACAAGGAAGAGGAAGAACAGATCGCGCGCGGTCCGTGGCCCGTTTGGTAAGGTACTCCGGCATTCGCCTGGTGTTGATAGGAGAAACCACGGAAAACTACCGATCAGAGCAGCCGGCCGCTAGAATTCTCCTCCAGACAGCGACTGAATTCGACCTAGCTGACAAGCTAGTGTGGAAAATCCTGCCGCCGTGGGGAGTGGGAACCTAGAACCTCCCGGTCAGAGGCGCTGCAGTGACATCAGTTGATGCACTGAGCTACCGCTCCCGGTTACACGTCGGCTTTCGGGGTTTTCCCCTTCCAAGAATTTCCCTCCAGCGGGACACCGCCCCACTGAAACAAGCTGGAAGCTCCAGACATGTGTGGAGTAAGGAGTGAGGATAGGTTAAGGAAGAGGAAGGAAAAGTCGCGCGCAGTCAGTATCTTGTTTGTTAAGGCAGTGGTGCGGCCTGGTATTGATCGGAGATACCGTAGAATACTGTCGATCAGAGCAGGTGGCCCCGAGAATTTTCCTCCACATAACGGCTGAACTCAACCTAAGCTAGTGTGGAAAATGTTAATTTCCGTGGTCATAGCAGAAGTCTTGTAGTAATCCATAATGAGAGATAGGGATCATCATCCACAACAAAAACAGTTATAATATTTATTATAACATGCCCAAAGTTAACTTTTGGGAAAACAATTTCCCATTTTCAATGTAAAGAAGGAAAAATGAGAGATTATCATAAAGAAAGGAAGAAATAGACATACACACACAAAAAAAGAAATAAAATTGTTAAATAAAATGAAATAAATTTTTTGCCCTGAGTCGCCTCAGCCTCTCTCTAGCATGCAGAGTTTCCGAATTTTCCCCCAGGCAGTGGTGTGGTCCCGCGGTAATGGGTGTTGCACGTATCCCTTAGCTAAGGCTTAGCCCATGGCCGCAAGGGCGGGACGCCCCTGATAGATCTAGGCCCCCGTCAGAGGCTGTTGCGTCAGTTCAGACAGTCAATGGCTGTTGCACAGGGGGTGAGGTGTTTTTCCGAAATTTTTTACTTTACGCCGCTCCTATTCATCCGATTTGCATGACTGACACGGCGTTGGATTCAGGAAGCACGTCGTCATCGCGCTATAAGCCCTTATTTTTTAATTTCTTTCCGGTACTACGAGAAAAAAAATTTAAAAATTTTGGAAATCTTTTTTGAAAAAACTGTTTTATAGCATAAATTATATTTTAAAAAGGAGTCCACTGCCGTTTACAGATAGAAAATCGGACAATTTGTTCAGACGTTATCGGTCTAGTAAATTCACTGTGATAGTGCTGCGATCTATTGACTTTTCCTATAAGTATTTTTCGGTACATTTAGCCTTAACGTGTGCTGCTGTTTGCGTATGCTAATATCCATATATCATCTTCTGCAATATTATAAACTATCTGAGCCCTTTGCGTCCGGTGTTTTCATATTAAAAATTTTAATTTGTACTTTTTAACATGTTACAGTTGTCGTGTTCGCTCATTTACGGACGTGGAAAGTGGACAAAAAAGTATAGATAGAGACATTTGTTTACTTTTTGCTTCATTACAAATTCAAAATTAATTATCGTCGTCTTGATTAATCAAGTCTTAACGATTCATGTAGAAGTTGGGGGGTAAATTATAGCCTTTCACCAATTTTCTGGTAAGTGCGTAAAGAATAGGTGTTTTTCTACAATTCCTCCGGAATAACCTAGATGAAACGCCTAAGAATAGTGACAATCGCTTTTGTCTTACTGCGAAGAATCGAATGAGCTATTGAGCACCGCTGCAGGTGCCGAAAGTCTCACAAAATGTGTCTTAGTTCTTAAAAAACAAAAAACGCCACCGAACGAACAAACGCATGATACTCGATTTCTGTATAAGGATTTATTTTTCAAATAGCAAAGGCTATGATTTATTTTCACATTATTTTATAATGTATGATGAACATTTTTATAACAATAGAGACCCCTTGATTTGATTAATCTTATGATCCCTTAAGTCATTTTTATCCGGCCAAGTTAATTACTATTTGAATCCTGAACAATCTGCACTGCACATTTGACACGTATACGACAAATGCGAGCCATATCAGGCCCAGTTTCTAGAAGAGTATCCCTACATCTGGTATGATGAGTGGAGCTTAACCATGCCACAACACTCTACGTCCATGCTATTCGTGAGTTCGAACCCACGACCTGAACGTAACGTGTGCTTTGGCTCAAATGCCCCAAGCCGAAGAGGAGGGTTGGATGCAGAGGCGTGCTAGTTTGGAGAGCTCCACAATGCCACAACACCCAACAAATCGATATCCGAGGCCGGGCTTGAAGACTCATCCGCCTTTACGATCGCGACTATTATATCGATCTCTACCTCTCTCTCTCTCTCTCTCTCTCTCTCTCTCTCTCTCTCATATATATAACGGTATCCAGCGTTAGCAATAATGAAATTGTATGCAAATTCGAAGTCAAAGAATGCGCGTTGTTAGGACAACCGATCAACAAAGTGAGCAAATTAATGTAATAACATGTGCCAAATAAGTTATAAGAACCATCAACGTCAGTATGTCATTTCTAATGAATAGCAGGATGAACTATTAAATTGAAAAGAAATTTATAAAACATTGTAATTTGTTCAATGTGGATAAAATGTTGTTCTGCATTCGTATCGTAATATCTTTTTATAATACTCGACTAGCCATCTATAGTTTTTCAATCTCGAATTTAAGTGTGTGTGTGTGTGTGTGTGTGTGTGTGTGTGTGTGTGTGTGTGTGTGTGTGTGTGTGTGTGTGTATTACGCTGTATCGAAAAAATTATAATTCATTGACTTAGCAAACAAAATTTGTTTTCAACGCAAGAACAACATCGGCACAAATAAAAGCGTTCTTAAAATCGGTTTAGGGTTGCCACAAACCTCATAAAAAAACATTGTCGGCCTTCTTTCGCTACTTTTTAGAAAATTACGAATAAATATTATTTAATTGTATTTTTATCAACGGGGTTTTGGCTGAGGTGGTGTCCACGTTATCCGCAACAATTTTATGATCATGAAACATTACTTATTTGACGCAATGTGTAACATTAGTCCAAATATGGTCATTGTTACGGTAAAACCATAGAAATAAAAACTTTTCAAAGGGCAATAGCTCTGCAAGTTTTTATCCAAAATACTTTTAATTTAGACAAAATTCAAGCTTAAAATCCCTATTTTAAGAAATTTGCTTCGAACAATTTAACTATGATATCTAAAAACCATTACTGTTAATGTAAATTGAGCCGCACACTTCCAAATCTCTCATCAAAACTTGGGACATGATTTCAACAACCGGCCGATGCATTTCGTCTCGAACGCAACACTTACGATAAGAAGAGAGTATGCTGACTGAGAGCGTCGATGTTGCAAGAAACAGAACAGCTAAACTCAGGGGAGAGTGGTTTTTATTCCACAAGAAAAGCCGCATTCTTAACTATTGCCGCGAAAGGAAGAGGTTCTGGCAGCTAATTGAGGTTCGGAGACAGTCGCAAGCATGAGCTGCGTTGGTTGCAACATATCCAGCTGGCCCAGAATTCCTTCAATGCAGCTTGGTTTATATATTCGTTTGATTTTTTACGTGCCTAGAAGACGGTGTTGCCTCCCTCCTCGTAGAATTTTTATCCAGTCCTGTCCGATCAAGGAACAAATTCCAAAAGTTTTTTCTCACCGGTTCTCTGTTTTTTGAGGAGCTGAAGTCGAATTTGTTGTTTGCCACCTCGAGAAATTACGTATTTACAAAGTAAATTGAAAATAATAATAATAATAATAATAATAATAATAATAATAATAATAATAATAATAATAATAATAATAATAATAATAATCTATATATTTAAAAAGATAAGGTATTCTGCCATGGCTTCGTTTAGAGCTTCTACTGAACCGATTGTAGTATTTTTTCCTTTAAATGAAAGAATGTGATCCCTAGATGTGTTATCAGATATTGTTTGTGTTGATTCACCAACATTTACGGTGTAAATTAATTAATTAAATCATTCTTTAATAGTACGCTTATCAATAGTCAATTGTTTTCTTCCAAAGGGTGGCTGTTTGAAAATTGATATATATGAGTCTATAGATGTGCGTCCCCGCCGCTTCATGGTGGCGCTGCTTGATGTTTTTGTTTTGATTCTTGAGATTTGTTCACAATTCGTCAAGGTTTTGTTTCAGTGTAATAATTGCATTGTGAAGATGACAGTTTGCATATAGATATTTGCTTTTGTAGTGTATTTTGTAGAGAACATTCGGACAGTGGGTTTTGTGTGGTTGTAGTGAAGTTGTTTACAGGTTATGTCGAATTTCGAATCGTTGCCCACGCGCCCCAAAAGACTCAAACGTAGTACATTGACTGGGAGCAGGGAAAGAGAAAGTCAGCGTATGTGTCGTGATAGTCAGGTCATTTCGTTTTCTGTTGGGTTACTGTCTATGAAATGTCAGTTTTGTTCTACTTTGTACTTCCCATGTCAGAGAAATTCTGTAAACGAGTTTACTGTATGTTGCTTACATGGGAAAATAAGTTTACCTTCGAGCAATACGCCAGAAGAAATCAAACAGTTGTTTATAGGAGATTATGACACATCAAAAAACTTTAGAAATAATATCCGTCAGTATAATAGTGGTATTTCTTTTGTGTAATTTGGTGCCGATATTGCATTGCCCCCTGGTCATGGGCCATGCGTGTTCAACATTTTGTGAACTCCACATCACAGAATATCTTCGTTATACCCTAAAGGTTCAAACAATGCAACATATTGTGAACATTAGTCTGGGCACAGTATTTTACATTTATCTTAGATCACACCGTCATATTTTGACGGGTTCTCACTAGTAATAATAATAATTTTTAAACAATTTTAACAAAAGAGAAATTACACCTTTTTTTCGTTTTCCTCTTATATTTCGAAAACTATTATGAAGGTTTTTGAAAATGCACAAGTTTTCTGTGAAAATGAGTTCAAAATTGCGCGTTTTAAAAAAAGCTCAAACATTTTCTCAACAACGGCTTCAAATGTTTAAAGAAAACTTGAAAAAATAATCAAAAAATTTTAATGAAAATTTGAATATTGAACCAGAGTTTACTCTCCAATACTATTCTTAAAATTATATTTGTTTTACTATTAGGGGACCAAAAAAAATAATAAATGTGATAAAAAATCTATTAGGCACCAATTGATAGCGGCTGAGAAGAGGGTGGGGAAATTCCGAAAAGCTAGTCCTGACTAAATAGATTAGGAAACTAATACTAGAAAGTTTGTGTTCGGGCAAGATACAGCCTACTAATGTCAGACATCAAAATCGAGGATTTATGCAGGCTTAAATTTGCTTATAGTTTGTCAGATTAATATGTACAGAATTGTAACTTAAACACACTCTGTTAAGCTTCACAGAATCGTAATATGAGAGCGGCCTTCATTCCATTGTTGCTTCATCCTACCACGACTCTGGAAGTACGCTCAAGCACAAGTGCAGTCAGCTTCGAAGTTGCAGTAACAATTTAGATGATATCGTGTGATAAGTGAAAGTCATTGGATATCAACTCATCAACAGGGCATGCAATATGCAGTGCTCTTTTAACCCTAAACAACGGTGGGTTCGACATCTCATTCTCAGACGAAGTTCTTCAAAACCCGGAAATGTTACCATCTAAGAAACCGTAAATAGTACAATATCAGATGTTTCTAATTGGTTCCGAAATAACAAATTAATAGTAAACGAAAAGAAAACGGTTTTAATGCAGTTTTCCATATCAAATAAACAATTCTGTGCTCCATTGAAAATGAACAGTGTACCATTGACTGATGTTAAGGCAACAAAATTTTTAGGTCTCTCAATTCAGTCAAACCTTAAATGGAACGTCCATTTAAATGAATTGAACACAAAATTAAGTTCATTATGCTACGCGTTCAGAATTCTTGCAAATTCAGTCAGCCTTCATACTGCTCGTTGTGTATACTTCGCGAATGTTCATTCCCGCCTGAGATATGGCATAATATTCTGGGGAAATACATCTTATAGCTCCCAGACTTTTAGATTACAAAAACGAATTGTACGAATAATAACCAAATCCCACCCACGTGATTCATGTAAGCCTCTCTTCATTAATCTAGGAATTCTACCATTACCGTGTCTTTTTATTTACGAATCAGTGGTTTTTGTAAAAAATGACTTGCTCAAGGGCGGGAATATTTTTTTCAGAAAATGCCGAAGTCTATTACTATAACACTCGACGTAGAAATCATATTCATCAGGTGACAGTATCAACAGCTCATTACAAAAAATTCACATACAATACATGTACATTATTTTACAACACTTTGTCAGATGACATTAAACGATTAAATTCAATAGAAAAGTTTAAATCACAAGTGAAATCGTTTCTGCTGCATAACTGTTTCTATACAATTAGAAACTATACTGAGCATCACAAGAAAAGTAACATTATTTTTAACAATGATACATAATGCATTATTTACCATTTGGACTGTATAAATGAGTATAAACAACCTGTAACAACTATTGTACTAAAGCTTCCGGGTCAATGACCCCCATCTCGATCAGGTTTTTCGTCCAGTTTCCCTGATCCATTGAGCAAATGCTGAGATGGCCCCTTGTTTTGCTTCTGGACATAAATGTAACTTCATTTTCTGTGCGCGTCTTCTAGAATTCAGTGGGAAATACAATTATTCAAATTAGTGTTTCCATGTTGTCGCGGCAGGAAGTAATAAGAGCCAAAATTTATTGCTTATTTATCCTTGAAAATAGATTTTATTACATGGGAGTTTTTTTGTTGTTGTTTTTTCTCCCTTTCAAAATTAAAAATTTATTGCTTATTTACCTTTGAAAATAGATTTTTTTACATGGGAGTTTTTTGTTTTTTCTCTCTCCCTTTCAAAATTAAAAATTTATTGCTTATTTACCTTTGAAAATAGAGTTTTTTACATGGGAGTTTTTTTGTTTTTTTCTCTCCCTTTCAAAATTCAAAATTTATTGCTTGTCTATCCTTGAAAATAGATTTTATTACATGGGAGTTTTTTTTCTTTCTTTTTTTTTCTCCCTTTCAAAAATTCAAAATTTAAGTAGTATATGACTTAGTGTAGGGATCACAGAATTTTGAAAATGTGCACACAATTCACTTTTCCCCATAGCACGTCATACGCAGTTTTTAACTGTTTTTTTTTTTGACGTAAAAAATAAATAAATCTAGTGAAGATATGGATTTCATCACAGACGCAGCCCTTATTCAGCACAACCCCGAAGTGAATCTCGAGCTTGGCAACTCAACAGTAAACGCGATCAACGGACAAACCTACCCTTCAACGGCAATCTCTCTCATCAGAGAAAGGTCAGTCGGTGATACCTCAAACTCTCACGAAAACAAAAAATTGAGTGTAGATCCCAACAAATCTAGTGATCCATCTGAATTCTCAAATGAACTTTAATATAATGTGCCTATCGATAACAGATTTAGTGAATTAGGAAAAATCAATGATGAAATCGACGACAGAAGATTTGCTTACCTAAACTATCTCCCAAACGATAATTTTTCTCAAACAGGTAAAATTCCTCCAATGTATGTCTAATATAACGAACATTAATAATTTCACCAAGGAACTTAAGCCTAAAGTTTCAAGTAATTTCATATCAGATGTTAAATACGACAAAGTCATGATCAGTGCCAAAACACCAACAGACTTCCGTAATAATGTAAAATAACTTATACAAACACAAAGGAACTTTCATTTATTCAAAGATCCTTCAAACAAAAAATTTTCAGTGGTTTTTAAGAATCTACATCAATCAATAACAGTATCCGAAATAGCATTAGACTTAAAACATTGGTACCTTCAATTCTGGAAGTGACCAGGCTCCAAAAGGACGGCAACCTCATTCCTGAAGTGGCCGCCGAATTTAACGGAACCGAACCAATTGATATCATTCTATCAATAGATCAAATATGTAACCATCGAGTGGAGGTAGAAAGACGTAAAAAACCGCAAGGTCCCTTGCAATGCAAAGATGTTTGGATTTCGGACACACACAAAATAACTGCAATCACGTCATCAACTTTGCGTTCTGTGCGGGCAATCATTATTTAGTTAAGTGTCCCAAGAAGAACGAAACTCCGACGTGTGCTCTCTGTGAAGGAAACCACACGGCGGACATTAGAAATCAGAACTGTTTATACTTTAAAGAGATAAGTGAAAAAAACAAACAAAACCCCGTCCAATGATAATAGCAATGTAAACCAATTATTAATTGGTCAATCTTTCGCAAATCAACCTTAATCAACAATTCCCACCATTGCCTCAAACCAACACAATCCCGAACTTCAACCACATTTCGAACTTCCAAAATCAACCCAAAACCGCCCAAAACTCCCGTAACACCTCCCCACCGAATTCTCAATCGCCAGACCCTCACAGGATTGTAACTGACAATTAGGAACTCGTAAGTTGATCTGATATCTAAGTCTCTATGACGTCATGGAGTTTGCTGATGCCAGTCTCAGAGGGAAGGGGAGGGGATACTGAAACGAGGTGCGTTTCCCACAGACCATCGAGGTCTGAATGTCATCTGTCCAACAAATCCAACGGTTCACTTTCCTCCTCGCACCCCACCCCCCTTCACCTCGCGGGACACACAGACCTCTCAGGGTCGAAGAGTGGGTCTATTCTTCACATAAATAATTAAAGATATTAACAGTTTCTTAACTTGCTTTCCCACTGTCAATTCTCTCTAATTTTTAAAAAACTCTAATGTTTAAAGAATTACTGAAAACTTTTAAGCTCTTACTATTGAGATGCATTGTTAATATTTAATGAAATTTCACTGTTAAGCTTAACATGCAACTTGGACTGAATTTATAAGAGACATGGAAAATATATGAACGTTTAGTCAAATATGTGCAAAAACCTGACGCCTATCGAAATGTGTAACTCCCCATTCGCCGTCGTCTCACAGCCGTATTCTTTTAAGTCGCACCGGCGGAACAAGCCCCGCTTTTTTTTATTTGAGGTATCTCCGCTGTAATCCATACGAAACAATAGTGACTCAAATTTTATGTCAAACTGTGTATCCAGCATGGTTGTCCAGCATCCCTTGTTTTGCTTCTGGACATAAATGTAACTTCATTATCTGTGCACGACTTCTAGAATTCAGTGGGAAATATAATTTTTCAAATTATCGTTTCCATGTCGCGGCAGGAAGCATTATTCCTTAACGAAGGACATCATGGATAAGAGCCCAAAATGTATTGCTTATTTATCTTTGAAAATATGTTTTATGACATGGGAGCGTTTTTTAATTCAAAATTCAAGTAGCATATTACTTAATGTAGGGATCACAGAAATTTGAAAACGTGCATAGAATTCACTTCTCCCCATAGCACGTCATACACAATTTTAGCTGTTTTTGACGTAAAAATAAATAAATAAAAAATAAATGGTGAGTATTGTGAGTAAGAATTGACTAAGAGCCAGGAATCATTTGAAAAGTAATAATAATTTGATAAGTAATTATCAATAGAGGGTAGATGAAAAGGTACAGATAATTACTTGTGTTTAGGTGGTTCTGAAATAAACTAGTTCGTACAAAAATGTAGTATGGGGTCCAAATCCTCCGAATGGACCTCTCCCGACTTTCGTTACTTGTTCTTCACCAATTATTAAAAACGAAACTAAATAAAAAATAACCTTTCTTACCCAATTCAAAGAAATTTACTTTCGTTTAGTTTCAGTAACGAAACGAAACAAAACTGTTTTCAAGGATCTGTTCTTTCTGTAACAAAACTTAATTCGCGCGGACTTTCGTTTCGTTACTTGTATCGCAACTAAACTCACGCAAAAATAATTTCATTACAGCGGCGCAGAAACGGAACGTATACTACTCGCGCACCTTTTCTTGAACCTTGCTTCCCCCTCCCTGGAGCTATAAACAGCTGAAGGCAAAAGATCGCAGCGAGCACTGATGACAACATTCCCAGCATTAAAACTTCGTTGGCGCGAAACAGAAGCTAGTCAAAGCTAGTTGCTTTCATAGTCGAGAACTTCTGCTCAGCTTTATTACCATTATCTAAAGAAATGTCTGAGGCAGGTCCAGGACCTTCAAGGAAGGCAACTAAAACTCCTATCTACTGTCCTTGCTGTTGTCTACTCAGAGCGATGACCTGGCCGCACACAGCGGGTTTGACGTTCATCTACCAAAGGTTGCCATTACTGAAAATACTCTAGTGGCTGTCTTTGTAACTAATACCCCCACTCCGCCCGCATTTCGTCAATCTATCGTTCAAGAAAAGTTGCGCGAGTGGTAGTTTCATTTCTGTCGCCATCCTTGGTTCCCAGAAATCAGGAAAGTAAAATTATAACACCCTCGTAACAAATAGAACAAACGTGGATTTCTATTTTGAAGCGAGGAAAGTTAGATGGTTATTTTAAGTCAATAGTGGCCACTTGCATCTTCGTGATTCGCATCTCAAACATCTGCACATTTTCCTGTCATTGTCAGATACTTCACCTGCAAACGTACGCAGATTTCCATTTTTTGCAGTAAATAAACCCCTAATAAGGGGGCGAATGTTATGAAATGTCATTTTTTTCTTTTCACTTTCGAACAATCCCGTTTGATACAGAAATTCATTTTATGTTATGACAAAAGGAAATGACCCTTTTTATACGTCTTTTTTTAATTTTTCGTAGATTTCGACCAATATGACATTTTTTACCATTCTATGTAATCTAAAGTTCATGGGACGCCTATCAGCGCCATTGTCGCTTCGACCGATTTCAGAATAACTTAAGACATAGATTTTGTGGTAAAGAACAGTCCAAACCAAAAGTTTGCCACCTGAGTGCACTTGAGCGAATAGCAGCAGCCTCGATTACAACAGTACCGCATCCAGCTTGAGTTGTTCATCTGAAGTGGTTTTGATCAAATTTTTCTCTGCCTTTATGGCATTTTAAAAACATTTTAAGAGCATTTTATTGATCATTTTTGCAATGTTTTAGATCATCAAAATTCGCCCCCTAGTAATGAGTCACTACAATTTTGTGGATCTTCAAGATGTTACTTGTGTAAAAGCTAAGCCCAAATATTACGTAGCTCACCACATGAACTGTCATTAAATTGTATTAAATTCTGGGTAACTTAAGAGTTGAAAGTTCTTTCACTCCTTGAAAAATTGCGAACATTTTTGGGATTGTATTCATGAACATTATGGATTTTTCCCGAACGGTTTATTTATTTTTCATTTATTTTACGTCGAAAACAGTTAAAACTGTGTGTGACGTGCTATGGGGAGAAGTCAATTCTCTGCACGTTTACAAAATTCTGTGATCCTTACCTTATGCCATATCCTACTTGAATTTTGAATACAGAAAGAAAATGAGCGTTTTTTGCAAGGATTGTTAACAAAATATTCGCTCTATAAAATCTATTTTCTAGGGTAATTCAGCAATAAATTTGGAATCTTATCCCTCATCATATCCTTCGTCAAGGAATAATACTTCCTGCCACGACAACATGGAGAACGATAATTTGAATAACTATATTTCCCACTGTATTCTAGAAGACGTACACAGAAAATGAAGTTACATTTATGTCCAGAAGCAAAACAAGGGACCATCTCAGCATTTGCTCACAGGATCAGGGAAACTGGACGAAAAACCTGATCGAGATGGTGGTCATTGATCCAGAAGCTGCAGTACATTACTTGTTACAGGTTGTTTACCATTATACAGTCCAAATGGTAAATAAGACATTAAATGTCACTAGGGAACGGAATTTATTGTAATAAAAAAGCAAAATGTGTACATATATATGTATTTATTTTTTCTAAAATATGTAATAAGAAAAATAGAAAATATTTAAAATAAAAATTCGTTATAATGTTTAAAATTCCGTTCTTCAAGCGTTTTCCGAGCACAGTACGTAGTCGATCAGATATTAAGGAGTTCAGAGAGGCTGAAAGAAAATTCTACGTCTATAGAAGCAATTATTCGCTAGTTTCATCCGAAATATATAATACTTTCGTAGTATATACAATGTTTTTTACGAGGAGCCGGTGTTCAAATGAATGGTACCGCTTAGCCTGTGATAGAAAGAGGCGGGTATTGGGAGCATACGGTAGGACAAAGATCTGAATGAAGACAGCGATACGATAATGATCTGAAAAATATTTGTTTTCTCGAGTAATTTATGAAACAAATTTGTAGAGAATTTTATGACCTTTAAAATTGAATATACATATTTTTGAGCTAAGATTAACCATTAAAATGTTATTGCGCAAAAACCGAAAAATGCCCGACTTTTATTTTGTTATATTTTGTTTTTTGGCTCTCCCCGAACTTTTCCCGAAGTATTTCGAGGTGGAAAACTTAGGGTTTTCTTACTAATAACAATATAAAACAATAAATCTTCTACCTCATCTTTTACAAGTCAAAATGTCTTATCGACTGCACTAACTCAAGTTTGAATTACGAACTTGTATTTCGTTCACTACACCACGCTATTAAAACGTAGTGCACATTGACAGCAAACAGGTCGGCATCGATTGTTCAATAGGAAGCTTCGTTATAAAACATTTTTTATGTTGAAGATCTTGATTGGTTAATTGTGTGGAGCTGACGCCAATTTGCCATACATTTTAATCGAAGTACATGCTACATAGCCCAGTTGACAGCGCATCGCATCGCAGCCTGATCGCAGCGCTTTGCGTGATTTTATCATATGACCCATAACCTATCATGCGGTGATACGTCGTGGCTTGATTTTGATGCGTACATGCAATGACAATAATGTGATGTAGTCGACAGCCTGATTAATTGTTTTGAATATGGGTGAGACATTGCATTATAACATAATTTTAATACAAGCCGGCAGTTGCGGAAATGACAGTAGTGCGCCGGTATGTATAATTGTCATTACAAGGAAATGTTTTTTCGAAATACATTATCTGTCTCATTTTCAGGAGTACTTGAAGAGGCAACATCGGCGATACCTGGAGATTGTACGGGATAACCGTGTGAAAGTATTGAAACCATTTTGTGGTTGTGCCAATGTATACAGCTTTGTTCTTGTTTAACCGCCCAGAAAAATGAATAATAACGTATTGTACTTTTTCATGGGACTTGTTAGCGTTGCAGTAGCTACGCTGTCTCAAAGTGATCAAAAAAAGTCAGACAAGACAGTTAAAGTGAAACAAGGAAGCATTGATTTGAGTGTTTTTGAGAGGAAACTAGTTGTATCTGATCCATCAGCGAAATCTATAATTTCAGAACACGGTGCATATCATTCACAAACGTCAGCGAAGAGATTCAGGGGTCAAGTATTAGGTTATGTTACACCTTGGAACAATCATGGTTATGATGTGGCAAAATTATTTGCTAATAAATTTACTCATATATCTCCTGTTTGGCTTCAAATATCACCAGGGAAAGGGGACAAATATGTTTTAGGAGGTTTACATGATATTGATAAGTTGTGGATCCAAGATGTTCGAAATGCCAGTTCCAGAGGTATTAAAATAGTTCCCAGGCTCTTATTTGAAAGGTGGTCTCTTGAACATTTGAAATTGGTTATTAGTAATCAGAAACAACGAACAGAATTGGTGCGCACCATTGTAAAATTGGCAGAAGACAATTCTTTTGATGGTTTTGTTTTTGAGTTATGGAGCCAAGTAGTGGGTATTGTGAAACCAGATTCTATTGTAGATTTTATAAAGCTTGTCTGCAGTACTGTACGAGAAAAAAAATTAATATGCATCATAGTTGTTCCTCCAATAAGTGATCATCCAAGTGCATTTACAGAAAAATATTTTAAGACTTTGAGTGATTCAGTAGATAGTTTTTCTCTTATGACGTATGATTTCTCTAATCCAATGCGACCTGGCCCTAATAGTCCTTGGCCATGGGTTAAAAGTTGTATACAAAGCATTGCACCTGAACAAAATGACAAGCGAAGTAAAATTTTAACAGGATTTAATTTGTATGGCAATGATTACACACCAAATGGCGGTGGTCCAATAATTGGCCATCAATATATAAGTTTATTGAAAAAAGTTAAGGGAAAGTTGAAGCATGATAGTATTTCCGAAGAACATATGTTTGAGGTAAAGGATGACAAAGGTCGGCATACTGTGTTTTACCCAACTCTCTATTCTATTCAAAAGCGTATTGAGTTATGTGAACAATTGGAAACTGGAATATCTCTTTGGGAACTTGGACAAGGCCTTGATTACTTTTATGATTTGTTTTGAAAATTAATTTATTACAAATTACTGCCAAAATCCATCTCTTATCGTAATGCACATGTTAAGCAATAAAAATACAATGTTGAAAAGGATTTTGAAGTGTGTAATTTTTAGAAGCAATAAAGTTGAAAAACACTTGACATTTGTGATTAAATGTTAACCTACTAAAAAAACATTGATAATTAAGAGTTCCTTCCCATTCAGTATCTTGTATTCTGTTGTGACAGATATTTGATTAGTCTGCACTTGTCTCAAATTATGGAATGGTAAGTGGTGGTAGGAACAATAGTCCTTTTGTATGCCAACTGTAGTGGTCATATTGATGTCACTAATTACTGTAGCATGGCAAACTAATGTTAACATGTCTTGTGCATTTATGCTCTCAAAAACTTCCTGTCACTTTGGAAACATGATGAGTTATTTTTATTATTTTCAATTATTTTTTTAAAGATTGTTGAATTTTAAACTTTTGTCTATTTGGTTTGAGGGATTTGGCTTTGACCCAACTGGGAATGCATATTTATATGCATTGTACTAAAATTTATTTCTTCCCAAAATATAAAGTTGCTAGGGAAATGATATGAAACGACACTTGTGCAGTGTGCATCATTGAAATTTTGTTTTTGACTTGCTGAAGTTCCTGATGTATACAAATGTGGGTATCACTAATATTGTTGCTAGTGGTAGTGAGTGGCAGGAAATTCCTTTTAAAAATATAATTGATTTAAAGAAATACGACTTTAAAAGATTTTGTGAAAACATGTAATGCCCATGAAGTAATGTTAATATATTCTTTTCTCCTTTGTTGATGCACCTCAAGGAGATTCATATTAAAAGTTCACCTTGCAATAAAGCAATTTAACAGACTTAATTACGCAAAATTTGTTTCCTCTAATGTCTGAAAAGGCAAGACTTGCAAGTTCTGTATTTGCTCCAAAACCTGAAAACTATAATACACATGTGCAATAATATAAATTTATACATTTATATTATGATTTTTTTTTTCAATAGTATATAACTTGTGCATTTTGCTCCCAGTAATTAATGCCTTTCTTGGACACTGATATTGAAAATATGAGGAAAATGTGATGTGATAAACATAGTCTTACTTAAAGACTGAGCATTACTATAGTGAATTTTCAAAAGCAATTTATTTTGAGAATTATATGATTAAGAAATAATGATGTGAAAGCTGATGAAGTAAGTCTGCTTTTTAGAATGTTATATAATTCTGCAGTGCAATATATTGAATGTAAGAAAGAAGGATGTAGGAGTTGACTCTTCTGATGAAAAGGCATGTAATTTATTAGAAAAATAATAATTAGGGAGAAGATTTTTATGTTATAAAAAATCTTGAAATATGCATTTATGACCTAAAAATTTCTGTGATATGCAATTAAAATTAACAATATTTCATTTCCTCTATAAACCTTCCTTGATAAAATTCAGGAGAAGCATACTTAGAATGAAAAGATATATTGTTGTGCAAACATAATATAATCTACCTGACTTTGCAAGAGAAATTATTGAAGTAAATATCCACCTTAGTGATATGCATTGTATGTCTTGTATTTCTCCTGACTGGTTTCAAAAATATATAATCAAGAAGTATCCTACTTTTGCACAAGTATTTTATCATTATAGAAAACAAAAAAACGCAAACTGTGACAAATTCTTTTGAATCAAAGAATGCTTACAGTAAATAAATAGATCATATGAAAAGATTAAACATTTTATGGATATGTCTCTATTTTAATGAAAGATGCAAAGTATGTGCCTATAATTACAAGACTATGCACCAACAGGAAAAATTGGCCAAATATGCACTAACATATTAATCTAAATAGCATCATATTGTTACCAAATGTCAAGAAATTTCACTTAGCTATGCACTGAAGCAACAGACCAAAATTTGCAAAATGATAGAAATCTGCTCCCTAATAATAATAATAATAATAATAATAATAATAATAATAATAATAATAATAATAATAAAAACAACATCAACTAGAGGTCCACTGGAGCAAAAATGCTGCTGTGCAAAACCACACAAAATGATTATTTGAAAGGTCACACACTGTGAACAACAGCAGTTGCTAAACTGTTCAGCTGATTTTCTCCAAAATTGATATTCCACAATCGATCTGGCTGATGTCGCGGCTCCTTGAATTTGAAACCTATATTTTAGTTTTGGGGGATACTTTACATGAAACTCCTGGGTCATTTTCAAAGTAATGGTGCCATTGTTTTTGATTAAATTTTGTTGTTGGGTAGTATAAAGGGCATTTAAGAGAATGGCGCGGTGTCATTTCTCGTTGAAAAAATATTTTTCGAAAATTGCAACAACAAAAAATCGCGTCTTCCTACAACAATTATATTAAAGACAGATTTTTCCCTTAATAAAATCTGTTCCTTAAAGATAAATTTTGAAGTAAGGTCATGTACAATTTTTCGAAAATTTCTGTGTTTTTCGCGTAATTTTGCGTGAAATGGACGGAACTTTTAATTTTTGTTTAAACGATTTTTTTCTCAAAAACGGCTCCATCGTTTTTGATGAAATGTTGCTGGTGGATAGTCTTACGGACGTTTAAGAGAATGGTGTAGGTCTCATGTTGGTTGAAAACCCTGATTTTTCGAAAATTGGAAAAAATCATCTTCCTACATCCACAATTATGAAGATACATTATTTTTTCTTAATTAAATGTGATCATCAACAACATCTTCAAAAAAGATAATTTTGAATTTTACGAAAATATGAGACTTTTGTTTAATTTGGCGACAGCCGCCCGCTCCCACTTTACTGCCTTCCTGAACGTAAAATCAACAGTGTTGCTAGGCAGTTGAATGCTACATAAGTTAGAATTTCATATTCCTTTGTTCATTTCTTCTTCGAGCTTTTTTAAATTTTAAAATTAATCTTAGAAATTAATTAAAACGCATTTTAAATTGCGTTCTTTAATTGAGTTAAATGTGAAAATGAAATTTTCCTTCTTAATATCTGTTCTTAAAAATAGATTTTGAAATAAGGGCATGTAAAATTTTTCGTGTAATTTTGCGTAAAAGTTAGGCAATTTTTAACTTCGTTTAAGCAATTTTTTTTTCAAAAATGGCTCCATTGTTTGTGATGAAATTTTGTTGTTGTATAGTTTGAAGGACGTTTAAGTCAATGGCGCAAATATCATGTTGGTTGAAAACCCTGATTTTTTTGAAATTGAAAACAATCAAAAATTTTTTGGCGTCTTCCAGCAACTACAGTTATGAAAATACATTTAAAAAAATGAAATGTATTTATCGAAAACATCTTCAAATAAGGTCATGTTAATTTTTTGTCGTGAGTTTGTGTGTGTGTGTAATTTGGCGACAAAAATAGTCGCTCTCTCCCAATTTATGCACTTCGTGAACGTAAAATGAATGGTAACTCTTGGCCGTGGTAGGGTTACCAGACGGGTGTTCTGAAAAATCAGGACTTGTAGTAAAAAAAATCAGGCATTGTACCACAAATTGTATTACTAAAAAAGAGTTATCAAATAAATAAAATACAATAAATTGAAATCATTAATTTATTTAAAATCTGTAGAACTATAAAATTTTGACTGTTTATTCCCTCTCGCAACATAACTACAATTCAGCCACCATACTTTTCAGAACTGCCTATTTTTGAAAGTAACTTTACATTCTTCGACTTTTATAAATCTATGTATTATGAATTACTAACATGAATTTTTGAACTCCACAATTCATGTTCTTGAAATTGTGCTGAACAAGTGTTATTGCACAGACGGTTTCCACATTTAAACCATTTCGTTCTTTCGACCACTGATTAACGGAAATACGCGCTCACAATTTGCATTGTGTGGTGAAATCGCAAAAAGAAATTGTGCAATCATTAAAATTTCTGACATTGATTCCACGCTTAGATTAGCTAAAAGAAATGAACACACTTTCGAAGTGCTTGATTGCTTGAAAAAGTTTTCGTCGCTCTGTTGTGCCAAAAATCTATGAAGACTGACTATTTGATCAAATAACTTTGAATCGTTTACCACCACATGTCTTGCATTTAAATACACTACCATTTCTTCAACCGACTCATACTCGATAGGAACTTTGTACGGAAATCAAGCCATTTGAAAATATTTAACTCTGAAAACTGCTGAGTCCATTTCTCCAAATAATATTTTGTCCCTTTATTCACGCTCATGGCTTTGTCTACAAATTTATAGCACGCAACTTCGTGCCCCTCATCTCTCAGTTTTAAAAGTTGAGTTTTGATGTTCAGTGTCTAGAACTTTGTGTTCATTTGTTCACTCAGTGACTGAATTATTACATCAACAACCATCAAAACTTCGAGCAAACTGTTGATGAGCGATTATCTCACAAAAAGGGTGAGCAATTTGCGCGCACCCTTTTTGTGAGGTAAAATTTCAAATTTTAAGGCGATTTGTATTTAATTAAATAATTATATAATTCTGCATAGTTCATTAAATATGTAATATAATGCAATGTAAATTTATTCTAAATAATCATTATAAAAGTAATAAATGAATATTTTATTGCGAATTCTATTTTATTTTTATTTATTTTTACGTCAAAAATAGTTAAAAACTATGTGTGAGTTTCAGTTTCCAAATTTACCTGACAAAACTTAGATTTTTTAAACTTATATCTTAACTGCATAAAGAAAAACCTAAAAATCAGGACATTTAGTACTAAATCAGGACGGTCAGGACAGGGTTAAAAAATCAGGACATCTTAACTCTATGCCGTGGATGCTACTGAAACAAGCCTTTCTTCTCTACTAGCAAAATTCGTAATTTTACAAATTATTAATTTAGATTCATGACTCGTTTCGTTTGAATGACACTCGTAATTATTTTACGAATAATTTAGTTATTGAATTAAGCGCCAGGAAATAATTACGACTGTACCCCGGATGTTTCCTTCGTAATTTTAATATTTCTCATCCAAAATTATGTCGTGCCAGCTCAGTTAATTGGGTTCGAAGTTCATAATTGTTGCTACTTACTCTGCAACCAATTACTCAATATGCCATGCATACGGAGTAGCGAGGAATCTCAAAATCTTATCAAAATATCTACTACTGGATTGCACGTAACGAATACTGGATTGCACGCACGAACCCATCTCGATCAGGTTTTTCGTCCATTTTCCCTGATCCATTGAGCAAATGCTGAGATGGCCCCTTGTTTTGCTTCTGGACATAAATGTAACTTCATCTTCTGTGCACGTCTTCTAGAATTCAGTGGGAAATACAATTATTCAAATTATCGTTTCCATGTTGTCGCGGCAGGAAGTAATAAGAGCCAAAATTTATTGCTTATTTATCCTTGAAAATAGATTTTATTACATGGGAGTTTTTTTTTTTTTCTCCCTTTCAAAATTCAAAATTTATTGCTTATTTATCCTTGAAAATATATTTTATTACATGGGAGTTTTTTTTTCTCCCTTTCAAAATTCAAAATTTAAGTAGTATATGACTTAGTGTAGGGATCACAGAATTTTGAAAATGTGCAAATTCACTTTAAATAAATAAATAAATAAATAAATAAATAAATAAATAAATAAATAAATAAATAAATAAATAAATAAATAAATATAAATAAATAAATAAATAAATAAATAAATAAATAAATAAATAAATAAATAAATAAATAAATAAATAAATAAATAAATAAATAAATAAATAAATAAATAAATAAATAAATAAATAAATAAATAAATAAATAAATAAATAATGATAATCAGCTTTCTTTTAAAGTAACAAATTGGAATTTATTATACTGTGAAATATGATTCTAATAAAAGTTAAACATGAATTGTTACATCGTTAATCCAAAATGAAATTATCTTTGGTCATGACCAACTTTCTCTATCGTGTAATAATTATAAATGAACCTGGTTATATTCGCGGATCTTCGCGCGCTCTTCACTTCTCCATTCGATGGCATCCCGTAGAATTTCGGTCGTCGCAGCAGAATCTTCCTTTTTCATTAAGTCCTCCGCCTAATGTTCGCGATCAAGTTCAAATTCTCCTAACGATACTATTATTCCCCGTTACTTCCTTTACTCGCATCACGGGTGGACGCCTATACATGTACTAGCAGTAGTAGCTTAGTAGAAGTTGCAGCAACTTGCTGAATGACACTGCACAAGGCAGATTATAAATCCCGAAGGCTTCGGACTCCCGTACTGACTATTACTTCGTAGAATTCCTTCGTCTTTTCCCACAAGAACGTTTTATCCTAATATTAGAAACGATAGACTTAATTATACTATAAGTTATTGCATCGGATTTGGCTGTCCATCAACAGTCTTTCCTGGACTTGATAAAATGTCAGGAGCCTACCCGCTCATTATCGCCTTGCTAGAAAGAGTGTCACTGTTCTTCCTAAAACCCAAAGCATCAGAACTCTATATCATCCTCTTTTGGCTAACAAAACAATACTATTTCGGCCTCCACCCGATCATTTCCACATCCTCTTCACCTAGCAAAAATGACCTTTAACGCCGGTTGTTTACTTGTCTCATAGGGACCGCCCTCGCGATCGTCTTTTGACATATCCTACTTCATATAAATGACATTTTCACACACAAAAATGGTTCGTCATTTTGATACATCACACTACGTAAGTTAGAATTAGTATATTATTTCATATTTCTTTCTTCGTTTCTTACATTCGAGCTTGTGTATATGTTTTAAAATTAATCTTTTAGAAATTATTTAAAACCTATCCTTTAATTGGGTTAAATGTGAAAACGAATAGATGATTTCTCTTTGCTTAATAAGATGTGGGAATGAGAAATGCATGTGCATGTAAAAACAGAGTGATTTTGATTAATATAATATTATATTTTTCTATCCAATTTCATTTTCTTGCTTGTGATATCAACAGTGCTAATTGGCAAAATGTGTATCCCATACGAATTAGCGGTCTGTGTTGCTTTTGTTACCCATTGTTATAACACCGCACTGATAACAAGGCGATAATGATGTCTAACTTTCGTTCGTGTTAATATAAACTAATAATTTTATTTACGGATAAAATACGCATCGTTGGTACCAGAGAGTACATTTATGTAGAACGTGAGTACACTGAATTCACGTGCTACATACGAGAAAGTACGTACTGTTTCAGCACCACTAGTTAATATGTGGCCATATCGGACAAGTCTATAAAAGCTAAGACTGTAAAACTTCATTCATATTGTAAATGATGTTACACTTAATATTTTTCTGGTTACGTACATTTTCTTGATCTTACAAGTATTTTGCTGTAAGTGAAATGGAGTTGGGCAATAAAAAGGTATTACTAATACATTGCTAAGAGCTTCAGCTTTTTGGTAGATCTGTCACTGCTTGATGTCATAATTTACATACAAGATTGCTACTTAGAATCTTACGAACATCTTTCAAAAGGATCTATGTTGAATAAAATAAGTGTGAGGAGAAATAATGTTTTCTAATTCTAAAAATGAATATAATGAAACTTTTATCTAGTGACCACTGTTGGCTTTGATTGGTGGTCGGTTAATATTGGGAATTATTCTTTTACGAAAATATTCATCATCATCATCATTATTATTATTATTATTATTATTATTATTATTATTATTTGTATTATTATTATTATTATTGTTGTTGTTGTTGTTATTGTTATTGTTGTTGTTGTTAGTCATCATATATTGGACATCACAACATGCATAAAAGCCAAAATGTATTGCTTATTTATCCTTGAAAATAGATTTTATTACATGGGAGGTTTTTTTATTTTTTATTTTTTAATTTTTTTTATTTAAGTAGTATATGTCTTAGTGTAGGGATCACAGAATTTTGAAAATGTACACACAATTCACTTTTCCCCATAGCACGTCATAAGCAGTTTGAACTGTTTTTTGATAAATAAATAAAAATATATTTAGGAAGATGCTTATTATAGGAGATGGACACAAGTAATGACAAATGAAACATGTTGAGTAAGTTTTATTTTTCCTTTTTGACGTAAATGCCATTTTAGAATTATTTACTGCCCTTTTAAATGCATTTTAAAACTTTTTTTTATATCCTTTTGGGTAAGAACAAATGTTCATATAATTTTTGGTTTTATAGTTCTCACAACAGTTTTCTACCGATAACGAACCTCTATTTTGTTGTGTAGACAATATGTCATTTGAATATGCAAAATCCATTGCATGTCCAAAACCTCACCGGGAGCGGTAGCTCAGTGCATCAACTGATGTCACTGCAGCACCTCTCACCGGGAGGTCCTAGGTTCGAGTCCTGACGGCGGCAGGATTTTCGACACTAGCTTTTCAGCTAGGTCGAATTCAGTCCCTGTCTGGAGGAGAATTCTAGCGGCCGGTTGCTCTGATCCGTAGTTTTCCATGGTTTCTCCGATCAACACCAGGCGAATGCCGGAGCAGTACCTTACCAAACGGGCCACGGACCGCGCGCGATCTGACCTTCCTCTTCCTTGTCCTATCCTCTCCCCTTACACACACACACTTACACTAACATGACTACACTACCACATATTCCGGGAGACCGGTCGGGAGCTTAGAGCTTGTCCCGGCTGGGGTGGTGCCCCGCTGGTGGGAGAGTCTTGTTTAGGGGAAAACCCCACTAGCCGACGGTAGGTCGGCGCCGGATCTCGCCATCCAGCGGGGGAAGATCACCGCCATCTCCCGAAAGAAACATGCACTACACTAACGGGACTAATGACCACAGCAGTTGACGCGCCCGGAAACACGAAAAAATCAATCAATCCAAAACCTCAGATTTCTCCCACTTCGCGGTAAAAAATCAACCGATGACTCGGGTCAGATAATGATATTCTAGACTTCAAATAATGATATTCTACCGCACCAAACTTCTTCCAGAAATATGAGGTAAGGAATGCTCTGTTAATTCGAAAAATTAAACGTGATGACACTTTCGTATCCGCCATCTCATTGAAAGAAATAAAATTGAACCGGAACCAGTGGCCATTGACTGACTTGTAATCCCGCCTGCGATTTTCCACGAGAATGAAGCCGATTTTCGCGCGAATATATGCACCAATTTTCTTTTTAACTACTAAAAATTCGGTGTAATGTATCTTACAGTTTTCCTGAAAGTAGCCTCTTAAAAGGAGTAAATTAGATAATTGCAATTAAGGGATTGATCAGTGAGAGGTGGTTGTTAACAGGTGCAACATTTGCATACAATAAATGGGTCTTTCAGGGAGGTTTCATTGTATATTCGTTTCAATTCAATCTAAAAACCTTTTAAACTATTCTTATTTATTACAGTGAATACTTTAATGAAATCGAAGTTGATAATGTACTTTCATCCGTCAAATTCAAAAGAACCGCGAACTGTGCCGCTGGACATCTCTGCCCTCACGTGCTGTCGAATGCGCACCAGCTTCGCATGTTTCGACATGTGCGTACAGGGGCAACTGCAGATGATGTGTGTATACGATACGTTTTTAGCGTGTGGACTGCAGAAAAATGTAATGCATCTGAGAGTAAAACAGAATATATTGCGATATGTAAACGTTATTGAAACATTTTTTAGCTGTGATTATAGAAAGTGCTGTTGAATTTCTAAATTATTTTATGCTGTTTTTGGCGTGTGTTTGGTACGTGTGTAATGCATTCTTTAAAGGGAATTCCCCTCGTTACAATGATTCTAGACGTGGGTATGTATCAGAGTTATCCTTGTCTTACATTCCAATCACATAAGAAAATGTCTTGGAAAAATAATAAAAGTTTGTAAGTTGTTTAAAAGCAATGAGAGTAGTTCTTACGTTGCTTCTTCGTGAACTTGGTGATATTCCGTGTGAAAACAGATTTGGAATAACAGAGGAGAGCTATCGTTGGTGAGTATTTTTTTAAAAGAATGATTAAAATTGTGGCATTTATTTAAATTACCCGCGAATAAATTATTTCTTGTATGAGATCTGTAATGTTTTTTCTGAATAATTATTTTGAAACATGCATATTTTCCTTTTTGTCATACTTCTATTCTCTTTAGTGTCTTTAAAGCTTTGATGATTAAATTGTCTTCAGTTTTCAAGAGCTTGTCATTTGCATTTATTTGTTTAATTGTATTTATTTGTTGAGAGAACATTATTATTGGGTTTTTGTTTTTTCAGATAAAATGGTTTCCCGAGAAGAAGCATTGATGCAAATGGTAAACAATGAAGATTATGAGGCTGTGGTTGTTTTATTAGGAAACAAAGTAAATATAAATTATCAAAATAATGTGGGTGTCACTCCTCTTCTTTGTGCTACAGAAAAGGGTAACTACCGAATAACAAAATTGCTGTTGGACCATGGTGCAGATTGTAATGGAAGAGGAAGATTAACAGAATTACATTTTTCAATGGGTATTCCTCGTCAAGAACGTGCTTTGGAATGGACACCATTAATAAATGCTGCATTGTATGGCCATCCTGATGTAGTTAAGCTTCTGATTGAAAATGGAGCTGATATCAATTTCAGAGATATCAATGGAAGGTCAGCATTAAATGCAGCTTTGCAGCAAAGTAATGAGAAATGTGCAGAAATTCTCATAAAAAATGGAGCAGAAGTGACACCGCTTGAAATTGAGACAGCTAAATTTACTTGCCCATGGCTTGACATTAGAAAACTTTTGGCTGAGAGAAAAAAAGTCCAAAAATCTGAAACTAAAAATCATAGTTTATCTTTGCATCCAGCTGCCAACAGTGGAAATAGAGAGGAACTTCGGGAATTGATTAAGAAAGGAGCCGATATAAATCGGCAAGATAAAGAAGGAAATACTGCCCTTCATGTAGCATTAGAGAATGGAAAATTGGATTGTGCAGAACTCTTAATAAAGAAAGGTGCTGATGTGAATATTAAGGGTAAAAATAAAAGTACTCCCTTACATGTAGCAGCATTTCTAGGTTTAACGAAAATTATTCCATGTTTGGTTGAAAAAGGTGCTATTATTGATGCAAAAGGTGATGATGATATAACTCCTTTACACTTTGCTGTTTTTCATTCATTCCCATTGTGCGTTAAACAGTTACTTGATTACGGTGCTTCTGTTAATGCAACTTTTGCTGATGGTAAAACAGCATTGCATGTTGCAGTATCAAAATCTTCAGATTGCATTGAGTTGTTGCTGAAAGAAAATGCTGATATTTTTGCAAAAGATGATCTGGGGGTCTGTCCTTTAGAACTTTCCATTGAATTGGGGTATGATGCTTTTAAAAAACTTATTCCTGGTAATTACAATATTTCGAGTGAAGATGGTACTACCCCATTTCACATTGCTGCTCATTGCTGTAGGGTTGATTGTTTACGAAAGATGATTGAAGATGGTTGTGATGTGAATATTAACACAAACTGTGGTGATACTCCTTTACATTTTGCTTGTAAAGGAGGAGTTGCACTAAGCGCTGTTTTTCATGAATTACCTGAAGGAGAAGACTCTCAAAATGTGGAAATGTTAGTTCAAGCTGGGGCAGATATACACAAAAAAAATTTGTTGGGCATGTCTCCAATACATGTATGTGCCAAAAATGGCCTAGTTGCACCAATGAGAGCATTGTTGAAAGCAGGTGCAGAAATAAATTCACAGGGAGGAGATAAAAAGCAGACTCCATTGCATTATGCAGCTGAATCTGGCAGCCTAATATGTATTAAATATTTAGTTGAGAAGGGGGCTGACAAATTGGCTGTCAATTCTGATAGTTTCACTGCCCTAATGCTTGCAGCCCGAAAAAATCATTTTTCATGTGTGAAATTCTTACTTCAAATTGATGTACCTCTGTGGATTCCTTGAATAATAGGGAAATATTGTCAGAAGTTATGACATTATTTTGTGAATATATATGTATTGCAGTTATATTTAAAAATGTTTGTGTTTTGCTCAGAACATTATAAAATGATAATTAGTGTGACCTTTTAACTATTTGAGATTTAAAAAAATTAACTTGTGTTAAAACAGAAAATAATTGTTTATTTTTCTTTACAATTCTATATTTTACAGTAATTGATTTTACAATAATAAACTGCTTTTTCTCCCTTGATTTTTTTTGTGCAACTGTTGTTTTGCCTTTGAAAATGTGCGCTGTAGGATTTCTGCTTCACCTAGACTTACTACATTCTGTTAAGGTACCAAATATTTTATTAACTTCTGTATTATTATATTCCCTAATATGGGCATCAAGGTTTAAGAACCTTTGAACCTTAAACATAGATGTGAAGAGAGCTTGCCCTCCCTAAACTTATAATTTTTGAGACATTGTTGGTAAAATTATAATTTTTTAATTGCCCACATAATTTTAGTGGAATCCAGTAAATTTCAGAACTTGTTACAAAACATAGTTATCCTTCTTTAAGTAACTTCTTTTGCCATGATGTATTTGATTTGTTTTCAGAATGTAGGCTGCAATTGTGTGACCCTGATAATTCAGAAATCAGATGGTTGTTAGTTACCTGATCTGATAAAGATGTCATTGAATGTTTGTATTAAAAATGTATTATTTGTTGTGATGTATTGGTATGTGAAGAGCTCTAATATTTTCTAGTACATATTGTGAATGTGTGATCGACAAATGATTCTTATAAAAATGTTACATATTAAATTGTAGCCAACAAAATTTTGATCTTCAAAATTGTTTATATACATTTAATGTGAATGATTTCCTTATTTGGTATCTTGATCTTGAAAAACTCAAATTTGTTGGTACTTGAAAAATCACTAAATGTGAAATTTGCTGAAATTTATTGATTGTGTGTCATGAAAATTAAATATATGTAATAAGTGTGTGCTACCTTAAGACTTCAACAGTCATGAAGTCAATTCTGTTCCTAATGTAGTCAAAATATTGAATGTTATGTTAAAGTAAATGTTTATGTTAAAATAAATGTGCAAGATCATTAATTTTGTAATATTAAATATATTTACCATATTGAACTTGAGTGTTATTAAATATTGTATTTATTGAAGTTAATATGTTAAATACACAATTCCTTAAAACATAGGATATGAAAATTATTTGAAGAATGAACGTTTAGGACATTGAAATAATCAGATTTTTTTATTTGTGTTATTTTTTGAAAGTGACACATTTTTATTAATGTAATTAAATTAGTTGATTTGTTTACTGTTGCTGACACTAAAGTATTGTTACTGTTCTTGTCTACTTTCATCCAGCACAACTTATTTTTTGTTAAACTAACTATTAAATTGAAATAAAGCAAAAATTTGTAATGATATCTAATGAAAATATGTGATGAATTTAAAGCTCTTCCTACATTTTAACATGGATTGTTGCCCTGGAGAACGCATCTCTATTGAGGAAAAAATATGTTCCCTAAACGAGTTTCAAAAAAATTCGAGATGCTGCATGAGTCAGTCTTACCATGAATGAGGGTACCCAGAGGAGCTAAACCCTCTAAATGTAATACAAGGTCACAAAAGACTTTTTTTGGTTGTAGATTACAGTGTGAGGAGAAACATATTATCAATAACCTGGGCTTATTGCCTTAAGTACTAATTGCGCACTTTTTCTTGACTACTCCACGGCGGGGGCTGCGGAGAGAGGCCTTTTAGTAGCAGTGCTTTTGAGCTACACATAATCAATGTCAAGAAGTAGAACATAAAGCAAGTTAAGAATTGAGGGATTGCATTTTCTAATTTAGGTGCATTTTTCAACAAATATTAACAATTATAAAGTGCAAATGCAACTTTTTATTTGGACTACAAAAGCAGATCCAGCTTTGCAGACCTAGCAAATTCAACATCATCCTCTTTAACATGCAAACAGAATTTAGTTTTATAACTTGTTCTATAATTTTCAAGGCACAAGGAAGTTCACTCTAGAGAGGTGTCTAAAGATCTGATGAAAATTCAGTTAGACAAAGTAATGGAGTTCTAGCAATTCTTTGTTATAAGATGAACATTAGTATATTTTATCCAAATGGTCGATATTAACAATTTAATTGAAATAAAGAAGTACACGAGTTCAATGTTATTTAGTGGGCATGTCTAGTAGATAAAATCAAAATAAACTCAAAGTTTGCTTTTAATATGACCAGAAGGGAAGAACCCCATGAGAGAGGAAATCTATAAAAAGGTGGCTAGAGGCAGTTTGAGTTCTCAAAATGACCTGATGGTTCACTATGTAAAAATTGAAAATTAATTGATTTAAAAAAAACGAGTATTGAATATTAATTATACAAAATTACCACATGTTTAACCTTTAGAACAGCAATATTTCCTTCATGTTCACAAGTTAACTTTTCTGTAAGTTAATAGCTTAAATTAACAAAATTAAAAAGTTCATACAATTTTATTTATTTTACCTTTTAACATTTTAAGTAAAATACACAAAATTTTATAATTATATTGTTTGGTGATTATGCTCTTAAGTTGACAAAATTACAAAAGAATGGCATGAAACATTGTATAAAAACACTATATTAATATTTTCTCCTTCTACAATACATTCTAAGTGTGGGTGTTCTGCAATGTGAATGAATATTTCCACGTATGTATAAAATAGGTGTTCCACATAGGTATAAAAGGATGTTGGCAGCAGAAATGATCCACTGCATGAATACTTCTTTTGTACCCACTAGAACAGGGTTGTCCAATTGGCAGCCCAGGGTGTCATTTATTGCCCATGAAAGGTTATTAGTCAAAAGTGGAAGAGCTTTCCATCTGTGTCAGGTGGGAACGTGTGTGCACCTGGCACACATGCCCTTCCAGGACCAACACCACCTTAATGTAAAATTAGGTTAAGTTTAAATTTAAGAATTTTTTCCTAGTAAATTCTGAAATTAAAAATCATCCCAATGTGCTTTAATGCATTATCCATTGTTTGGTCTGATTTCACATTTAGTTCCACCTCCTTTCCCATATCAGAGCAGCCAAGCAAACTGCCAATATCAATACTGGGAAATCAGGTGTGAATCTCCTGAGTAATGAAAATACGACCCGCAACTATATTAAAGGTTTTAGTTGTGGCCCTTAAGGCATTGCAAGTTGGACACCCCTGCACTAGGACAGAAACATTGTTCAGAAACCAAAAAATATTGTTGTGGATGGCGATCGTGATCATGTATATTTGTATGCGGGAAAGTATTTCACAACCAGCACCATAATGAAGTAATTATAAATATAATACCTGCTGTTAACAAAATGACAGCAGGGATTTCTAATACTGATAAAAATTTGCACTTTTTTTTCCCAATAATCTCAGCTGAGAAAATTTGAGAACTTCATGAATTAATTCTTTACTGAAACAGTTTAGCAGATTTTTTGATTATAGTTAAAGATACGAGAGTAATTGTTCATGGAATTTACTTTTCTTGAGATTGATATCTTCACTATAAAGAAAAGACAAAATATTTTGGAATGGATTGTTCAGATATTTATTTGGTTCTTGCATGCAATAAGTTATGATCATAATGTATTTTTTATGCTTATTTTCATGTAACAATGTACCTTGAAATTAAGAAATAAACCAGGCAAGAACAGGACCAGGAAAAGTAAGGTGCAAATGCTCTACTAGTCAAGGCATGAGTTGTCATACAGTTTTCTTCATCACTGTTATCTGTACAATCAGCATGGCCATTACACTGTTGACCAGCAGGCAAACAGCTTCCGTCAACACATTGGAAATCTTCATCAGCACAGCTTGCTGAAAACAAATCAATAAACAGTCTTATAAATTATCTTTAATTGAATTTTGAGGTAATTAAGTTGAGTATCATGTACAATTGGAGTGTCTGACTGTGATTTCAAAAGTACTGTCTTCTTTTAAGCTCACTTGGTTATTTACACAATATAAAAACACATTCATTGGTTTTGTCAATTTTTGTCTGTCTGTTAGTCTGGGCCAGTCTTGGAAATGGATTAAATAATTTTGATGCTGTTTTAACTGAAATGTAGTGTGTTCCTGTCTGCAATTATTTAGGCCATACACTTCCTTTCCTTAGTGAGATATCTTTAAAGAAGTAGAGGATACTTCACTGTAAACATCTCAATCTTAAAGAATTCTAAAGAAATAGTCCCTCACTGTGGTGTGCCTAGGGTACTGCAGATGTGACATGTCTTACTGTGGACATTATTGACTTAAGGTGCCATTCAGTATTCTGCCTTTGTGAAGAAGACTTGAATAACAGTTATTTTTAATTGTGAAAAGAAATTCATGAAAAAAGCTGAGGTAAATTTTTTTTTAATACACTTCTATAAATAATCGAAGTCCTAGTATTGCCATACAATCTATATTCATTAATGTTTAAAAAAATCGCCATTTTTTTATAATTTAAAAATATTAAATCTTGGACATGCAAATGTAACTACAAATTTGTATTAGAGGTTCGTATATAGAATTTCGTTCGGCCAGCAATGATCTACCTTTTTTAGCTTCTTGGCCTCCAAAAAGTTGTGGGCAAATTTCCCGATTCCCAATTCTTTAATTGATTAGTATTTCCGGGCATGTCAACTGTTAAGGTCATTAGTTCCACAAGTGTAGTGTGTGTTTTTATCATGGGAAGTGGTGGTGATCTTCCCCCACTGGATGTTGAGATCCAATGCCAACCTACATGTGGACTTGTAAGGTTTTCCTTAACCTGCCACTGGTGGGGCACCAACCCAGCTGGAACAGCTCTAAGCCCCTGACTTGTGTGGTAGTGTAGTGTTTGTAAGGGGTGAATATAGGACAAAGAAGAGGAAGGAAAAATTGTGTATGATCCATGGTTCGTTTGTTAGAGAACTGCTCTGGCATTTGCCTGAGGTTGATTGGAGAAACCACGGAAAACCTCAATCAGAGCAGCTGGTCGCTAGGATTCTCCTCTGGACAGCAACTGCATTTGACAGAGCTATGTAGCTAGTTGAAAATCCTGCCACAGTTGGTACTTGAATCCTAGGACCTCCTGGTCTGAGGCACAGCATCGGCATCAGTTGATTCCCTGATCCACCTGAGCTGGTCCCTTTTCTTATCATTGCAATCCTCAGCTGAGCTAGTTTACTATATTTTGTTTGTATTTAAAGAGGTGCTCTCTATCAGCCATATAATGAAAGTTAAATACTTTTAAAATTTACTTATAAATTAAACCTTGAGTATTTATAGCAACTGTAATTTAGTAAGTTTCATAGATTATTAAATAAGAAAGCATTTTCTCTTTTTTTTTTTAATATTGATTTCAGATTAATACAATATAAAACTCCAATCAATGAGATGGCAATAAACAACTGATTTTGTGAGTGAATCCTCACCATTTTCAAAGATTTGTTGTGACATTTCTTTTCAAATAAATTAGTTATAGTTTTTTCCCTTAGAATTTTGCTTATTTTATAAATACATGCACTTCCTGATCTGATTCTGGTGAAAAGTTTATTATAATAAAATAGAACATTTATTATGCTATGCTATAACAAATACTCAGAAATATTTCCAGTGGTAGTGTTTTCTAAATAGTTACTACAAATTCACAAAACAAACAAGCATAATATACATACTGAATACAATTTTACAAAATTAATTTCCATCATTTTATATTATCATGTTAAAGCCGTCCTACTAATATAAAATAATTAATTATAATGTTAGCATTCTTTAAAAACACTACAATTTATTTAATCTACTTTTAAAATTTTTGACGTTCTGAGGAAACGTCTCCAGCACTGTTGCAGGTAATTTGTTCCAAATTTATATTGCTCTATTTATATATGAGAATTTACCTACATCTATCCTTGGTTTTTGCTGAATTTTTGAACTGTGATCCTACCATTGTATGTCGGTTTTGATAATCTTGCCCACACTTTCCTCCATGGATGATCACTTCTTATTGATTTGAATAATGCATAATGTCATGATTTCTCTCTGTGTTTTTCCAAAGATTCCCACGATATAAATTTAGAATTTGAATGTCATCTTCTAATGAATTTTGTAGCTTGAAAATCCTTCTCAGTAGGGAATCGAAACCCGGTCTCTTGCATGGCAGGCATGGATACTGACAACAATACTACCAAGAACAGTTGACTTAACTGAATTATACTATATGCACTATTGAGGACAATTGACTCCAATTTATTGAAATTTTCCATTACCCTGAGCAGAATGTTCAAATTTGTATTTCACTTTTGGGTGCTGGGGCAACTAGTTGTATCACAGCCTGCACCATGTCAGTTTTTAATCAAGGGTATGAGTACGATTCAGTTTTGTTCTCCTTTACCTAAAGCAGAATGTGCAAATGTTCAAATTTGTATTTCGCTTTTTGGTGACGTAACCTGTAACATAGCAGCCTGCAACAAGCTATTTTTCAATCTTGGGTATGAAGTATCTGGTTTGAAATCCATATGAAATATATGGTGGACAAAGTGTTGTGATTGATTTCCTCTCCCTTTTTCCATTTTCTTATCTTTCATTCCTCAAGATCTACTCCATATTTGTTCTCTTTACTGATCACATCATCTTTCATAATGCTCATCATAATCATCATTATCAATACATCTAAATGCTAATGGAATACAGGTGAAATCTGACTATGGCTGTGTTTTGATTCTGGCATCGGAACTGTGATCCTTGTGTAAGTCCCTCCGCTATTCATGACATGATAAAATACCTTTCTTGTGATAATTTATCTTCAATTGGAGGCTTTCTCATCTTACAATACATTAACTTATAATACTTGTTATGAGAAGATGTTTTATACAACAAAGAAATAGTTTCTTGGGTATTTGTTTGGCTTGGCGCTCTTCAACTATTAATTATACAAGGACTATAGAATAGAGTACTAAAGAGTTTTAAATATTATTTGTGCAAACAAATGTACTAGTGTACAAATTGATCTGTTACACTTTGACAATCGAATAAAACTGGTTATGAAACTTTCAAGTAAACTTTCCATCAAGACAAAATATTAGATACTACTAATATTAGATTACTTGAATTTACTGATCTAAATTTTGCATTATTTCATAAACCTAGAATTAGTATCCTCTAATCGTGCAACTATGTATTCAAAATTCAACAAATCCAAGTACATAACTGTACTTTTGAGACTTCTAAACTTACATTTTTGAACAAATGTCATTGTTCTGTTTTTTGAAAGAAAATTTTTTCTGAAAGAAATTTGCTCTGAGAAATGATGTAACTCAGTAACATATATGCATGTTTGTTTGCTTTGTGAGAGTTCGTTAGCATGTGTGAGAACCACTATATGAAACAGGCATTGTCTAAAAGTTTTCCTTCATCTTGTTCTTGTGAATTTCCATTGGGAGTTGTTCTTGAGAGTAAACAGTAGACCCTGGTATGTAGGAAAGCTCCTTCTTGGGTGTAGAATCAACTTAATGAGAAGTACATCACAATATCAACAAGATGAAGGGTAAAGCCATTCTTAACAGCATTTTAAGCTGCTACCCTTTTGGTCAGAAGTGCTGAATCAATACACCTTCTGCTACTTCAAACTGGTATATACAGTGCCAGATTACCCAATAGGCTGAGTAGGTTGCAGCCTGGGGCAGGCAAATTTCAGCGGATGCAAAATTACATAAGGCGAACTTTTGAATGTTTTTTATAGAAATATTTCTTTTCATATTTGTCACGAAAGAAAGAGTTAATTATCCATTGGTATATACAGATAAAATGAATAAAAATTATCGGATATTTATTAAATCAATATCGAGGTGAGAATTATTGATACGTATACATATAATCAATTATTTATATGTACATAATATTTGCGTCAGTTACAAATATCATACAACATTTTTTTATTCCAAATATTATAAATAGCTTTAATGTTTTTTTAAAAAAAGCAAATTATAAGGGCGCTAAAACATTTGACAGCTTAGGGTGCACAAAAGTCAAAATCAAGCACTGGGTATATATGGTTTTACTGGGAGAAGAATCCAAATGTTGATGTTCTGATAGGAAACAATTTTTTCTTTGTCCTAGATGTGAATCTCCTGCGGAATGGTAGTGTGTAATATTATTTTGTTCATGAGCTATTTAAGGATATTACAATTTTATTGTAATTTTTAAAGTGTCACTCAGACAATTCATTTGCTTTTACATGTATATTTCCAATAGATGCTAGTCGCATGGAGCACAAAATCTGTACTTGAATGTCATAAGACAAAAGTACAAATTCTGAAAGTATTATGTTTTGTTGAAAATAGTGGACAGGCATTGATGATGCAGAAATATATTTGAGCAAAAAGAGATGGCTCAGAAGTATCACTTGTGCTACCAGAGTACTTCAAATGTTCAGCACCTTATCAAATTTTAATAACAATTTAAGTCTTGTCTTTTCTCTTACATGATCATGACTTTGGACCTTTTCTTTTTATTTGCATTAAAGGATTTATTTTATTTGTTTTTTAATGAGATTTGGCACAAATATTTTCTCAGTGAAATGAACATTTAATGAATATACAAAGTTTATTGAAAGGTATTACATACCACAATAGATAGCAGAGGAACGTAGTGTAAATGATAAGATATAGTCTACAATGTAACTGTCATACAGTTTTCTTAAGGCTTCCAGGAAGCTTATTTTTCCTACCTGTAGATACGGGGGAAATAAAAGAGGGTGTTTTTTGGAGATTCTCCTTCATTAATTAGTTTTATTGTGTTAGTGGGGACTTTTTCACATATTTCGGGGGAAGGGCGATTTGGCTGATAGGTTTCACTCATTCTAAAGATAATTCTCCCAGAAAGAGTCTTCTTTTGGCAACATATTGTCATAACTCAAATGTGGCCTTCTAAAAAGAACAAAAGCATTTAATGCTGATCCACATCAGCAGCAATATTGCACCATAATGCCAATGTCATCTCTTTATTTGTCTTCTGCCTGTGTAAAGAAGCACCTTTCCTGTCTATTAGATCAATTCTTCTTTTGGTGTTATTGCACTGACCTAATTGATATAGTAGTACTAATATTGTTTTCTTAGTTTTAACATTTCATCCCCCTTATGCCAAAACCAAGAATGTGCATTTTTGAGAAAATGGCAATTAAAAATTTGAAGTCTAAGTACAAATTTAAAAAGAATGTAATTTTTAAATTTATGTATGTAAAGCATGTAATTTTTAATTTCAGTATGTAAATTTAAAATTTAAAAAGTATGTAATTTAACATGGACTTCAAATTTTCAATTGCCTTTTTCTCAAACATGCACATTTGTGATTTTGGCATATGGGGATGTCATTTATTTGTATTTTAATGTACATCAAATATCTGCCTTCATACAATAAATAAATTAGATTTCTTATTTTTGCATTGGTCATTTACAACTGTCTGATAATGTATCAAACTCAAAAAGTTTAACTGACATGAAATTATAAAATGTTAATGATAAAATCTCTTATATTTGAGCACATATTTAGGCAACACTCAAATAACAGAAATGGAAAGAGAATTGATCTTTATATATTATGTTTAGAGATCAGAAGGAAAGAGAATTTGAAAGAAAGCAACAACATTCTTTTTTCATGAAATTACAATAAAAATAATTTCATTTATCTTCTCAGAGAATACACAAGATCACAGAATGAACATGGTGAAAATTAACCCAATTCTATAGAAATGTCAAAAGTATAGTGTTAATTAAAATACAGCAATAAAAAAAGTAACCGACATGAATGAATAAAATTCTATACTTGTACCGTGTATCTAAGGCTTCAGTTTGAGAAAATAAAGAATGAATCATGTCATATTGTAAGTTAATTAATTATTTCTGTTTTATTAGCCAGTGAGGTTCAACAGAGGTGGATCTAGAGATGAATTTTGGAGGGGAAATTTCTCTTTCTCAAGATGTTTTGTGTGAATGTGTCATGTTGTAGATTATGTAGAACGATGCAGGCTAAACTCAGCTCATACTGCAATGTGGTTTTATTTGTTTTATTGATTATCTAAAAATATCTTTGCTTGAAAATTTTCTGACAAGTTAAAATTAATAGTTTCTGAAAAATTACAGGAGGGGAAATTTCCCTCTTTTCCCTCCCCGTGGATCCGCACCAGGGTTCAATGAACTCATGCTATGCATCCGAGGATTAATATCCTTTTCACGTCATACAAATAGTTCTTGGTATAAAAAATTGTGGTTGGGTTCTCTCAGAGATGAACCATTCACTACAGGTATACAGAAATCAATTCAGCTTTTTGGGCAGTATTTGATAGTCCATTTTTGTATATTTTTAGTTGTCTTTATATTTTGCCATCAGATCATTGATGAAGTTGTTGATGATGAAGGATCTTACCTTTTTTCTTGATATTATCGTGTAATAAAACATCACAATATTATCAATGTCTTTTGTATCTCATATGAATATTACGAAAACATGTGTGTGTTAAGAAATTGTCATTGAAGTATTCTGTAATGCAGTAAGGCACATATAAATCAGTGCATTTCATGGTAATATGTAAATATCTAGTTGGGAAGTTGTAATTACAGTTCATGTACTTTTTTACCCAGTCTTATGTAAATACAATTTCTTTGACTTCACTGTAGAAGAGACAAGTATAATAGCAGAGTAATAAAAATAAATATTAAACCAGTAATAAATCCATGGCATTGAAACTTGTGCCATTGTTTTTCCTATTCTTTTTGTGGTTACAAGGAAGTTAGCATAATGACATATTTTCAAGACTTGCTTTTATTTACATGAGTGCAGAACTTACTATAATCGTACATTTCTAACTTGTTTTATGTTGTTAATCTATTTGGTATTATTGTTATGAAGTCTAGAAGGACTTGTGGGAGCTTTATTATGGATAAAAAACAAAGAAATCTTTTATTAAGTGAATTTTCCTTGTATTATAAATCATGGATATTTCTTGTCTGGTGATATGTCAAAATTATTGTTTAGAGTTTGAATTAAAAGAAATATTCTGTGCACTGTAGGCATACATTGGGAATAACTTTCTTACTTCATGTTGTTAAAACATGCAGAGAGAGATTAACATTCATATGAAGAATTAAACTTATTGTAATATAAAATTGACTAGGTTTTATAATATTTTTTTCTACTTAAGCTTTCACTTGCATTTGCAAAAATGTTATGTACAATTCAATTAGAAAAAGCTATGCTTTCTTGCGAGATACGAGCCAAGAAAATATTTCATAGAGACCTGTTAATGAATCCCTGGCTATACAGTTTCCTTCATCACTTCCATCTTTGCAGTCAGCATGACCATCACAGCGTTTCTGTTCAGGAATGCAGGTTTTGTCGGAGCACTGAAATTGGTTTTTTGCACATTTTTCTGAAAATCACAAGTCATGTTAAACGATTACTCATGAATTATTTGGAGTCTGTACTTAAAACATTAGAAAATGATTGATACAAGACAATTTAAAAACAGTTGAAGAAAGAATGTTTTCACTGTAAAAATGATAAACTTAATTGATTTTTAACAAAAAGATATCAGTGAATCAATTCAGGGAAAGGAAATTGATCTGCATAATTGTTTCTTCAAGTTTTGTGAGTTCTGTTCCTCGATGTAATACAACATAATCGATTGTATTTATGGATTTGTCTTTGTTATTTCTTGAAGGAAGAGAAAGCTATGAGTGAGGTGGAAACTACCAAATGACAAAACCTACCATTGGATACATGCTTTTTCTTGCTTCAAATTTATTTGTTAAAAAATATTTTGTTATGAAAAAATAATATATAAAATGCTATACCTGATGGACAGTCGAGTTCATCACTTTTATCTTGACATTCATGGTATCCATTACAGTGCATGCGAATAGGAATACAGGTTCTGTCTGCACATTGGAATTCATTAGGTGGACATGCCACTGGAAACAAAACAAATAAAATTCCATGATCTCCTGAGGTCGCATTAGGTTCTAACTGAAGTAACCTGCTGTAATTGGTTATTTATTTAACAGAATTGTATATTAATTAACTAATTAATTTTTACTTATTGGGGGTTAGATGCCCATCAACAGGTAGGTCATTGAGGCCCATAAGTGATGATCTTACGTGTAGATAATAACAAAAATGATGATTAGGTCAATGATGATAGAGAAGTAAGGGAGGCAGGAGAACCTTGAGAAAATATAATGAGGGCTTACTTTGTCTACTATAAATTCCACATGGATTGGCTGGGGATTGAACCAGGGTTCCAACAGTTTAGGACATATGTGCTGGCCATTATGCCATGAGCCCCCTCCCCCTCCTCCTCCCACCCTACATATCATGTCTACTTGCTCCAGTGACAATTACTTCAATGTTTAAAATATGTTTGTGGAACATACATACACACACATACTCAGTACATTCACTTTTGTGTAGATGAAACTTCAACCATCTCTTTCTGCAGGATTGCTAGCAGAGTTTGTTGTCATTTATTTCTAGAGTGAAAAAATTTAGAGGTTATACTTTTCTTTTAATAACTTCATAGACATGAAGCATTTCATCTGTGCTATTGTTGCTATTCATATATTGGAGATTTTCAGTGTAATAAATAGGGCTGTGATAAATAGGATTGTTTCCTTGATAAATAAGACCTCTTCATATTGAGGTGAAGAAGGAAAGCAATTATAATATTTTTTTCACAGGATTTCTTGTTAATCTAGTTTTAAATAGAATGAATTTTTTAGAAATATTCTCAAATAAATAAACTTATGAGTTGGGGGGCCTTATAATATTTTAGAGATTTGTCATTTGAGGAGTTGAATACATATTTTGTAGTATGTAAACTCCTTAACGATTAATGTTTAGGTAATGTAAATGGGTTGTATCAAACAATTTGTATTGATAGTTCTAACCATGAATATCTTTCAGAATTGACTAAGGATGTTGTTCCTAAGAAACCAGATTTTACATTGTAAAAATCGTAAGCCCAGATAGTGGTGGATCCAGGGGGCACTTGGGAATTTCATTGCCTTGGCCATGTATGTTAATGGCACATGTTTTATACTACGTACTAAAACAAATAAGTGTTGAACATTATCACTGATACTCATATTTTTAAAATTAATTTTCACACAGAATATGATATAGAACAGTACGAAAACTACTCTAAACAAGTTTGTAGTAGATTAATGTCTGCAAAAGTAACTTGGGCATCAGTGCTCTATGGAGAAGGCAACAGAAACTATTCCAGGAACAAGATGTCTAAGAATCTCAGCAATGCGAATGGGCTTTGACTGATGCAAAACTTACAAACCATCTCCCTTCAGGCAAGAGGCCTCAATGAAAATATAAAATGAAATTCGATAATATTTTAACATAATTACTATCTTACCACAATGTAGTTCATCATCTGAACAGTCTTTGTGGTTGTCACAGCGTTGAGATTCAGGAATACATTTTCCATCGCTACAAAGGAAGTTTCCTGGAAGGCAGGTTCCCTCTAGAAAACAGAAGCAAAACCGAGATAATTGTAAATTTAGGGTTAATCAGTGATGTGTTTCCTTGTTGAAGAAGCTTTAAGAGAAAGTTCTTGAGAGCTCAAAAGTCAAAATCCTTACAAAAAGTACTCAAGTGCTGTTCTGCACCTTAAAAAATAATTTTACAATTTTTTAAATTTATTTATTTAGTAACAGGTAATTGCCCAATTTTTACAAAGGACACACAATTTAGGTTTTTAAACACTTTTGAACATTCAAGTCTGAATGAAAATTCTGGTTGGGGAAATTATAAGTTAAGTCATAGTGAGCTTTTGTAATACAATGGAAGAAACAAAAGGTTGATTGTTACAATGTCAGTCTTCCTTTTGTGTATGATGCCAATATTACAGTATCTAAGCAATGATATTTCAAATTGCTAAAGAACTATCCCAATGTTGAATGAAGAATATAAGAGATAGAGTAATCGTGAGGTTTCAGTGCTAACGACAGAGTTGGCAACTATGAGGAGGCAGTGGGGAAGCGGAAGTGAAACGACAGAGGCCAAAGAGACAGTTGAAATTGAACATTGGAAGAGAAAGGATGCATGGAGATTACTCTAAATTCATTTGTGTGCTGTAGTGCTCTAGTACGTTCTCTAGTGTTATTAAATTAGTGTTCATTTGAAAAGTTGTTAATGGAGTTCAGTTCCATTCAGTTCATTGGTAGGTATGAATTAATCTTTACAAATTGGAATTATGATTTCTTATTTTAAAAGAAAATTCTACAACAGAATAATTTCAATTTTAAAGGATTTCTTTATGATGTTTTTAGAAGAAAAAATTTAAAGATATTAATTTCCAAATTTTTTTAAGAATAATTATGATACTTGTTTTAGGAAATACTATAGAGGAATCGAAAGTATTGACAGAACAACATTACCATTTCATGAAATTATGATTCTGAAACAGTATTTAAGAATCTGTAAATGTTGTAAGTTAAATGCTGCTTCTTATAATGCTTTGCTTTGAATAAAGATTTGATTTGATTTGATTTGATTTCTTTGGTCAAAAAAACAGTAAAAACTGTATAAGACATGGGGGAGAAGAATATTTGCGCTTGTTTGCAAGATGAGTTCTGTTGTTATATGAAGTATTACAAAACATATTAAGTATATTATTTACAGTTTCATCCATTAAATATAACACTTACTACAGCCTATTTCATCTGTCATATCAGCACAATCAAAAAGATGATCACAACGAACTGAAGAACTCAAGCAGCGACCATTATCACACTGAAAATCGGTGGGTGAGCAGGTAGCTGTTGGATCTATAAACACACACACACACATGTACACATAATATAAAATTAGAATAAAACTAAAATATTTATTTCAGTATAAAACAGTAATATTTATTTCAATCTTCCACTAAATGAAAGAAAATTTAGATCATGTTCAACTATTTTTTTGCAGTATAAATGCTGAATTAATGTTGAAAATTCTTTTCTTTAAATTGAACTGTTGCAATTTATTTATAATAATGATAATAATAAAAATATTATTTGTTATGTACATTTTTAAGGGTTCAAAAATATTATTACAGTTATTTAGTTTTCAAATTTTTTTATCAACTGAAAAAAATCATTGTCACACTCACCACAATTCTCCTCATCTGACATATCAAAGGGACAACTTTTTCTTTTATCACAGCGTTTTGATATGTGAATGCAGGTCCCATCAGTACACTCCCATTCATTTCTTTTACAACCTAGAAAAATAATTGATAAATTAAATAAACAAATAGGCAATTTTCTTGATGGTTATATTTTATTACTTTTATAAACATTTCAACAAAGCCTATTAAATTGTAGCATTGCTTGTGAATGTAATCCTCAAAATATCCTTATTTTGTGATGGGTTTGATTTCAATTTATATTTGCTGAGATTTTCATTATGAGATTACAATAATATTTTAATTAATGTATAGGCTAGAGTTAATTGTTTCATTAGGATTGAAATAATCAGTTCTTGTAACAATAAGGAGGTTGTTGTCATCGATGTCATCTTTGTTTTGGGTTTTAACACTTGTTTGTTGCTTCTCAAGTTAAGGTTTTGCTTGATCTTGCATAGGTGAATCAATTTATTTAATATAAGACACCATATTATTCATATATAATTTGCCAAAATTCATTAATATTTCACACTTATGAATTGTGCAAATGTAACAAATTGTGTATTCAGGCACAGCTTTCATTACTTGTTAGATCAATGGGGATTAAATTGTAATGTTCCATGTTTGCTGTGTTGCCTATCCTGCAATGTCTCACCTTCAGTCCTTGCAACCTCTTTAGCTCTCTGTAAGGGCACTAGTAAAATCCAACAACTTATTCACATTCTTTTTAACATTTGCAAATTTCGAAAATTCAGAGTTCAACGAAATTGAGACATGCACCATTTTTTTAGCACCCTTTTCTTGCCTGAGAAGAAAAAATTGAAGAAGATAATATGAGCTTTTTTTCAGAAACTTTTTTTAAAATTGCCTTTACTTCAAGCAAAAATTTCGTTAAAAAATGCACATGGCTTTACAATGAGTGCAAACATTTTCGAATGGATTGCTTAAATAAGGAAAATATCTGTCATGTATAATATGCTCTTGCCACGTTAATTTTTTGAATTTTCGAAAATACAGAGTTTGCCGAAAATGAGACTTGCACAATTTTTAAGATTTCTTTCTTATATGCGAGGAACGAGTTTGGAGACGTTTTTGAAAAAAATAATTGTTTAAAAGTTGCCTATATTTCCCGCAAAATTGCGTAAAAAATCTCATAATCTTGAAAAATTGTACCCGACCTTATTTATAGATATATGTATCAAAAACAGATTTTATTAAGAATCTAGTGGTGCATGCTCAACAGCACATAGGCTACTTTCTCGCATTATTTCTAAATTTGCAATTTTCGAAAAATTAGTTCAACGAAAATGAGACCCGCACCATTCTTCTAACCGTGGGGAAAAAATTGAAGAAAAAATTTGTAGCGGAATATCAATATCGGTGTTAAGGACCACAAAACATGGATTCTGGCTAAACCACGTGTTGGAGAAAGTAATTTTCTAAAAACATGATTTAATAACTTTTTAATTCCCAGGGCCCGGCAATAAGAGTTTATTTTCGGCTGAAAATTCGCCGTTTTCCGACACACGATTAGTGAACTTTCTCTTCTTACGAAGTAAATGTGAGAAAGTAAAAACTAACTTCAATATTATTGTAAAGACACTGACATTTTTTTGAACTTTTGCAATTTTCAAAAATTCAAAGATTTCAATGAGAATGGAACATGCGCAATGATTTAAGCATCTTTTGTTATATCCGAGGGCAAAGTTTAATTTTTTCAAGGAGCAGTTTTTGAGCAAATTTTAAAAATATAGTTTAGGCTTAATGTAAAGTAACCCCAAAAATCAAATTACCCATTTCTCGCAGGCCTCGAATTCGCCTAGATCGTTCGGTTAATATCAATTCGGGAGAAAATGGACAGAACGGTTCAGGTGCTAACGAGAGATTTTTATAAGAAGGGAGCGCTTTGACAGCTACTGCTGACAACATAACTGCAGGTTATGTCTTTTGTGATAAGCCAAGAACCCTGGGTTTAGTTGAATATTAAAATCGGCATCCAGCGATAGGAATAATGACACTGTATGCAAATTCAAAGGGAAAGAATACGCGTTGTTAGGACAACCGATCAACAAAATGTAATATTCTATGCTTGGTGCCATACCGCTGTACCACCACCACCTCCTCCTGTAGGAGGTGGTGGCTGTACTGATGGACACGGCCCCGAACACATTATATGCAAAAGGTGTACAGATGACATTGAAAGTCGTGATCTTGTGGAAGGACGCAAGGAATCACTCTAGAAAAATATTGAAGCGAACACACGTAAGCGGTTAGTGAGGTGCAAACGAATTTTCAGCATAGGTTGGGTATTATTTAAATGATAGTGAGGCGGGAATTTATGAATAGTTTGAGGTTTGAGAGCTTGGTAATGTTTAAATTGTAATTGGAAATTTTATCAGTGTAATAGTTGGAATTTTGAATTAAAGTAGACTTCGTGTTTCGAGGGGATGCATATTAGGGTTGCTCCGTAGATGGAAGAATTTTTCAATTAGTAGCTGAATATAGTCAGTCGCGAGTAGGTGTTTTATACGAAACACTGATAGGGAAAGTCGCGACCGTGTATTAATTTTGTGGGAAATATTAAGTCCTATTAATAGCAAATAGTTAAGGACATTCTGGAACATTTTTAATTTAGGCAAGGACGGGAGAATTGGTATAACAAGGACACCATGGACAACATTTTACTAGTCAGCCGAGAAGCCATCTATCAAGATATTGTAGTAAGCTTACGAACTACATTCAAACAGTGTTTTAATGTTATACATTAAAAAGGTAATTCTCATGAGATCAATAGAATTTGTTATATATATAAGAATAAATGTTAAATTTTTATTGTTAAAAAGAGGCCGATAATTTATATTAGTTGCCATCAATCTAATAATTGGTTTCAATCAATAGAACATCCAGGAATCGTGATTCTGTATAGAATTACGCCTCCATATGCAATAGGTAAGGAGTGATGATGTATGTCGAACTCATGATTCAATTGGAAGTACATTTAATAAAATAGTGTTAATATTGAAAATATTTGTGAGCATAGCAGGGCAATGGTAAAAATAACAATATTAGCAATAGCAATGGAAGTAATTCCCTTCATTGTATTAGATGTTTGTTGAAATAGTATCCACAATAGTAAAAATAATAGGTAGTAATAACACTTTGCCCTCAGTTCGTAAATGCGTTCGTTAACTGTTAGCTCATTCGTAAATGGTTTCATCACTATCTCTTGCGATTCTATCTCCCTACACGACGTTCATTTGCTTCCCGACCTTTAAAAATGGTCCCTTCTTAGAGTAATTCCTCTATAATTACAGACGGGCAGACAGTCAGTCAATTTGTCGGCATTTTTGAGCCAATTTTTTTCCAAATATTGATATTCCTCGATCGATTTAAATGAACCCGACGCCCTCTGAGTTTGGAACGGATATTTTGATTTTGGGGAGAACTTTAAATAAAGCCTCAACATTTTTTCAAAAATAGCTCCAATTTTTTTAATTTAACTTTGTCCTCGGATAGCATAAAGGACGCTTAAGATAATAGGGCAGATATGATTTTCGTTCAAATCCCTGATTTTTCGAAAATCACTAAAGTTCGAATTTTTTTTGCATCTTCCTACAAGTACAATGTTGAAGATAGAGATATTTTCTTAATGAAATTTGTTCTTTAAACGCTGATATTGAAATGAGATCATGTACAATTTTTCAAAAATATAAGTAGTTTTATTTCGCATAATTTTGCGTGAAATACAATTTGTATACTTTTTAAACATTGTTTTTCTTAAAAACGGCTTCAATTTTTGTCTTTAAATGTTGTCTTCGTATGTATCAAAGGACGGTAAAGAATATGGCGCTAGTCTCATTCCGGCGAATTCTGTATTTTCGAAAATTGCAAACTTGTAACATTTCAAAACTACAAAATTGATTAAAGATATTTTTGTGTTAAACAAAATCTGATCTAAAAATTCAGCTTTTTTAAAAAAGGCCATGAACAATGTTTTAAAAATAAGGGTAGTTGTTGCGTAATTTGTGCTTGAAATGTATGCAATTTATAAGAACAAATTCTCAAAAACCGCTTCAATTTTTTTCTTAAACTTTTTTCCAGGGATCGAACAAGGAAAGCTTACAAGAAAGTCATATGTCTCATTTTCGTTGACCTCTCTGAATTTTCGAAAATAGCTAATTTAGAAATAATGCGCGAAAGTATGTGCTGTTGTAGTCCACTAGTTACAATAAATTTTGTGAAACTGCAATAATTAAAAAAAGTCTAAATATTGGAAAAGCGTGAAAACGTGAAAAATATTTCTATCTTAGAATTGTCAGATGAAAATGCACTAATAATAGTAATAAGATAGTAATAATAATAATAGTAATAATTATAACAAGAATATTATTAATAATAATAAAAACAATAAGTCTCGTTTCCTTTTTTTTCTCAAAGATGCATTCTTTCTGACGGATTTTCCGAGGAAAGACGAACACAGTCATTCTGAATCATTTCAAACTGATAACACATGAAACCGCGGTGGCATTACCACTGTGTGATCTGACCACACATGTAGCAGCATTAAATTAAAATTCTACTACAAAGATGTGGTCTGAGAATGTGGTAGTATCATAGCGAGGTTCCATAGTTCTAAACGGCTCTTACATAGAATCCTAATTGTTTCGAATGGTATAAGAGAATCTTATCGGTTGCACATTATACTCGTACATTATACTCGTACATTATAGTCGTACATTATAAGCCCTATTCAATGAGTTAGGTGTAATATTTATTTCTGGAAGGTTATTCGCATTTTAGAAACAGAGAAAATAAAATTCAATACAGGCGGGGAAACGTTTTGCAAGTCACGAGATGAAATACCTGTCTGAACGCGGAGAGCAAGCCCCTTTCCTTCGTGAGCGGTTTGAGTGGTAGTGCGTCATTCAAATTATCGCGGCTATTGTTCGAGGTATGAATATGGGGGATACGTCACCGTAAAGAATTATCCTTTCTCAGTGTTTGTGACCGCGAGAAAAGAAACGACGCAATTTTTTTTTTAATAACCAGATTTTTGTTTAGATCTGTTATGTTTTGTCTGAAAGTGAAATTAAAGTAAATAGGGAGCGGTGTTTTTACTTACGTATTGTTTTGAATATAGTAAGATAAAACTGCAAACAGACTAACAGACACCCTTCGTATTTTCCTTTAAATGTTGTAAGTTTGCAATTAAAAAACATGAAGGATGCATGAAAATTGCTTCGGTGGGAATTGTGAAGACTTTCCACTCCAGTAACACGTACAGGCCTCTCAGAATATATGTTACAAACTTTCAGGGTGTGCGGTGGATCAATCACTTTTTACAAGTGAACATTTTGTGGAAATTCGTGTATTGTTCTATTTAACTATAGTGACTTATAACAGAATATAAACTGTAACGCGATTGTCCAGTTGGGAGCTTTGATACCTAAAATGAAAGTCGTAACGAAGATCCCTATTGGATAACCACGTCTAACGGATGTCACAAGTCACTAAATTTAAACCGGACATTAACGAAGATACCATGACGTTTGCCCCTGATGGATAGACTACCCATCATGCATTGACGTACGGCAGATACATGAAATAACATCGATTATATTAGAACGATACCCGCCAAGCACCCGTTCGTGATGGATCGCTCAATCACGGGGAATTGTAACATGCGTAACTCTTGAAATTAAAATTCCCACCACACACTAATTGGCAAAGGTGACCCAATTCTTTGACTCTCCTAAATACTCTAGAAGTTTATAACATTTATTCTAAGACATTCTGTATATTTGGTTAAAATGCATTTAGTCACAAAGAAGTTTTAAAGTAAACGTAATAACGTGATTGATTTTATTAAATTGTGCTTTCGAATGCTGTTTCCATGCTGCTTTTGAATTGTGTAAGGAGGCATAATTTCTGCGCTGCGCATTATTTTGATGCAAACGGACGTTGCATGGAAGTCGTTTCCCCATAACCCACTTAACTTGTCATGATATGATTGCGCACAGTTGTTTCGTCTTAGCACAAAAGCAAATGAATATAAACTATGTTTTATTAATTATAATTGTCGTTACATTTCTTGCTTCTTTATTAATTTCTTCATTTTTCATATCCAAAATTACGTAATTATAACTTTTATGACAAAAATTACATTTTAATCATTTAATCTTATCTCCACTTGTATTTAATACAATATTCTGAAAGTGAATATTTATTAATTTTGTGTGTCCTGGTGTTCCAGTTTAAAATTGCTTATTTTCCCATTTTTAAAATTGCGCACAATTTTTAATGGCATCTTTACCGTTTTGTAACTTTGTGAAAATACATTTTCGGGGGATAATTCAATAGTAATCCATAACACATTGCCATGGACACTCGTTTCTAATTTCATAATAATTCATTAATAACTCGTTTCGTAATTCAATCGGCGTTTCCGCGACAAAATACTTTCCTTATCGGCGGGAAAATGAATTTCTATGGAAGCAAGGGTTTGCTTGTCCTGTCAGAATTTTTGCACCGCAATGATTTTCGTGGGAACTAAATAGTTGAATGCGAACTTAATGTGATTGTGCACTATGCATTCTGTACTTACGTTAGCGAATGTGTTTTCATTTTATTAATTTTTGATAATGACTTAAAATACCACATACTCCTTGCATTCGAAGTATCGTACAATTGATGTAGAAAAATTTTCACGGAAAGTCTGTGTTGTTATCTTGACCCCGGTAAATGTCGTTCTATGAAGACGGAAACGGTAAACAACTTATTATACAAAGGCTCCTTTCATGAAGGGACCTGTGTGAACGCTTTTGAGCGGGCTGAGACAGGCTAACCGACATCCGCGTAAATTCCCTTCCAAGTAACGACTGTGGAACATGTGAGGAGCTCTTATGGACCGGCGATGAGGTATGAGGGCGCGTCGATATACCAGATAACCAGAACATTCACAAAAAACAAAAATTTCGTAATTAAAATGTGATTGAATTATGTTCCCAGCGGTTTGACGATCAGAACGTCAATTTTTAAGACAAACGTAATTTAATATTTCTGACAATGTAACTCTAATTTTATTTGCTCGCACTTCTTAAATATTTATTTCGATAATGCTTTTATAAGCTGTTCTTGCAATAATTTTCCCGAAGAAAGCTAACATTTTCAATGCAGTCGAGAGCGTTGTTTCTCACTGGTCAGAAAATAAACAATGAATTGCCCTTCATGTAGTAACCAGTATACTAGTTTCGAGCCACATTTTAGATACAAATCAGTAGTGGTTGCTAAACATTTTACTGTTCTTTTCATTGTCCTATTATTGTTTGCCGTTTTCAAGTAAGTCTACATATTGTTGAAATATAACGAGAATTGAAAGAAACATGAACATATTTTATTTATTAGGTATTAGAAACTATCTGCAGATAATTATTCACCCACGTGATTACGGATTAACATATTTTACACAGAGGAACGAGAATGTAAGGGGAGTCGGAGGGAATATCAGGAACAAATTTCCTTCGAACTTATGGTTTAATTTTTAATTACAAAAACAACGAAGAATATATATATATATATATATATATATATATATATATATATATATATATATATATATATAGTATAAAGTGTTTGTATTCTGAATGAGCATTTCAAAAAGAAGTTCACTGTCTAAGAAGGTATCAGTTTTGTGGAACGAATTTGTGTGTGTAGGAGGAGGGATAAACTAAAATTGGCTCCCACTCTCCTAAAATGAGTATGTTTTTAGCGCCACACGTAAGGTACTACTGAAAATCACGTGACGGTGATAACGTCTTAGCTTAGGCTTAAGGCACGAACTTATACCTTTGTAAATAATGCACGGTTGTAGGAGTCTCGACTGTTACCTTACAAATGGCAAAATGTCCACCTAAAACAGGAAAGGTAGCATTTCTTCAACTCTGAATAGTTTTCCCGACCGATTCTCGAATGTAAGGCAAATACAATTATTCCTTCCCAACTTCAAAACTCTGGCAAGAATTAACGGATAATTTGTGGAAGGTGACAGGGAAGAAATTCGCGAAAAAAAGTTGAAATCATCTTCGTGTTAGGTTATGTCTTATGCTCATAATGAATGTTGTTAAATATTTCATATATTCTCATGAATAGCATATTCAAAATCCCAGACTGCATACTCATCGTGCAGGGTCAGAAAATCTAAAACTCCTTGCATAATGCAGATTTGTTTACTCTTGGCTCGTACCGTGGTTCAGATGCCTCTCTACTTGCCACACTCTTTGATATATTATGCAACTTCATTGTTCGACGCTTTAAATGCTTCTTATGCACTCGGAGAGATTACTCAGGACATCAACTGACGTCACTGCTGTCACTCTCTGACCGGGAGATTCTAGGGATCGAGTCCCGACGGTGGCAGGATTTTGGACTCGAGCTAGATAGCTAGTCGTGTTCAGTCGCTGTCTGAAGAAGAATTCTAGCGGCCGGCTGCTCTGATCGGTAGTTTTCCGTGGTTTATCCGAACAATACCAGGCGAATGCCGGAGCAATACCTAACAAACGGGTCACAGACCGCAATCTATCTTTCCATTCTCTTCCTTGTCTTATCCTCCTTAAACACACTTACACTAACATGCACTACACTACCACACATGCCGGAAGACGAGTGGGGTGCTGAGTAAGCCAACTTGTTCCGGCTGGGGCGGTGCCCCGCTGGTGGTGGGGGAAAACCCCGCTAGCCGACGGGTAGGTCGGCGCCGGATCTCGACCTTCAGCGGGGGAAGATCACCGCCATCCTGCGACGAAAATCTACACTTAAGGGACTAATGACATTGGTACCCGGACGCACCCGGAATCATCAATCAATCAAAACTTGTTTTGTTTTAATGCACGACACAATGTCGGAATTGCTTTAGCTGATCAAAACGTTGCTCCTTACGACCGCATAACGCCGTTTATCACGCGATCAATAGTTTAAGGATGTCTCTTTTCGCCTGGCGTTAAGGCTCCCTATTCTTTCTGGATCCGCCTCTGCGTGGCCAAGAGGTCGGCTGTCGTGAGGCCGTCGCTGAGTTCACCTGCTGCGTCAAGAGCCGGGTTGGGCGGGCGACACCCACTCTGTGATCAAAGCGCCTTCGCAGAATCGCGGCCCCTCCTTTCCCTTCCGGACGCGCGCTCTCGCCGCGAGAGATACGGGCTGATGACGCAGCGGCAAGGCTAAGGCCACGCCCCCCGCCGCGGCTCCGACCGCCCCACTGGCACAGTGCTCCGCAAAGCCGCCAAACGCTAAGCCCATTGCCCCTGACCGGGAGGTCCTAGGTTCGAGTCCCGATTGATTGGTTTTTTCGTGTTTCCGGGCGCGTCAACTACCGTGGTCATTAGTCCCGTTAGTGCAGTGTATGTTTTTTTTCTCGGGAGATGGCAGTGATCTTCCCCCGCTGGATGGCGAGATCCGGCGCCCACCTACCGCCGGCTAGTGGGGTTTCCCCCTAACCAAGACTCTCCCACTAGCGGGGCACCGCCCCAGCCGTGACAAGCTCTAAACTCCCGACCGGTCTCCAGGAATATGTAGTGTAGTGGATGTTTGTGTGTGTGTGTGTGTGTGTGTGTGTGTGTGTGTGTGTGTGTGTCTGTGTGTAAGGGGAGAGGATAGGACAAGGAAGAGGAAGGACATATCGCGCGCGGTCCGTGGCCCGTTTGTTAGGGTACTGCTCCGGCATTCGCCTGGTGTTGATCGGAGAAACCACGGAAAACTACCGATCAGAGCAGCCGGTCGCTAGAATTCTCCTCCAGACAGCGACTGAATTCGACCTAGCTGAAAAGCTAGTGTCGAAAATCCTGCCGCCGTCAGGACTCGAACCTAGGACCTCCCGGTCAGAGGCGCTGCAATGACATCAGTTGATGCACTGAGCCACCGCTCCCGGTTCGAGTCCCGACGGTGATAGGATTTTCGACGTTAGCATGTCACCTAGGTTGAATTCAGTCGTCTAGAGGAAAATTCTAGAGGCCGGCTGCTCTGAACGGTAGTTTTCCGATCAACACCAGGCGAATGCCGGAGCAGTACCCTAACAAACGGGCAACGGACCGCGCGCTGTCTTTGCTTCCTCTTCCTTGTCCTATCCTCACACGCTTACACTTACACTATACTTCCTCACATGCCTTGAGACCGGTCGGGAGATTAGAGCTTGTCCCGGCTGGTGAGAGATAATTTCTCCTGGTTGGAGAAAACCTCGCCAGCCGACGGTAGGTCGGGACCGGATCTCGCCATCCATCGGCGGAAGACCACCGCCACCTACCGAGCAAAAAATAACGCACTACCCTTACGGGACTAATGACCCTAGTAGTTGACACGCCCGGTATCACTAACAATCGATCAATTGAAGCCGATTGTAGCCGAAATTTCGGTCGTTTTTGTTCGATGTGTCGGGTTCGTTCAAACACGTGCTGATAAACGGAAATGAACGTAGGGAACCCGAACGGCTTCCGAGTGTTCCAAAAACATTTTCCAGAAGCATACTCAACATCTTCTACAAGTATTGGAGTATCTTCTACTATACATATTGTAGGCTTCTGCGGAGGAGGGGTGACTGAAGTTCCAAAAATCCCTCAACCCCACTCTCCCCGGACGCGCCTTTGCGTGCGGTTCGAACTGGGATCATTCCAGTGACCGCCGCCACTCCTTTCACTTTCGCTTTCGCTGGCGCATGCGCCTGAGCCTGTGGATGTGGCATTCCCACGAAGCCTCCGCGCAGAACGGAAATGTCTCGTCGCGGGTGAAGGTTTTCATCTTTTCCCAGGCAGATGTGCATCCTCGGAGCTGCCGCGAGAGTGACAGAAGTCTGTACTCTGTAAGTCGCGCGGGGTGTCTGCGACACATACGAAATTTGTTTCATCGAATACGTGATATTTGTCAAAATAATGACGTAACTGGAAAGAAGAATATGTTTAATGGCCTAGTTTTCACGTTATTTTATTTAAACGCCGAACATATTTTAACAGATAGAGAAGTTTTGAATGGAGTTCCATCATCTAAGAGAACTATATAATTTTTTTTATTACTAAACTTGAAAAATATTCTTAAAAAATCATAATTGAGAATACTTCGCCACAAAAATACAAGAGTCACGCTGCATATCTGGGAGCCCTCAACTAAAATGGTTTTCAGGGAAACTGGAACGAGCACATTTTATCTCGCTTCAACAAAACATACCTTGCCTTTCTGGAAAGATATGGAGGTGCAGTTTCCTCGTGAATGTGCTATTCATAAGGCTGTGGTATAGTAGACAGTTCAAGCTACTGCTTAAGAGTTAAAAATCCCCGAACAAGTCAACCTTTCCTGGGAAACTTCCCTTGTATGCCACCCTCGGTTGTAATTTCATAAAAATTAAATTCCCTTTAATTTTTTCTGAGGAATTCCGCTTGCTTATGGTTTATTTTACTACTATATTGTACTTTTCAGATTGCTTCTAAAATTTTCATTTTGATATCTTGAATTAATGAAATGGTTCATTTACGCTACATACTACTTCTATTCATGAAACATGAGGGGTAGACAAAGCGTCTTAAGAATAACGAATATGACACGCAAATTGAGAGTATTTACTATTTCACTAGAAAATGTACTACTTAATTGCTTTCTGTGCAGCATATACGAGTTCGAAAAATATATTTGATCGTTATTTAGATTTGAGAATATATTATTGGTACTTGTGCGTACATTTTTATAGCATAAAATTATACTAAATACAGAATTTCAACGTACTTGGGACAAACTTTTTGGAATTGGTTGATTGACAACTTGTTATTTTCCACAGAGAAGGTTCATTCCTATTATTTAACTCTACCTCTCCAAACAATCATATTTCTTTTATTAAAAGATGACGCACGACTTGTTTGATGGATAGTTCAAATATTAAGTCAACTTTTAAAATATACTTTCAAAAATTGTGCTCTGTCAGTGTGGCACATCATATTGTATTCTTTCTGGTTACTCTCTTGTTGGAATCGTAATAAGCTATTTCTAGCAGCTAAGTATTTTCTTTTTCTGTTAAGTTTAACCCATTTCTAGAATCGCAGTGACTTCTGGAACCTAGTCGTTAAGACAATGTAAAACATAAGATAATATTCTTAGATTAACATTTAAAGGCAGGCGGTTCTGCATTGTAATTCTATCGGTAGCTGCTTCTACGACAAAACTTGCAATAAATCGGCTTTGAAGGACGTAACTGGGTGGTTCACTTTCACTTGTCTCGGACTCAGTGGTACGAGATTTGAAGCAGTGCAAGTTTTCCATAACTACATTTTTCCCATCTAGAAGTTAGTATTATTTCATCCTCATAAATGCAAAAGGTAACTTGTTTCCCGTTCCACACTGAACTTGTCTCCAAGATGGTCACCCTCGATTGTCATGTCGCGAAGGTGAATCCCATAATATAACATCAGTTGTTTTCATTTCATTCAAAAGAAAACCAACATTACTTCTGAAATTCCACGTACGTAAGTCAAACTGGCCGTAAATGTGGTCAAGAGTGGGCGGAAGAGGGCATGTCCGTTTGTGGTTTCGCTGGAAACGCCGGTGTAGTGACATTTTTCAAGGATACCTTTGTCGATAAAATCCAAAATATTGATGATTCATCCGCTTCGGGAAAGCAGAATAATTCTCAATATCTCTAACACTTAAGAAAACCTCTTTGTATTGTCTCTGAGTTAATTCAAAGAAAAGTAAACTGGAGATTTATTTTTTGTAAGTGGGCATTGGCGATCTGACATGTAATTCCTACTAACTACCTGCAATTCTAGTAGTCAACACACCGTTTGAACATCTTTGTATATTTAGTTTTATTCAATCGTTCACTAGAAAAATAAACTGGAGATTTATTTTTTGTATGTGGACATTGGCGATCTGACATGTAATTCCTACTAACTACCTGCAATTCTATTAGTCAATACACCGTTTGAACATCTTTGTATATTTAGTTTTATTCATTCGTTCACTTAATCGTTCACTAGAAAAGTAAACTGGAGATTTTTTTTTGTAAGGAGACATTGGCGATCTGACATGTAATTCCTACTAACTACCTGCAATTCTATTAGTCAACACACCGTTTGAACATCTTTGTATATTTAGTTTTATTCAATCGTTCACTAGAAAAATAAACTGGAGATTTATTTTTTGTATGTGGACATTGGCGATCTGACATGTAATTCCTACTAACTACCTGCAATTCTATTAGTCAATACACCGTTTGAACATCTTTGTATATTTAGTTTTATTCATTCGTTCACTTAATCGTTCACTAGAAAAGTAAACTGGAGATTTTTTTTTGTAAGGAGACATTGGCGATCTGACATGTAATTCCTACTAACTACCTGCAATTCTAGTAGTCAACACACCGTTTGAACATCTTTGTATATTTAGTTTTATTCAATCGTTCACTAGATTCGGTACTAGAATGAAGTTTAGTTATAGCTAAAGCATCGCTCACTAGAATTAAGTTATAGCTTTTCCCCTAATTACATACGTATTACACTTTATTTGTATTGTTTCACTGTAAAACCTTTAGAAAAAAAATCAAACATGATACAAGTCAATGATTTAAATTTTAAATGGTATGATGAAAGAACTAATCGTCTGAAGAATTATTTTCTTATTGTAAGGTCTTGTTTAAGTTGTAATGATGGTCAATATTTATCTTGAAAGTAACTCCAAACGATTTACAAATAGATATATTATGAATGTTTGATGTTGTTGATTATAGATTTCTAGTTTGTATTGTTTTTTAATACTTATTAACAAAATTTACACATTTCTCTTTCCGAATGATATTTCAAAATAAATTAATATACGAATATTATAAATATGAATATATTCATAACAGAAAGAAATGTCTATTTCTGAGGATTCGGTAACGTATGATCGGCAGGCCCCTTTAGCTTTAATTGATAGTATGATATCATGAATATGAGTGTAATTTCCATGAAAACATTGACATCACTGTCGATGACGTCACATATAATTGAGATACACCTGTTCCCTGGGCGAGGCTAATAGTGGACGTTGCAAAGTGTAAGGTGCACAGAAAATAAATAATTGCACGGTTGAGGATGTATTCACCTGGGAACGTGAAATCTTCCTTGATTAAGTTTTTTACTCAAGCACGATATCTATTCATCATAACTTCGGGAATAATAAGCGTTAACTTGTCAGTTCCAAAGAATCCTTTTCAACGCTAGTTACGAAATTTATATTAGAAGTGGATGAAAAACTCAAAAACAATACTAATTTTACGTATTGTATTCATATAAATGTCATTGTTTGAGTGATGGAAATACATTTAAACTAGTAAGTGTGAATCTCATCGGCGACTTCCATCTAAATTTGCTCGAATATGCTGCACTTCTAAATAAAGTCCAAAACACATGCTTGTGATTCGATCTGCGGAATGGGAAGTTCAAGGTTTTCATTGTTAGGTTGATACGATTAGCTGTGTTAGTGATTTTTCCTCCTAGCCTTAAATTGAGTAAGCCAATAACAAATTTAATTATCATATTTAAAGTAGTACATAATGATAAATAAAATAGTGTAAAACCTTCCGTTCAAAATTTTTGTTTTATTTATTTCTAAAATGTCATTGGGATATGTTTTGAAGACTCATTGGGATATGTTTTGAAGACGTATTATAGAATCAGCATAGAATAACGCAGAGTTTTTGATTTCGATGGCTAAATTTTAACAATGCGTATCTCAGGGTTTGGCAACTTTGAGAAAATAATGTCACCCGAAAGATAGATCTTCTACCGAATTCTAACGACACACATCACAAATTAACCGGAAATTTATTTCAATGACGGAAATTGGTCATATTTTTGTTAGTTTGTAATGAAAACTGTAACGTTTCTCCTCTCCCATGAAAAGTTGCAGTGTTTGAGATACAAGTTGTTGAAATTCAGCCGTCGATAAGTTGTATCATAGATATTACAGGTGTCGACAAATTTTAAATAAGTTATGGTGAGACGTTGTAATACAGAAATTCTATTCAGAGTTTGTAAGCCAGCAGTAGAATTTCATTCGGAGAGGAATGACTTCGCATTTTACTTTTGCTCCCAAGTTCACTCAGTCACCCGAAGAATGAGTACACCATTCTTCCTAGTGGCTCAGAAGATGGAGCCAGCAAACCAAAATCCATGTGTTAGTCATCTTTCCATGAGTTTGCTGTTCGTCTGCAGTTTCAGTCAGCGTACGTAAGAAGTGGAATGTGAACTAAAGCAGTGGACATGTTTTAACATAACCTGATAACCACGAATTTCAGAAAAAATTTCAATGTTTGTGATATTTTGTAGTATGTACAGTTTAATTCTTCTTCTTAATTAAAATGCTCTTTCTTATTTCAAACTTTCGTTTAATGAAGAAACTTATTTCTAAAATTCATAGGGCATTGATGCAAAAGGCATTAATGAACTTAAGTCACTAACCTGAACTCGGAGCAATTAAAACGACTCCTCTTCATTTTCGTTCATTTTTGAGGATGTTTCCTTAACTGCACATCAATTTTTCAATGTTTTGTACAAATGTGAAGAAAAAAGGAACAATTGTCGTGCACTGCCTCTTCAGAAAATGAGAACTTGCAAAGCAAATTACTAATCGACGTTACTTTTTGCGCCAAATAAAACAGAAACACCTGCTTCAGGTTGTAATTTTTCTCAGCAGGAGGATCGAAAGGGATTTCTTGATGTGCGTGTTTCAAAGGAAAAGTGTTTATTATCTCAATAATTGCCGCGAAGAAGAATGAAGAAGTTCGAAGTTGCGAAGTTTCAGACTTGGTGAGATCTCCTGAGAAAGCATTTTTCAACAATTTCGAGTGGTATTTTTATTTACAAATGCTCAAATTAGCATTGTACCAAAATTTGTTGTACAAATATTTTTTAATTTGATATTTGAAAAAAAAAATCCTTTTATTTGTGGAATGAAAGTTTCAGTGTTTAATTCAAAGTTTCAGTTTAAACTTCGAGAGCATATTTCCTGGACTAATACTGTCTAGTAGTTTCTCAGTGCTTTGAATCTCATTCCCACTCCATGAGAGCTATCTTGATGAGATTATATGAGGGAAGTATAAAATACTTAAAAATATATATTTCAAGTCAACCATTACATTGAACATAGCAACCAAGCATGTAATTGGAGTAGAATTTGCATCTATCATCACCGTTTGTTAAATTCGAAATAATATTTAATAACTACTATTAGAAATATCTACTTTCAATTAACGCTCGCTGTTATAACTCCAACACTACTCTGACTACACATATAAAACTCTTTATCATTGTCGTAAAAGCAGGGATCAAAATAAGTGTTATAAAGCGAAGAATAATATTACAGTGAAAACAATATCTATTTTAACAAATAATAAATACAAAGTATCTAAGAATAAATGTTTCTAACTTGGAGGGAATGAAGGGGTCGAAGGTAATTTTTTGCCAATAAACACGAGACGCTTACACCGGTTACTCATGCAACGGGGTTACTCATATGACTAATTGGTAGGCAACTCCTCTGGCACCGGTGTTTGTCAGGTAGGCGAAATCTTTTTGCCTGTCCTGTGATCCATATGTGGTTCACAAGACATAACACTTGATGATTTTGCTACGTCCGTGAACCGCATGTGAGTCACAGACGTTTACTATTTCTACGGTAAATATTTTCATTGAACTCCCCGTAACTGCACAGATTTTGGCGTGGACTTGCTAGGACGGTCATAGAATTTAGAAATGCACCAAGACGTGCGGAAAAAATATTTCTATTTTTGACAATATTACAGTAAAATTTTCTTACATTCCGGAAGGTTTGCATGTGGGGACATATTTCAATTTTCTCATAGGGACAGGGAACGTGTTAATTAGAAGGACATGGCGTGGAGTTTACGACATTTGCATCATAGACGTAGATTTTAGGCGTTGTTTTGTCGTAGGTTTTTATTTCACCAGAAAACTTTTTCGGTTGCACTGCGGACATCTTCAATGCTATAAATATTATTATTATTATTAATAATAATAATAATAATAATAATATACTAAATTACGTTGTTTCTTTAAAGTCAATTACAGGATATTATTATGAGTAAAATTAGAATTTTAGTAAAATAGAAAAATGGAAATATAAACCTAATACATACAGACCTAATTTTGAATATAGATTACTTAAAATAACAGATGTACTATTCTGAAGTGAAGTAAAATAATATAAAAAATAGTGTAGACAAATAAATAAGTGTATAAATAAATTTAGATGAGCAAACTGACATACCGATTCTGAGGCGGTAGGGGGCCTCATTACAGACAAGATAGCGAAGGCGAAGGGCATTGCCCGCTATTTAAAAGAAAGCTCTCAATGGAGAGGGGAGAGAACGCAGGGTTTTTCTAGGAAATGGTCATTAGGAGGAAGGTGCAGCCGGATGGTGGAAAAGAGGTGGGCAGATGGGTTAATGTGCGTGGGAAGCGGCAAGTTTCAAGAAGGGAGAGAGGGAAGGAATTTGTTAATTCAAAATAGTGTGCTGGGGATTGTTTAATAAATTATTGATGTGAACGCTTCTAATTTAAGTCTGTGAGTGTATCTATTTTCAATCTCTAAACTTTTGACGTCATTGTCTGCATTAAATGAGTGTTCTTGTTCTAAGAGATGGCTGGCAAAGTGTTATTGTGTTGTTTTGTGTGTATGAGCATATACGTGTTCTTTGATTCTTTGTTTAAAGGATCTTCCGGTCTGGCCAATATATTGCGCATTGCAACTGCCACGGGAAATGGAGTATACCCCACATGGTAGAGGCTTGGGGATAGGAGCTTTGTTGTGGGAAAATGTATTATGGAGATTGTTGGGTGTGCTGTATGTGACATGTATGTCGAATTGTCTTAGTTTTTTGGCAATGTTTAGTGACAGTGTTCCAAGGAAGGGGATGGTATATCTGCTGCGCTTGTGTCTTGTGCGTATAAAAATGAGAGAAGTTAAGTTATTTGTGTTGAGAGAGATAGTTTTCTTTTTGATAAGATTTTCAATTAAAGAGCTATTGAAACTATTATTGATAGCTATTTGTTTTATGTTATGGATTTCTTTTCTGATGATCTGAGGGGAGACATAAATCGAAAATAATCTGTGAACCATACTGTGGAATGCTGCGTGCTTGTGAGAGGGTGGATGTTGCGATGTGTTATGAATGACTGTGTCGATGTGTGTCGGTTTCCTGTAAATGTCAAAAACATGTCTGTCATTTAGTAAAGTAATGGACAAGTCTAGAAACTTAAGGATTCTCTTCTCATTTTCTTTTTCTACAGTGAATTGCGTACTGGAATGCATAGAATTTAGGAAGTCAGTAAAGTTTTTCAATTGTCTGTAAGTGCCGGTTCAAAGTACTACGATGTCATCAATTATCTATACCAATAAATCACATTTGTTAGATGAAGGTGTCCAGAATTTAAAAAATTGTTTTTTGAAGTTGTCCATAAACATGTCTGCTGGTAGTGGGGAAAGTGGGGACCCCATAGGAAGACCAGAAGTGTGAGTGAGGAATTTATTGTCAAATTTAAAGTAATTTATGTCCAAAAAGAGAGATATCATGATGTAAAGTTCGAATTTTATAGGTATTGGGCTCAAAGAGTTGTCAAGAATGTCTCGTAAAATAGTTTTTCATTCTGTGGTTGGAATGCTAAGAAAAAAGTTCACGTCAAAGGAAATGTTTTTCATTAGGTGGCACAACTACGTCTTTGATATTGTTCACTAGGTCGATACTGTTGGTGATAGTGTGGGAGGGTGAGAATTTGATATGTGTGGAAAAAATTTGGTTGAGTTTCTTTGCAAGTCTATGTGTAATGGTATTGGTGTACGAAACGACAGGTCTTATGGGGATATCAGGTTTGTGAATTTTTGGAAGGCCGTGTAATCGAGGTGGGAGTGGATTAGAGGGGATGATTTTGTTGGGACAGTGAAAAAGAGCTTTAGATTCTGCGAGTTCTTTTTTGATATCGGACAGGTGTTTGTTCGTGGGATCTTTGTTAATCTGAAGAATGTTGTTACTGTTAACTCAAACATTTTTGTGGCAATAATCTGATTTCTGTAGAATTATTATAGAATTATCTTTGTCAGCTTTAGAGATGAGTAAGTTATTGGTATCTATTTTCTGTTTAAGATTGTGTTTAGTGGCAGTCGCTGACTAAGTCCATGTGTGAGTAATGAGTGTGTTTTAATTCCTGTTTGATATTGTGAGTTATATTGTTTGATTTCATCCGAATTAGGATTAAAGCTAATGATATTATCTGTCTGTATGCGTAGAGTTTTAATTTCAGAGCGGGGGTTGACGGGTGTGGAATTGAATATTTAAGGCCTTTTTTGAGGAGGGAAGTTTTTTGATCGGATGGTACACAAGAGAAAAGATTGATGAAACGGGGATGGAATTCTTGAGCGTGTGTGGTATTGGTCGAGTTATGGAAAGAAGAGACATATTATTCATTGCGCGAAGGCGTGTCAGTTTTCTCAACTGCATTTGTTTTCAGCGACCGCAGATCATAGAGACTGCTCCTTATGGTGTTCTGCAGGGTGTTCTAGGGATGAAGTTATTTCTCCTTGGATCCTGTAGAGGTTTCGAGAGAGAAGGGTGACGAGTAGCGTGACCGTTTCTTCTTTTCCGTCTGCAGCCACGTGGTTTGGCCAGCAGCAAGAGCTTTTGTCGCCTCATGAGAGTTATTTAATTATAAATTCATTGATTTAAAAATCAACGTAATTTATATTATTATTATTATTATTATTATTATTATTATTATTTTGTAGTACTGCAAAATGGTCGCAATGCGACCGAAAAAACTTTTTGGAGAAATAAAAACCTACAACAAAACAATGCCTCAAATCCATTTCTTTTTTTGTCTTTATTCTTACAACAGAACCCTACAAATTTTACAGTGGAAGTTATTTTAAAAATATTTTATTCCAAATCCAGTAAATATTTTCTTCCAATGACATTTCAGGACTTACTGCACCCGCATTTTCAGGTCTATTGCGATACAAAAGAAATTATCTTAATTACTAAACATATAACTATAACTTAGTTGTCAATTATTACAATATTGGCATAAAGACTTACTGTCTTTTTAAAATTAGACATCTTTTTGACTGCGATAGAACGTATAGCATCAACTATCAGTGCCTGATCAGTGGCTTACCAACCAGAGGCAAATGTCACAAGTATTTGATTAATACTTGTATACTTTGATTAATACTTCCTACCACATGTTCATTAGCGAAAAGTGATCATTTTCGAGACCTTCTATACCTTACAAGTTTGTAAAATTAATTTTATTCTGAGTTATTCTGAAAATCACAACACAATAATTACGTGACTAGTGAGACGTTGTGACAATAATTGTTGGGTTATAAATGTATTACTTTTCAATTCACACTGCGACATTTACAGTGTATATTCACTCGAAAGGAAACCCACAATTTTACTTATTAATATTCTATAAGTGGATAAATAAGTATCATATTCTCAGATAAGGTTACAATCCCAGCGGTGCACTAAAATGACGTGCTCATGAGATTTAAGCAACGCCTGTGGGAGAACAAACTGTATGTGTAATCTCTCCACCTAAATCGAATATGAACCAGCGCGAGCAGTACAAGTAATATATAAATGAAGTTCACTTGTAATTTGAGGTCTAGATGTTTTTCACGTACCAAGGCTTCTCTGCCATGAGTGGGAGGAAGCTGTTCGTGAGCCAGGCTGTCTTAACGGTTTACAACAAGCCTTGAGGTAAACTCCAGCCCTGTGATTTTGGATAATGATCGGGAAGTGGACTGAAATGGGGGAAATTGCTAGGATGTAGGGGCATTTTGTCTCTTCTTTTTCTGGTTGGTGTTGCAGTTCATGGATTGAGGCATCACAACAGCGTTTTCATAGTACTGTTGGGACTTGTGAAGATCAAGGATGCCAGGTCGTTTGGGCAAGAGGAACCAACATATCGTCTAAGAAGGATGGGGTAGGATGTGGAAGGTATGATCTCGTTCGGATGGCCCTTTGTTTCAGGTATTTATTCCGGAAACCTTTTGGAACTGATGAGAGGAAACCTCGAAAAGACGTAAACGATTAATCAGAGCAGGACTAGAATTCTCAGTTAAGCAATAGAATCGTCCGACCCAAATACTTCCTTGGGGTTGAAAATCGGCCACTTTCGAGTATCGAATCTAGGATACTTTCTACTAGCTTTTGTTGCTTACTCGCAAATTCACCCAGACAAAAGGACCCGATTGTCTACTAAAGTCACTTCACCGACATCAACATCACGAACGGAAATGAATGAAGCAGAGCAGCAGTGTTTTTTATGAAAACAATCTCAATTTCTAAGTATGTTACGTGGCGCCTTATAGAAATATAACGCATTGAATTGACCATTTTTTGATAAATACAAACTATTTCGTAAATAATAATTTAATTAAATGATTTTATTTACGGTAGGAGATTCTGTGTGGCAGAAATTACCATTTTAATTTTACAAACTATTTCGGTGGTCTGAACTTGTCCTTGGGGAAGCGTTTATTTGATTGTTTATCTCTAGCTTTCCCTAATCCTTACATATAATAGTCGAGTAGGCTACGTCCGTCCGTCTGTCCGGCACTCATACGTCCTGTCCAGTCCATCAAAACAAATGTTTCATTCGACGCGGCACGGTCTTCTGGTGTAATATGATAATTTTTTTGCGGAGCCATTCAGGATATGCTAAGAAAAATGTCTCTGAAAACGGTTTTTTAAGCAACTGAACCGTGTTTTGGATGACTCGTGGCACCAAGAGAGGTGATCAATAGCTCGTTCTATTCCTCTCGGTAAGACAAATGAATAGGTACAATTCTTATCCGCTCCCCTCTAGGATATTCTTGAAGAATTCTAGATAAACACGTCTTTTTGATGGCGAGAGTACATTGGTGAGACGCTGTGAACTAGTGTATTTTCTTTCCTGTATTTACACGAGTCGGTAGAATTGATTCATCCGATTGACGATAATTAAAGTGGTTTTGTAATGAAACGAAAATTTGAACAATCATTTTTATTGATACATATTCGTGTTCGTAACAGTCTGTCTGAAAATAGAGGCGCAGGGCAACTGCACTATGTTTAAAATTTATTTTATTATGAACTTGGGAATCACGAAAAACTTTTTCACGTGAAAATGTCCGCCGGTCGCGCCTCGTTAAGCTCATTTTAAGATATGCGGACAGAAGGATGATTGAAATGCAGAGAAGAAATGCTGGGATAGATTTGTGATGTGCACTGCTATTATAGGTATTTAAAGTATTTTGTAGATTTGGTTATTGGGAACGCACCAAGGATATCTTGCTATGTTTCTCAGAACCTTGTTTTGTATTATTTGCAAAGTATTTATGTTTGCTTTTGTAGCATTTCCTTAAAATGGGAGGAGATACTACGTATGTTATTGAAGGTAGATCTTGCTATGTGATGTGAAGAGAGAATGATCTCATGAACAAGACCAGTGAATTCAAATCAGATTTTAATTAACTTAGAAGCTCATATAATGGTCGTGAATACATTGAGATAAATGCTCAATGCTAGTAATAACAATAACAACAATAATAATAATGTAATAACAATAATGAAAATATTAAAGAACTATACGAATTTTTTTATCCGAAGAAGTTACGAAGCGATTCTGAAACGAAACTGTGGAAGAAGAGAAAGTCTTATAGGTACAGAAGAAAAGAAGCTTTAGTATTGTACAAACTACTATTAAGACAATCTTTCGCGATTTTGTATTCGTAATATCTGCAAAATAATTATTGTAGACTGTGTTCTGAAAATTCAATACGATTGTGTATGCCTTGGATCCTTAAAATGGGAGGAGATACTAAGTACGTTATTGATGGTAGACCTTGCAATGTGACGTGAAGAGAGAAGGATCTCATGAACAAGACCAGTGATTTCAAATCAGATTTTAGTTAACTCAGAAGCTCCTATGATGGTCGTGAATACATTGAGATAAATCGTAGCTGAAGAATCTCGACGATGCCTTGCTCGCATCGCATTCGCAACGCGAGCTGTTCGAGTGAGCGGCGAGTGACTGCCTTACCGTGCGTGCCGAGGGGCGCCAGCGCGAGGAGCAGCGTGGAGGCGACCACGGGGAGGAGCAGCATGGTGCGGCGGGTCCGGCGGCAGAGGAGAACTGGCTGCCACACGTGTGCGGTCTCTGACGGTGATCTCACCGGACTGCGGCCGCGCCGCGCGCGCCTCTCACGAGGAAGCCCTGAAGGAGGTGGCGGCGGCGGCGGCGGCGGCGGCGGCGGCGGCGGCGGCGGCGGCGGCGCTGCTGGCGTCACTCGCGCCGCCGCCGCCGCCGCCGCCACTACCGCGGCCTTCGCGCACGAGCGGAAGTGCTGGGTCGCCGACAGTGGCTGTGTTACACATCCGACAGCGCCCGCCGTTCTACCTGTCCGTCTTGAATGGACATTCCTTTGACATTGCATTTTTAATGGACTCGCACGGGAAACGGGACAGTTTTACCCGTTCGTTTTGTAGTGCAGAGAAAGTGCTGAAAGTCGATACTCTTTGCTGCTCAAAGTCGAGATTTTGAGGGAAATAAATATTTTTGGGGGTTCCTTGGGTATCAAAATACCGAAGAAGAGTTTTGTTTTTTGTCTCTGCCTGGTCTCTGAGCAACATTGTGAGTAAACGCAAAACACAATTTTCTCCAAAATTAATATTCACCAATGGATATGTCCGCGCTCAAGATTCTGAAAATTGAAAACGGATATTTTCTTTTTGGGCGTATTTTATATGAAGTAGATTTCACAAAATTTTTAGTAAAAATGTGGCAAATAGAAAAATACCATATATAAAGATGTTCTAAAAAATACCTCCAGGTGTTTTTGTTTTTTTTAGCTTTCTCACACTTACTTCGTAAGATGAGAAAGGATTGTAATCGTGCGCCACAAAACGGCGAATTTTCGACAAAAAACTTATTACCGGGTCCTGGTAATGAAAAAGTGAATAAATCCTCTTTCTATAAGTAGTAAATTTCTTCCTCTGGCAATGGTTCATGGCTCATGTCTCATGGTATAGAATCCATGTCCTTGATACCGAAAAATAGATTGATGGCAAAAAGTCTGGTCGTTTGTCCGTCTTTGGTCAACCCTAACGCCTAAATCGTTCAGCCGATTTTTTCCAGAATTCATATTCCCCGATTGATCTGAACAAATTCAAGGCTTAGGGAGTTTTTAACGGATATTATGATTTTTGAGGGTACTTTACATGAAGCCTCAACATTTTCAAAATTTTCTCAAAAAGGCACCACATTCTTTTATTAAACTTTGTTCTCGGCTAGCTTAAAGAAAGCTTTAGGGAAGGTGCAGGTCTCATGTTTGTTGAAATTCCTGATTTTTCGAAAATTGTAAAACGGCAATTTCCTTTGGGGGTCTTGGTACAGCTTCAATATTGAAGAAAAGATTTTTTCCTGAATAAAATCTGATCTTTACAAACATCTTGGAATAAGGCCATGTTAAATTTTTCGAAAATATGAGTAGTTTTCGATTCATTTTGTGCGAAATATAGGCAATTTTAAACGAGTTTTTAAAAACATTTTTTTTCTCTAAAACGGCAGCAAATTTTTTCATGAATTTTTCTCCTCATGTTTCAAGGGACGAAAAGAAATATTGTGCTAGCCCCATTTCCGGCGAATTCTCCGTATTTTCAATTGATTTCCGGACAAGCTCGCGACCTCCCATTCCCACCCGTTGAAATTTAACCATATCCAGAAGGAGCCTTGAAACCACACAGTTTTGTCCCGCAGAATGCCTTACTGTGGCCCTCCGGTCCTTTCTTCAGTGAAGGAAGTCAATGCGGGAAGGGACGTGAACGAGTTGCCCCCAAATATTTTTTTATTGAATTTTTTTGAGCTCTTGTTGAAAAATGATACCGTTGAACAAATTTATCCGAACCTAACAACACATTTTAAAAGCGTTTGTGCAATAAGAGGATGATATTGTACAGAATTTATTAACGTACTGGTAAATGAAAATATCGCTGAAAAATCGACATTCAAAGTTTTAATGATTGGTGCATAGTTCGGTGGTGTATTGCCATCCAATGGGGAGCTTCATTGCGACTTACATTTTTGATATTGAAGCTCCAGATTAGATGACCGTTCCTCCCTCTCCTTCCAGCTCCCCACCTTGAGGAGTCGCTTTATTTAAATCGGGCAATAGCTAAGAGTGATATGTTGGAGGAACGGTATAGGGTAGATACTTGTGATTTGAGCCAGCTTGGTTTTTTTCAGTTTTTGTTGGCGAGTTGGATTTGAGCAAATGCTGAAATGGCCCCTTGTTTTGCCTCTGGACATAAATGTAACTTCATTATCTGTGCACTTCTCCTAGAATTCAGTAAAAAATATAATTATTCAAATTATAGTTGTGCATGTTGTCGCGGCAGAAAGTATTATTCCTTGGCGAAGGACATGATGAGGGATAAGAGCCCAAATTTATTGCTGATTTACCCTTGAAAATCGATTTTATTACATCGGAGCGAATACTTTTGTTAACAATCCTTGCAAAAACGCTCATTTTTTTTCTGTATTCAAAATTCAAGTAGTATATGGCTTAGGGAAGGGATCACAGAATTTTGTAAACGTGCACAGAATTCACTTCTTCCCATAGCACGTCACACACCGCTTTAAACTGTTTTTGACTTAAAATGAATAAATAAATAAAAAAGTCAGACGACTAACAATCTGACACAATGCGACTATTGTTTCAGTTTCTGATGACAATCGCTCTCGGGTTCCGTTATATTAGTACGCCTTTGCCTGCATGTGTGTCAAGCAGAAAACTGTGGAATAGGTATGAAGAAAGTGCAAAGCAGTTGATCAATATTAGCATTCTTTAAGGCAAAGGAATTCAGAATATATAATATTTATTTCCATTCCCAATATCCCCATAATTTGAAATAATTTGATGTCTTGATAATTTAAAGTTCTTCTGAAATATGCAGTCAGAAGTATTCAAAATGCCTAAAAATGAATTAAAACTTTAGTTTTTTCCACATTTTCCGAGAGGACTCCTCTGTAATAAATACATCTATTGAGTCGTCGTCCCCAACCCCTGCATTTGATGCTGGTGACGCACCTGCCGTTAATCGTCTTTGTCCCAGAGAGAATGCGTTTTGGTCTTGACGAGGCGACACTACCCACCCCGTACATTGTTTAATTTCCAGGCGCCAACTGTTGAGGTCATTCGTTCCGTAAGTGTAGTGCATGATTTTATTGTGGGAGGTGGCAGTGATATTTCCTCGCAGGATGGCGAGAACCGGCCCGACCTACACGTGGGCTTGAAGTGATTTCCTCCAACTAGGTGTCTCCCAATAGCGAGGCAGCGCCCCAGCCGGAACAAGCTCGGAGCTCCCGACTAGTCTCCCGACATGTATGGTAGTGTAGTGCATGCAAGTGTAACTGTGTGTAAAAAAGGAGGTAAGGATAGAACGAGAGAGGGTGAGGATGGGACAAGAAAGAGGTAGGAAAGATCGCATGCGGTTCTTGGCCGTTTGTTAAGGTACTGCTCCGGCATTCGCCTGTTGTTGATCGAAAAAAAAACACGAAAAACTACCGATTAGAGCCGTCAGTTAGAATTCTCTTTCAGACAGCGGCTGAACTCGACCTAGCTAACTATTGTTCGAATAATATTTCTGTCTACTTGACAACTAGCGACCGACTGCGGAGAGAGGGTTCCTTTATCCATCAGAGGCTTCAAATTCTGTTGACGTCACTGCAGAGTTGCCGATACTTATTCAGGAAAAATGAAATCTTACAGCGGGAAGCAACCGCAAATTGAAAATCACCATTACTTTTGTTTTTTGGTAATGCATCGTGTGTGCGGTTCTGTATCGTCTAATGTTGCGTGCTGTTATTGCGATTTGTTTCTTGCTACTGTTGTGATCTGATGCAAGACCATACAACCACGTGTCTGCCGTCCGAGTAAGTGGCATCATCCCTCTACCTCCACCCCAGCTGTCAAGTAGATAGAAACATTGTTCGGGCAATAGTGTCGAAAATCCTGCCACCGGAGTGAAACCCTAGGACCTCCCGGTCAGAGGCACTGCAGTGACATCAATTGATACTCTGTGCCACCTACCCTGTAGAGCGTAAGCGAGAATAATCATCATAAACAAGAATTAGGATCCGGAGGCCTGCGATGACGCGCTGAGTGCCACTCGCCTTTTACCCGACTAGAACCGATCGCATCCGAGCGCCTCCCTTTCCGTCGGGCTAACTGAACGAGTTGCTGGCCAGGTCGGTGGTGCGCAGATAAGCACTGGACCACGGAACGCCCTGTGGGACGCCTACGTCAGCAGCCCTGTTGTAAAAGTCTCTCTCCGGAGTAGGGTTATGGTCACGGACTGTTAAGGTAGGGGCAACCACGAAAATGCATACCTTTAATAAAACGAGGAACCGACAAAGGGTTCCACATACGTTCGGGATACATAACTGTTATTCACCCCTGTGAATTTGAGCTTCTTCTGTCTAAAATCAACATGTCAATAGCTTTAAACTGAAAGGAACCCTTTGAGGAAGGGGAACTAATTGTAATGTGAAAGTTGATATAATTTATTTCATAAAGGAGAAACAAACATATGGAAAAAATCTTATCGAATAAATATCGAAAACTTTTCCTGTCATAACAATCTATGATAATTTTCTTCTATTTTTTTATTTCTTCCACTTTTTATGCTACATTATTTTGCTAGTTCCCAATTATACGACCTGCGAGTTAATGGAGCATGCTGTATCTGATAATGTTAACAAAGTTAATTTTCGGAGACAAGTTTTTGTTAGTGCCGTTGCATATGCCTCATTTCAGTATCTCTGAGATGCGAGAAACCAGTCATTATTTCCTAATCTAACAAACATCCGTTTCCGCAGAAATCGGTGGTATCTCTTTTGACCAGTGTTTCACGAGAAACAGTAAATACAGTTAATGAGCGTTATTTTTATAGAAAACTAATTCCTATCTCACAATATGCAATTATAGATTAAATTTATTTTATTATTTAAAAACTACGATCTCACTTGAGAATTTGAGGGTTTTGTCTTTGGATTTCGGGTCAATTCACAATACTATATCCACCAAGTAATATCCAGATGAACAGACAAGGACGTACCAGTGAAGAAATACTTTGGTCATTAATTTTAAAAAAATAATGCTTTTTTTAGTTCAGAATTTTGTATGATTGTACGTTCATAATGCATAATTCATTGTTCACAATGCTTATTAATAGTTTTCATTACTCAACATTAGTCCAATCCTTCTCTGCCCCCCCCAATGAATTCGACATTTGGGGAGGTCCCATATTTTCAACTGGATTCAGATTCGAAGAATTTGTGTGCCAAGAAAGAACTTCGATGTAGATCGTTCACTTCCAGCCACTAGATTATTTCTATGTCAAGTCACTAAACATTCGTGAAAGATATCCTCCTTAGAATATTATTTCTTTTTCCTACGTTGATGAGAAATAATGTTATTTATGATAAACTTGCAGAACTCGGCAGACTTTGTTCTGCTCTCTCTCTCTCTCTCTCTCTCTCTCTCTCTCTCTCTCTCTCTCTCTCTCTCTCTCTCTGTCTCTCTATCTCTTTTCGCGGTCTCTCTCTCGTCCTCTCTGTCTCTGGGTCTCTCTCTCGCTTCATTTCTACATCCCACATCGCCCGCTCTTGACCGCTCCGCATCACACGCCAACGCCCAGCAACAATGAAGCCCGGGAGGGCTGGGACTTGCATTTAACTCAAGCGCCATCTAGTGGAGAATTACAACAAAGTGAACAGCATAAAAACTTTCTCCATGAAAAAACTCTCGTAGTTGTGCCAACTTAAATGGAGATCGGTAAAACTGTGTTGGAGTTTATCTATTTCGGATATACCAACATCCTTTTTAATATAAATGTAGATAAAATGTAATTCTTTATAATAAATATTTTTAAGATGCACATTTCATTTTTGAATCGATAATGATTTCTTGTATAATTTCACTATTCATTATCTATTATTAATACACATTTGGATTTGTAATGAACGTTTCAAACTAAGTTGTAAGCGAGAAAATTCAATTTCGGACTATATGGACCGGGAGAAAATACATTTGATAACGAAGGCTGCAAATAAACAATAAAAATAATAATAGTGAAGATAAATCGTTTCAGCAACTGAGTTGTCAGTTATCGTTATCAGTCTTCTCGTAATTTCTTCCTGCTCAGCAGCGGATATTCTGGTTTCTCTTATCCACATGTGAAGGCTTCATTTGTTCCATGCATCCCGAAAACGTCACCGTGCATTTCCCTAGAGCAAATCCGCACGTCCTTTGAACTGCAAATGTAGGGGAAAGAACTAGTGCATAGACATAGCACATTCTTTGACGTTGCTCCATTGAAGCTCTTCGTAACTCTTCGAATTTCTATTACATTCCATTAAAATGCATTTAAAATGAAAATGTATTGTATTCACTGTGCCTATTTCTACTAACCAAAATCCTCCAGATGATACTACAGTTTTACTCAAGTTAAAACTAATCGGATGAGACGAATTTCAAAAATGTTTAAAAAACTTTCATTAAAGACTTTCTTAATACACGTTTGAGTCGTCCAAGAATTAATATTAAAAGAAAATTATTAATCCTTTTCTTCTTCCCCGAACACTGAAATTAAATTAGTAATTGCTTAACTAAAGTTCAGTTATCCACATTCATATATTTTAAATTGATTCATATTATTGTTTTGTTATAGGTGTTTCAATAAAATGTCTTTTGAAATTATAACATCTTATTTCATCCAAATGCATTTTATTTATAAAACGAAGTGTGTAACCTTGACAATAAAATGCAGTATACAGAACGCAGCACAAGCAGTTCTAATGTTCACAAAGACACGTTGTACTGTGTTCCTTAATTAACCAAAATTAGAGAGTACGTGTATTATGTTGTAGAAAATAATATTTATAGTATCTGTTTAATGCGCTCAATTATTTTAATCTATTAAAGAATTTGGGAAACTCAAAACGGAGTGACAATTCTATAGAATTTGAACTGTTTTTTACTGTTTTCTGAATAGCTTTGGAGTCATTAAATGTAGAAAAGTCTTTCACCGACAAATGCTGAATACATCTGAAAACTACGAAACTTTTATACTTTTTAATTCATAATTTTCAAATTGCTTTTCTTAGCACAATACGTTTTTTAGTCATTCTGGTTCTTTAGGAAAGAAAGTTAGTAGAAAATAGTGAGCAGTTTTGAGTAGAAAGCCATGCTATTATGTCTAATTTTCACAACACAGTAGGCCTACATTTTTAGACGGACAAGTAAACTGTTATACAGTACGCGTTGCATGCATTACACAACACAATATATTTTTCTTGAAAGAACTCTTTAGAAATAAAAAAAATGCTCTAATCCACAATTTAAGGTGGATGGGTGATTCAAAACAAATTTTGTAGAAAATATTATCCATTAGGCTCTCGGATCACATAACTAACTTTTTATCGTCGAACTTCTCAGAACAGCAGTCTTTGTAAAATAACATTTACGTCACCTGCCAATAATGCATGACATTAACATGTCCGCGTATGAGTTCATCTGAGGTAGTATTTATGAGCTGGTAGTGAACAGCTCTGTAGTCGTGCTCCCAGAAAGAGAGGCGCGCTGCTTCTGATCTCATACTGTTGGAATTTACTGATAATGCACAGGTATGCAGATGTCTTCCCATATGTAAATAGTTATTTTCTTCTAAGAAAATATTATTCACGAATTCTTTCCAATTTTACTTTCTCGTAGTTCCTAGTATGAAGAAAGTATTGTAATGTTGCAAGAGACAGTGACATTTTTTCCGAGAGGAAAGCTTTGTTGTGGGTCCCTGAATCCGAAAAAGTTGACTTATCCTTGTCCTGTATTTAGTAAATTACTTCCTGCAATACGTAGTGCAGTCAGTGCCGAAAGTCGTTGTCAGCAAAACATCTGTCCGTTTCTGCGTCTGTCCGTTTTTTCTTTTTTTTAAATCTATTTCATTCTTAGAATTTAGAACTTTAAATAATTTAATGAAAACATTTTTTAAAATATTAGTAGTTATAAAATGTTAGAACCACCACAACATTAGTAATTTATTATAACAAAAAATGAAGAGATTTTGACTTGTAGACTTCAGTGTCTTGACTTGTCAATCCTTGCGTTCAGTTTTTAAACCCACACTGGGTATTTTTGTTGTTTTTTCCTTGATTTTTTTGTGAGAATAAACCACAAAAACGAACAATACCAATACAAATTTAATGGTAAAACCTACTTTTATTTACACTTATGAATTTTAAAAACGCGAAAAATTTGTGTATGTTTTTTGAACCTCTCTTGCTTGGTTGATTAGGAATGATTCAAGTGATATGTGAAGAGGGGACAGCAGATTTTAAAGAAATGCCTGTTTTATAAACGAAAGTTACGTAATACTGCGGAAAACAAAGATTTTAGCGGAAATAAACGTTTTGGGGGTCTCTTGAATAAGAAGCGATTTTTTTTTCAAAACCCCCGCCTGTCTATTTGTCCGTTCGTCCACCTGTGAACACTAAAACGTCTAAACCATTCATAGGATATTTTTCAAAATGTATATTGTCCGATCGATCTGGCTTGACTCGAGGCACTGGGAATTTCAATGTTTTGAACATACTTCACATCACATGAGGTCTCGGGGACAAATTACGTGTTTTTTATAAATCGCAGTCCTCTCAAATTTACATATAAGATAGAAAACTAAACCATTGTGTTAATTGGAGACGTTCTGTAAAGACATTGTTGTACAACATTTTCCGAAAAGTTCATTAATTTTCGATAAATTGTTTATTAATGAATGGGAGGTGAAAGATTTTGAAGGTAAGAAACATGATTGACAATTTTGTTACAAAAAAAATGGAATCTAATGACATTGAGATAAAAAGATTCAGTTTCGAAGCATATTATTGTTAAAGTATGCATTATAAAATTAAATTATTATTATTGCTGTTATTATTATTATTATTATTATTGTTGTTGTTGTTGTTGTTGTTGTTGTTGTTGTTGTTGTTGTTGTTGTTGTGGAGTGTTATTTCTTAAGGAATTATGATGTTTACTAGGGGGCGAATTTTAATGAAATGTCATTTTTTTTCACTTTAGAAAAATGTTTAGTACAAAAATTCATTTAATGTTATGACAAAAGGAAACGACCCATTTTTATGCGTCATTTTTATTTTTACATTTTTCGTTGATTTCGATTAATAAGTCATTTTTGTACCTTTTCCCGTAATTTTTATTGCATTTTTCGCTGATTTCATCAATTTTAATATCGTTTTAATGGTACTTGCTTCAAATAATATTTAGATATGCCACAAATGTTCTCTACAGAATTCCTGAGTACCTACTGTATCTAGTAGCCTATTCGATATCTTCGCTCAGAAGTTATGTCAACAATTGTGAGTATTTAATCGAAGATTCCAGCGTCTCCTGCCAGCGCCTTTGGCGGTTGAGCCGATTTCGGAATAACTAAAGACATATTTTTTGGTAAAGAATAGTCCGAACCAAAAGTTTGAGAGCTGAGTTCACTTGAACGAATAGAAGAAGCCTCGATTACATCAGTACTATATACAACAGCTTGAGTTGTTTATCGAAACTGATTTTGATAACATTTTTTACGTATTTTTTCTTTTAGGGCATTTTAAAAACATTTTAAGATTATTTTATTGATCATTTTGGGATGTTTTAGGTTATCAAAATTCGCCCCCTAATGATTACGATTATTATTGAACAAAACATATACAAGTAGGCAGTAAAGATAGCCGACCTATTTGCTAAGGGGATGGGTCCTGATTGCCCAATACGCATATATCACAACTGTACGATCGAATCCCACGTAAGACTTGCATGTTTTCATTTTCAGTTGAGTACGTAGCAAGAAGAAATTCTGATCCTCTTTTATTTCATCTCCATACCTTCAAAATTATTTGCCATGAATCGTAACTGTGTGTGATGTGTAAAGTGCTCTGGCTACTTACACCGAGAACAATGGTACAAGCACATACCACGAACATAATAGGTACAGGAACGAGAGAGGCCTAAATGGCATTTGCGTATGTTTGAGGAGCACGGGAGAGCTTTCACTGGGAATTGTTCTCAGGGGAGCCCTTAGGCGCTGATAGATGGTAGTGGAGAGGGAGCGCGGCAAAACCGAAAATGCCGCCCCGACTCGAAAGAAAATGGAACACAGTAACTCGAGGAAGTTATGCCATTCTGTCTCACCACTAGCTTCTTAATACGATCTCTTTATGAGTATTAATAGCAATGTAAATTAATGCATGTGTAGTAATTATTTTCAAAATTGGTAATTGATATTAGTAGTCCGCGTATATTTTCGAATAAAATCTTGTCAAGTCTTCAAAAATATATTCATACAATTTTATTGAAAAAAACTCCTCCAACTTTTTTCTTTGAACTTTTTGTACTACATATAGAGAACTGAATCATGTGGAACAAGGTCTAATTTAATTAAAACCTGTGAATTTTCCAAAATCAGCTGATGTGGCTCAAATTCATTATCAAACATATGTATTAAAATATTTTAGAAAAATATATTAAAATGTCTTTGCGTCAACAAAAATGTAAAATCCCAATTATTACTTCAAGAGACGTCGATGTTGCTTCTAATTGTCAAAACACTAAGGACATGGAATAGAATTTTGACGGATTTCGTGGTTTCTCTAAAATTAATAACATTAGTTCCTGGCTTTTTTCTCATTTTGTTGGATTAAAACTCATATCATTATGTGTGATATCATTATGTGTGGTCTCAAACGAAATCATTATTTCTTACGCTAGAAGACCCTGGTACCAGACAACATAAAAGTCATAAATAACCTACAGTTGACATTAGAAGCCTGTCGCAACTTGAAAAGACATTTTATTAGTTTTATTTTTTCTAAATTATTATTTCTTATTTCATTAAAGTTTTCCCTTCCTCTCTTCTTTCAGATCGTCTCAAAAATAGAAAAAGTTTCACCAAATCTGGTGGAATTAACTTGAAATTATTTTCTTTTATATGGTAAGTTTGGCAAATTATGACAATTGTAATTTGCATTACGCAATTGATTTTTAAAAAATTATCAATGAAATACATGAAAATAATTTCATTGTCAGAGCATGTGTCATTTTTTGGAGGGATACCACTTGAATGCAAGCAATGTCTCTATTTGATAGAGCATTAACTTGTGGGTCCTAGATTTCTGAAGTACAAAATAATTTCAAATAATATGATAAACAATTCTTGACATCTAACATTAGAAGAAATCGAGTCAAAATGAAAACAACGTCTTATCATGGCAATTAATAAAATACTAGTGCTCTGCAGCAGCAAAATGCTGATGAACAAAACCCCACAAAATTGTTTACCAAAAAGTAGCATACACACAAAACTCAAGAACAACATTTAAAATTTCTTTTGTAACATGTATTACTTTATTCACTCTTCTATCAAATATTTTACAAAATCAGTGTTTAGGAATAAAGCCTAACATCGTGTAGTATATTCGGATACACAGTTCAACAATTGTTTACACACCAATAATATCAGAAAAATTGTTCTATGACGCAACACATCATAGAATAGCAAATATTTAATGGTCTCGGGCTCTCCTTTGTAGCCTCCCTGTCAGCTGCCCATGACGTCAGCTGTTCCCTAAGTAGTGGCACACTGAGTTTGAGAAGTCAGTCGATGCGCGCAGTATGAGAAAATGCAGAATAACACAATCAAATATTTGCATTTCTAAGTCAACATCGAAACTATTTCATTATTTTATATATTTTTCCTGAGATTCTGGATATCTAACGAAACACTTGACAGCTCTCATATGGCCATAGACTGCTGAATTATCTCTCAATTTCTGCGCGCATACAAAATGAATATTATAGACAAAGCTTAATGTTGTTTACTCAATTTCAAAGTAAGGCACTCCTACATAATTAACAAAAAAGATGTCACTAACGCATATACTGCCAAAATTATGTGAGAATTCTCACTTTCCCTTTGTAGGTAGGGGCTCTAAAAGATGTCGGTCGCTACAAGGTCCGCCTTAAAACAGGTTTGAGGATGATACATGGATGGTGTAATGCAGATATGAGTCATTCATTCGTGACTAGAATTGTTTCGCGTTTATGACCATGATGCCGACACGCCAATGGAAATAAAACAGAATATTAGTGTTCATAGACATAGAATAGGTTGAATCACTGTTGTAGCTGAATATTAAACTGAGTTTGTCGGTGTTGAAAAAGATTAGAACTTTGCTGCAAACTCCTGCGTCATGAGAACTATTTCCTCGCCGGTGCACAAGTTATTCACTACATACATTTTATTTTCAAAGCTCATTCACAAGAGATGCGCCGTACAAAAGAGCCCAGGTAATCGGACCATATAGGGTGGGCTTGTATGTTACGGCACGTATTGGTCCAACAAAGCTGTTATTGGTATTACGAGACAAAGCTTTGTTGCAATATATTAAACAATTAATCTTGGAGGCAATATAAAGTGGACGTCGAATAAAACGAAGTGTCAGAATCGAAGAGTTAGTAAATAATATTTATGAACACAATAAAAAATAAGTATTACTTAGCATTTATTCTCGTAACAGGGATGCTGTAATATAAGAATTTTGCTTATCATTAAGTTTCAAATTCAGAGAGATCTGAATATTTTTCTTCTAATGAAAAATCTTTACACTAATGTTTACTCTCCTCCAAATCAGTAACTCGCGAATTCCTTGGAGTCCACCCAATCAAATCTTCAAATATCTAGGAATAAATCTTGATACGAAGCTTCAATGGAAAGATCATATAAATGCAAAAACACATCAAGCAAAAATAAAGATCCTCCAACTAATACCACTCATTAATTTCAAAAGTAAAATTTCTCTAAACAATGCAATAGTCCTATACAAACATATTATCCGACGTATTATGACGTATGCGTTCCATACCTGGTTAACTGCCTCGAGAACCAATTTAAACAAAACCCAAATCGTTCAAAAGAAATACCTCAGAACAATTACACAGACCCCATGGTCCGTTTCCAATTTACAATTGCACAAAGAATTAAATATCCCATACATAATTCCATTCATGACCAAGATCTCCAGCAAATTCTACTCATACATCAACCAAAACGATTACCTATCACATTTTTACCTTGCTCATAAATCCCAGATTCCCGTACAAGAATATTAAAAACAGGTTCTCAATTCAAGCTTTCTGAAACACCCAGACCGATTGGAGAATACGTAACGCGCTTTATGAGCTCCCTTACCCTTGAGTAGTTAGTTTTAGAATTAAGTTTGCTCATAAGGTTAATTTAAGTCACCACAAACTATGCTTATAAAAGTACTATAGTAGTGATCTATGTAAATGCAGAATTATTTAAGTACACCACTTTGTTTTCAGACAGACTAGATTTTAAATAAATTATTTATTGAATTGAGTCATTCCTGGTCATAAAATATTTTTGTATTAAAACCTGGTAATAAAAATAATTTATGATCATGAATGACTTTCAATGTGTGGCAGCTGGGGCAACATGCCCGAAGACCCCACTTAACTGAGGCCCCGCATTTTTTTCATTACATGGAAATAAAACATATATTCATCTTTAATCTAAATTTAACGCTAAAGTTATTTCTGCTGAATGGAGAAATAATTTTTGTATATAAATTGGGGGAGGAGGGACTTTTTTGTTTGAAATGGGTTGCTCCCGTGGATCAACTGTCCCAGACCCCTGCTTAGAACAAGTATTTTCCATATTCACGAAAAGATACACTGCAGCTGCATGTTTGGAGAATCTTTTGCCACCTCTGCAACAACAATCACTATCCAATATTTCGCGATTGAAGATCAAATTAAGCATATATAGAAAAAAAATGTTTTGTATTTGCAATGCTAAGTATATTATTTATTAGTAATAATTTAATTTAAAATGTTTAAAATACTTCTTAAAAAATGAACATATATTACGTCATTAAAATATTTTTATTTCATACAAAATCTATGTGACTAAAGTACTCATTCCCTTAATACATCAGAAAACATTGACTATAGGTAACTGAATTACTGGATTGTATGTATTCGTTACTTGTTTAGTGCAACGTGCACCAGGATTTCTCGGGAAACTACTAAAATTCTGCTGATGTTACCGTCTTGAATTTTCTTAAGACAATTCGCGTGAAAACTCCCTACTATTTTTTTTACTATCATTTAAACCTTTTTGTTGGAACATTCCGACGTCAACTGGTTGAAAACGTATATAATTGTTATTAGCATGATTTCTTAATTAATATATTGCACAGTATTCTCGATTTACCTTGTATACCCGGCAACAGATGCTTCAATTACTATCACCATCCGGATAATCCGGATTATTGTGAACTGGTGTCGCTAAAGCGCACTGTCGTCACAAAAAAAATCAACTTGTCTGCCCCATAGAATATAGTTGAATAATGAAGAAACAAAGAAGTGTGGTTGATAACAATTTAAAAATAATGTTCGCTTCCGAGTATTTTCAGCGGCAAACGAACGGCAGCAGATATAGCTGACCAAACAACACTCCTTCCCGACCAATAGTTCTGCAAATTGCAAATTGGGATCTCATCAAAACGTGCAAATAGGGAAACAACAAAACGTGCGCTTGGTGAAAACGTAACACTAACGAAAAACATGTTAATTGTCTTGGTCGGTTCTGATGTTTCGCACTCAATATTTTATGGGTTTATTTCTAGTCCTCAGTACTACTATTCTTACTTAAAATTTGAAGCATATTTAATAGTTTCATTATCTTAATTTTTTACTGATACGTTATGGCTCAATATTGCCTTCGATAACTTACCTGGACCTAGAGGATCGTGGTTAAAAGGGAAATTTTAGAACAGTTGAATGCCGCTTCATGTTCACTTATGAATGGAATTATGGGAGAAAATAGGAATATATTACAAACCAAGCTCAAAATTATAGGTATTTACGCCACAAGGACGAAAAGTGTTACATTAGGAGTTGAGATATTACCAGCCGAAGCGACAGATGAGCTGAGGCAGAAATTTCGAATAGAATATTGTAATAATTTCCGTCTGTACGAAGTATCCCTTTTTCTTTCATGCATTATGACGCGTTTCCTTCTTTTTAATGTAATATTGAACCCATGATGGAAATATTTCCACTATGATTGCACCTACCTTTACGATTTCTGGCGGTCAATAATGAATTACCTGTGGACACTAGAACCTTCTAGAATATTGATATTTAGAAAAAAAAAACAAAGTTCGCTGAAGATTTTGAAATTAGAAGGAAAGAAAACCTGGAGATTTCGAAAGCTTAAATAGGGAAATACAAAAAAGTGTACTACAACAAGTGTATTAATGCAAAAATTGTAAAACAATTATAATCTTAGAAATATGAAGAAAAGTAAGAGAAAAAATATGAACGAGTTTGTTCACAGGAAAAAATAATGTTAACGTAGTTATTGAAGATGCATTGATAGAATACGTATTAAATATGGTAAATGCTACACCAACATTCTAGTGTCATTGAAGCTAATGATAATTATTTGTTGACATTTGTAACTGTTGTCAAACGGTGTTATCTTTTGCCTGCGTGATTTTGAGTTTCATTCTGAATTATAATTATCATAGTCGTTAGTGGAGGCCCTGTATTAAGAATAGCCGTTGTATCAAACTTAACTAGAGGTGCTACAGAATGGCACAGACTTTCTCGTAGTAAAGTTTTCTAATTTCCTAGGTGCGGACTGGTTCTATACTGTCTTGTCCCTCCTTTGTCTGCTTCCATCTGTTGCCGCCCAAAGAGATTTTTTTTGGAATTTTCGCAACTTTTCTGTTTCCAAATAGTAGAACCAATATTATATTTTAAGAATATTAAAGAAGGCTATAACGTCGTCCTAAATAGTAATTTTCATTGAAAATTTGAAGCCGTTTTTAAGAAAATGGGATTTTACTGTAAATGAAATTTGAAGCTCTTTTTCACAGAAAATCTATTGAGTTTTCGAAAAACTTCATTTGAAAAAATTGAAGAACTTCCACTCACAAATTCAATAATGTATACAAATCGATGGAAATGTGCATAAACGGCGTGAGACATTTAAAAAAACATTTGTGTAATTTAAAAAAAAAAATACAACAAAATGAACTTTACGTCATATTAAACATGTATTACACAATCCATTGGGAAGAAATAATTTGGAGCCATTTTGAGAAAATGGCGTTTGAACATTTCTGAAAATGCGGAATTTGAGCTCATTTTTACGAGAAAACTGTTAACTTTTCGAGAAACTTTATTTGACATTATTTAAAGCACATATACTCATAATTAATAAGTGAAGAAATCGCCTCTAATGTAAATATTACAGACCAAGTCAAACAAGTAAAAAATTAATTTTGTAATAACAAAAGAATAGAGCAATATGGCGTTTATGTCATGTATAGGGTTTGTTTGGTACTATCACTACCAAACATTAAAAAAAAAGCTGAAGCCGTTTCAAAAAAATCTTTTTTATTTTTAAAAATTGAAAATATTGCACGCACTATTGCACGAAAAATACAAAATTTCAAAAAATCATGACCTTATTGGAAAGAACTATTTATGACAACAAATTTCATTTGAAGGAAACATATCTTCTTCAGTTTTGTAGTTGTAGGAAGACGTCGAAAAATTAAAACTTTTTGATTTTTGAAAATTCAGAGTTAACCGTGAAAATGGGACCTATGCCACTTTATAAGTGTATTTTCTCTATTATTACAAGAATTTAAAGAAAAAAATTGCGTTTTTGAAAAAATTTTGAAAATGTTCGGGGGATTTCATGTAAAGTACCCCAAATTTTCAAGAATTTTTTCAAAATTTCAAAGCTTGATCAGATGGACCGGGGTTTCTTCAATGTGAAAAGATCGTACGTGTGGTTTAGGCGCTAGGTTTGTTAACATACGACAGACAGACAGACATTTTTGAAAAAAACAACACTTTTCACCGGTATCAGGACCTCCAAACGTGTATTTCCGTTGAAATCTCTAAATCGATTTTCGTTGCATTACATAACTTTCTCTATTACTACGTATATTACTCCCGTATATACAAGTAAGTATGTGTGCGAAGAAATAAAAATTTGAAATTTTATTATATGGTCTTCGTGCGGTACCGCAGAATAGTCCAATTTCCCGGTTTCAATCAGCTTTGAAGCACTAAACAACATAAATACCACGTAATATTAAATAACTATGTAATGTGTTAGTACATACTTTTTATCGTATTATTGACGGCATTTATATCTAATGTTACGTTGATTATCCGAACGTCAATCATCCGAAATGTCAATATCCGAATTATATGTATTCTCTGAATAAGAATTTTTTATTAGGTACTGTATTCATTTTCTTTTTGTAATTCTGAATATTGAGAATGATCCCCGATTTGATTGACAGTGATAAATGTAACGAGATACTGTTTATCCGTCAAATGCTCTGGCTTCAAATGAACTTCACGAAATCCTACAATAACGAGATCTTCATTTCAGCAACGGAAAATAAGCGATTTATTCAAAAATAGATTGGTGCTGTGTGCTGTAGTATGCCAGAGTTAATTTTCTACAGGAGTTTGTACGTGCAGTGCAGTATTTTAATGGTACATTCTTTCAAAAACTGTATACATACAGCATTTCTATACACTTTCCGCTTTTATGTTCGGTTATCGAATAATCAAGATCACCCGAACGATGCATTAGTTCGGATAATCGGAGTCCCACTTATAATATTGCATCCGATCCTACTATCGCTTCAGTCATCAGTTCGAAAATTCAAACGACAGTAACTTTTTATGCAAAACCTACTCAAGCTATCAAAAAAGTGTAGTCGATTAAAAACGAGTAAGTAACACGGATAATAGATTGCATTCAGAAGCATTTCAAAAATTGAAGGCAGAGTGAAGATTCGAAAATATTGAACTTTGTCACCATACCATTAGACGAAAACTTCTAATATTTTTAAAAATGTGTACAAAAATATTTTTAAATATCTATTAATGTTAACTTTGTAATGTAAACTAATATTAACTTTGTCCTGCATACCATGAAAGGAAAACTTTGCTAATATTTTAAAAATCTGTACAAAAAATTGTTTAAAGATCTATTAATGAACAATATATCCCATTTTTTAAAAAATCTCTATCAGTTAATAATGTAGATGTAAGGGGTCTCGAAAACATTTCAAAACGTTACATTATTGGGAACATCACATATAATGCCCAAAAAAGTATTGTGAAGCGTCCACAGCCACTATATCTGCTATTTTGGAAGCTGGCTGCAACCTGGGTAGATGACTACATATTTAACCGACATCAAACATCTTCACTTGTGGAGTCAGGGAATAATTTTTGATAAAGTCTGTGAGGCCAATTTGTACGTGGTCTTCCAAAGCTGGAGAGAAGTAGAGGGATTTCCCAACATTCCCCGCTGTTCCTACGCCACTCGGTTAAAATTTCCGGGAGTGGACGCCCCATCGCTTCCACGGATCGTCAGCGTCATCACTCCCACAGACCTGAATTTGCCGGGGCCGGACGAAGCCCCAACCGCAGATAACACCTGTCCGCCCCACCACGCCCTACGCGCGTACAGAAGGGTTATGGTTTTGTTTCCGTGTTTGGTTTTCCTTTTTCTTCAAAGGAACGTTTTTATTTTTATTTTTGTGTTGGTAATGTTGGGAATGTTTTCTTTAAAGGTTTACAAAATATTTTTTTGTTTCATTCCGTTTTTAAATTTATTTATATACAGTGTTCAGGCTATGGACTCAGATTAAAGGATAAAATTTAACAGTAATCATTTTCGTTTATTAAATCTATTAAAAATATTGATTTCGCTTCTTGCTGATTATGATGTAAGGAAGTTTGGACTCTTATGTAACAAACATTGAGGCATAATTTTTGTTTAGTTCCTGTTTAATTATGCTAATTTCATTGTCATATTAGTATCAGCCCTTCTATATTTACATAAATGCTAGAGGTTGATTTCAGAAGGAAACGTGGACACAGTAGTTCCTTGTAAAGCAAAGGTTAAATAAAAATGTTTTAGGTTTTCCCCTCTTTCAGTTATGAAAACTTTGTATCGTAATCCTGGATCCCTTTACACTTGTTTTGATGGTTTGCACTATTGAAAAATGTGTTTTTACCTTATTGAAATGTTTGTCTACTACATGCAGTTATTCGGGTGAACAAAAAAATATAATTCTGTGGTGGCAGCTGAGATTTTGTGGTACTCCATGATAAAATATATGGGGTGAATAGATATCAACCACAATAGTATACAATGTTTTTATAATGCAGATTACATGTATTCAGACACCATGTTTCAGGAACACTCTTCCCATCATCAGTGGTTCTACAATTATTAAACAATTACACATGTCCAACAAATCTATATATCAAACAGTGAACAAATAAATAAATAAATATTTAGAATAGTACTTGTGACTAAGTACTTGTGAATAAGTCAATGACCCGAAGTCATTGACTAACTTTAATCCATTTCCTCCTTCCGCACTCTGCATTCGTACAGCGTACGTCCAAAATGGCGTCATTCGACCTTCCCATAATTATGTGTTTTAATCTATGTTGGGTAGTACTTATTCTAAATATTTATTTATTTATTTGTTCACTGTTTATGTATGATTTGTTGACATGTGTAATTTGTAGAACCATGATGATGGGAAGAGTGTTCCCACGTGTCTGAATTACATGTAATATCGCGTATAAAAACATTGTATACTTATTGTGGTTGATATCTTATTCACCCCATATATTTTAAATATAATTCATTATTTTTTACTTTCTCGTAGTTAGTAAAGATGCTGCTGCTCACCCAATAGCTGCTGTCGAGGTTTTGTCACCAAATAGATGTTTGGGACTCTGATACCGAAAAGGATGTTTGTCTCAACTATCTGTAAACTGGCGCCAAACTACTCATACTTTCAAAAGTGTATCAAAAAATGAATTAAAAGAAGTAAAAATGGGTAATGGATTGCACTCTCTGAAGATTTACCGCTTACATTCCTCGATCGATATGGTTATCGTCGTGGCCCCTCGTATATGTAACGAAAAAACATTGCACGGCTTTCAAGGAGGAAACGACGAAATTTAAAAACTTTACTTTTCAAGTTGTTCTGAGTAAAAATCTCTCATAAACCAATAGTCATATCTTGCTAAAATTAGTCATATTTGCATGATTAATTTTTGTGCAGAGTGTAAAGTGAAATTGTTCGTGCTCCATAGGCAACCATTGAGAAAACTTGAATCAAATAGCCGCGGGAATCGAAGAGCACTTTTATCATCGCGCTGCTGCCGCTTATTTTGAAAAATGCTACAACAGGGCGTCGTCTACGTGTTAATTTATCAGTCTACTTTCCAATACTACAACGTACATTTAACTTGAAAAATGCCGAATTTACAAACACGAGAAATACGCAATTATGATGTGTGTTTGCGGTTTTGAACGGCAGTGTGGAGGGACAGTACCACAGATATAACAGACGATTTCCCTACCCCGTACAAGGACGCGTAGAAGCGTATTTATTAGCTAACTCAGAGGGGGTTACGAGAAAATAGCTTTTCGAAGTCTCTTGCCTCCGAGCACGGTCTTTCTCTAGATTCGGAAGAATTAAGTGTTGTTAGGGGAAGCAAAAATAAATAAATAAATAAATAAATAAATAAATAAATAAATAAATAAATAAATAAATAAATAAATAAATAAATAAATAAATAAATAAATAAATAAATAAATAAATAAATAAATAAAAATAAATAAATAAATAAATAAATAAATAAATAAATAAATAAATAAATAAATAAATAAATAAATAAATAAATAAATAAAATAAATAAATAAATAAATAAATAAATAAATAAATAAATAAATAAATAAATAAATAAATAAATAAATAAATAAATAAATAAATAAATAAATAAATAAATAAATAAATAAAATAAAAGTAAAAAAATCCGTCAAACAGAATAAGAGTTTCTGCTCGGTTTGGTGTTGGGTGTTGCGAAGAGTATAGAATGCAGTACGGAAATTTCTTTATAACGAAGGTTTGTACCCTTTGAAATTTTGTAATGCGCACTTTCAACCACGAGACAGAAAATCGTGTATGCAGTGTTGATCCTGGTTTCTTCAAATATATGATATTTGCAGTACGATGCTATTCACAGACCAAGCATACTTCGTGAGGATTCTAGAAACAGACATTAACTTCTCATAACTCACGTGCAACACTTGAAAGGCGATTCCAAGTAGGGTTTTCCTTAAAAGTGTGATATTACAGCGGGCCGAGTTGCGTATTAGAGACTGCGGATATTTTGTACTACTTTGAGGTGTACTTACACCTCAGCGATAGTCAAAAGTCGCGCTAAAGAATACATTCAAAAGTTACGGGCTACTAAATTATTCGGAAAGTCCCAATTTATACAATTCTATTACTTTTTATTTCCGTGTTAATTTTTTTTCTTGACGAATACATTTATTTATTTGAAAAAAATGAAAGATTTGCTTGATCCTGGAGTGTTCATGTATTTCTGAAATGTAAATTTTTGCTCAGAAAGTAATTTTTTAAACCAATTTTTCATGTCAACCATTTTAAATCAGGTAGGGGTTTATAAGATAAAATAAGCTTAAATTTGACTTACGCGCTTGTGTCTTAGGAGAAAACAACGTAACTCTGAAAATATGCTCTTAAGTCAATTTATTTCTTTACTTTTATTTGTTTTACGGCTAAAACAGTTAAAAATTGAGTGTGGCGTGCTATGCGGAGAAGTGCATATTTACATTCTATGCATATTCTATATGCATTTCTATGCATATTTACAAAATTCTGAAATCCCTTCCCTAAGCCATAAACTACTTGAATTTTGAATACAGAAAAAAGAGCGTTTTTTGCAAGGATTGTTAACAAAAGTATTCGCTCCGATGTAATAAAATATATTTTCAAGGGTAAATCGGCAATAAATTTGGGCTCGTATCCCTCATCGTGTCCCTCTTGAAAGAATAATACTTCTTGCCGCGACAACATGGAGAACGATAATTTGAATAACTCTATTTCCCACTGAATTCTAGAAGACGTGCACAGATAATGAAGTTACATTTATGTGCAGAAGCAAAACAAGGGGCCATCTCAGCATTTGCTCAAAGGATCAGGGAAACTAGACGAAAAACCTGATCGAGATGGGAGTCGTTAACCCAGAGACTGCGGTACAATACTTGTTACAGGTTGTTTAGAATTATGGAGTCCAAATGGTAAATATACATTAAATATAACTGTTAAAATTTATGTTACTTTCCTTGTTATGATCAATATAAACTCTAATTGTATAGAAATAGTTATGCCGCAGAAACGATTTCACTTGTGATTTTAACTTTTCTGTCGAATTTAATCGTTTAATGTCATCTGGCGAAGTGTTGTAAAATATTGTACTTGTATTGTATGTGAATCTTTTGTAATGAGCTGTTGATACTGTCACCTGATGAATATGATTACTACGTTGAGTGATATAGTTATAGACATAGCCGTTTTCTGAAAATATAATCCCGCTCTTTTAAACAAGTTAATTTTGACAAACACCACTGATTTGTAAATCAACAGACAAGGTAATGGTAAAATTCCTAGATTAATGAAGAGAGGCTTACAAGAATCACGTGGGTGGGATTTGGTTATTAATTGTACAATTCTTGTTTGCTATCTAAAGGTCTGGAAGCTATAAGATGTATTTCCGCAAAATATTATGCCATATCTCAGGCAGGAATGAACATTCTCGTAATATACACAACGAACAGTATGAAGGCTGACTGAATTTGCAAGAATTCTGAAGCGCAGCATAATAAACTTAATTGTGTGTTCAATTCATTTAAATGGACGTACCATTTGAGATTTGACTAAATTGAGAGTTCTAAAAATTTTGTTGTCTTAACATCAGTCAATGGTACACCGTTCATTTTCAATGGAGAACAAAATTGTTTATTTGAAATATTAAACTGCATTAAAACCGTTTTCTTTTCATTTACTATTAATTTGTTATTAAGGAACCAATTTGAAACATCTAATATTGTACTATTTACGGTTTATTGAAAAGAATGCTCGTATCATCCGCAAAGAGAACTGTTCTTCCATTTCGAATCGTCAAGGCCCGAGGGCATACCGTTTACGTACAGTAGGAAGAGAATATGCCGACCTGGATGGCCGAGGTGGCTAAGAGGGAGTACCGACTCAGCGCTTCGGTCCGAAGGGTCGCGGGTTCTAGTCCCGCGTTGGGCATGGCTGTTTGTCCCTTGACTTTGAGTGTGTTGTCGCGGAGGGCCTCGCGTTCTGCTGACCCCAGATCAGAGGAGCCCGCAAGAGTGTTTGTCTAGTGTACGGTCGATTATGCGTCCCTTCGGGACGTAAAGGGAACTGGCTGTCGGCTAGATAAAAGCCCTAGGAAAAGGAAGAGAATATGGCCTAAAATCGATCCCTGAGGGACTCTACATGCAATTGGCAAAGAATCGGAAATGCGTCCATAATGTTCCATCATTCCAGTAAGGTATTTCTACTCTCTGAGATCGTTGTTTAAGGTACGAACATAACCAATCTACGGCAATATCACAGAATCAATATGAAGGTAATTTTGAAAGTAAAATATTATGATCAATGATGCCAAAAGCTTTTGAAAGATCTAAAAATAATCCAATATGTGTTTCGTTTTGATCCGATGAGGTGACATTTTTGAAGAAAAGATCTTTAAGAAATACGCAGAAATTTTTGAATGTCATTTTTGTTCCCTTTTTTGACGAGCGGTTTAATCGTAGCTGTTTTGAAAATACCTGAAAAAATTCCAGTGCATAAGGATGCATTAAATATGTGATTTTACGGGTATATAATGGCAGACGCGCAGGTTTTTAACAAACAACTTTAACTTCAACAAACAATACGAAAATTCATCTAAACCGGCCGAATATTTATTTTTTAGTTTACCGATTATTTTAGTAATTTCATAGGAAGAAGTTTCGGAAACGAAAATCGTGTCTAAAATGTTAAGGGACATGCCTTATATTGAATTTTGTGGCTGAAGACTTAGTGAAGTCGGCAACAATTCTCGAAAAGTATATTTGTTGGAGTTAACTCTTCACGAAGTTATTTGTTTAATATGTTATTAAATATTTACCCCAAAATTACACCCTTGCTTTTCGCGCATTTTGCGATTCCATATTCTAGTTAATTAGTTAGTTAGTTAATGCCTTGTTTTACGTGGCGAGACTCTTTATTCTACGTACTAGAGTATATCTCCACTTTAAAATCATTACGCAGATGTTGCATCATGTTTTCAATTTCTTTTCACCATTTGAACGAACCATTTGAACGAGTCGAATTTGAATGAAGCTGCAGGAACTATCGATTTAAATCGAATCAAGCAAAGCATTGCGTGATCTGAATCATGATGCATGAATATTATTTAAACGCATGAGTTGTTCCTATAAAAACCGAAGTATCTATGGTTATTGTACACACCTTATCAACCTGATATGAAAATATTTCCCATCATTCCACTGATGTGTCGAACGTGTCATTACAATGATGTCGAATGGGAGTGGTTATGACCTTGGAGGTTAAGTAAAGAAATATCTTAAATACGATAAAGAATACTTATCTTCTATCAGCTCATACCCAGCTTCTACTGGTAGCAATTGGATGTTGTGAGAAAAAAATTTTATTGTTTGGTAATCAGTCAGGTAAGCCACACTCTGGTGATGCAACACATAATGTACGAATATAGTACACTTGTAATTAATTGTACGATTGTTTTAGGCAAAAATGAAGAACAATGGTGATATTAAAGGTAAAAAGAAAGGAGATAAGAATTCCAGCAGCAAAATGTCCCTATTACGGTATATGTCATACTCCGACAATTTACCCGGACGACTTGACGTGGATAATTGCAATATAAACAGTCAGGATGAACTTGGTGATAGCCCTTTGCATATATCTGTACGACATGGTCATTTGAAGTGTGCAGATTTATTTTTAAAAGCAGGTGCTGATGTAAATGTAAGAAGATTAGATGGTTATTCTGTTCTTCATACAGCAGCTGCGCGTGGATATACCGATTTAATTCGTTCTTTGATAGAGAAAGGTGCAATAGTAAACGCGAAGACTGAAGATGGAGAAACTCCTTTGCATAGTGCTGTATGTGAATCAAATCCTGAGTGTGCTGAGGTATTACTTCGTCATGGTGCCTCTGTAAATGCTGTATTTGGAGAGATGGATATGACTGCCCTCCATGTAGCTGCATCAAAATCTCCAAATTGCATTGAAGTACTAATCAGTAATAATGCCAATATATTTGCTATGAATAGCCATGGAGTATGTCCTTTAGAATTGGCAATGGAAGTAGGATTTCATCGTTTTCTTGGAATGAGTGAAGGCAAACCCAATGCGGAAAGTGTTGATGGGATTACTGCATTACATCTTGCTTCCCGTTGTCTAAATGGTGAATGTCTAGAAATGTTGGTAGCAGGTGGATGCGATGTGAATGTTACAACTGACAAAGGTGATACGCCATTACATTATGCAAGTCAAATGGAAAAATTTATGGAATGTGAAAAAAATAAGGACCAAGTGAAGTTTTCTGTCATCAGAAATATAGAATTATTATTAAAAGCAGGTGCTAATATTAATAAAAAGAATAATGCAGGTCTAACTCCTCTTCATTTTAGTTCAAGGCATAATCAGTCATTTGCCACAGAACACCTTCTAAGTCGTGGAGCCAATGCTAATGTACGAGGTGGAAAAAGGAAGCGAACTGCTTTACACTTAGCGTCAGATATTGGAAATTTGCCTTGTATAAAATTTTTATTAGAGCATGGTGCAGATAAATTAGTTGTTGATGGTGACAACAATACTGCATTAATGTTAGCAGCAAGGAAATCACACTTTGCATGTGTTAGAGTACTTCTCCAAAATGATGTGCCTCTATGGACTTAGCCGTGAACAGGATGACGTTATTGTTAATAATTCAATTTGAACAATTTGAAATTGGTAATGGTCAAAACAAGGGAACGGGGTTGGTTACTAGTCATTTATTATTAGTTTTATTCATAAATGGTTGTAACTTCTGTGTATATCTGCAATATTTATTATGTATTTTATACATTACATAAATTATTTTATAATGTTTAGAATTAGGTGAGTACTTGGGAAAATGAGTATGGTAGTTAAGTACATTAACCATTCCCTTTTATGCATTTTGTTAATGGTTTATGAATGGTTTATGAAGATATGACAGTTTATGTTGTAACATTTCTTTATGCAATGAGAAAAATTTACTTTTTGTCAGGTATATGGCACACGTGAATCAATTTTGTTACTTTTTTTTAATGAATTTTTAAGTGCAATGGAAAATTCTGGAGAGTTATTACTGTTGCCCCCATTATGAAACTAGTCTTACTTACCTATGTTATGAAACTCATCTTAATTTTACTCCTGATCTGTCACTACAAAAGTTCAGTCACTGTTAAATAAGTAAGCAAGTTGATGGAATTGCAAGTGCTAAGTTTCACTTTAGTAGATGATTCATTGACAGAAATAATTATAATTTTTAGAGACCCAATCCTCAAAAAATATACAATAGGTTCCTTGTTTAATGTGAAAATTATAATTGTTCTTAGTGTGTTGAAACGGGTAAACAGCTATTTTCTAGTTCTTTTTGTTCTCAGAATTTAGCACAAAAGTATATATGTTTGCACATTAGTGTATAGCTTATAAGTATTGCTTTATTCAGTTAATTTCTTCTGTAAATATGACTTTGATATCTTAGCACTTGCTTCTATATATTTCCTCTTCGCTGAATCAAATTCTGTCCTTACCAACATTTTGTAGACAAAAATCACAACTATCTTCTCATCTTGACATTTTCATAATTTCACTGTTATTGGTAGAGCCCGTAAGTTTGGCAAAATGCCTTTTTAATATTGTTACTATTTGAAAACAGGAATCACTTAATTGTACTTTTGGAGTTCTTTTAATAGATTTTCATATTGTCTTTTTTTCCTGTTTATACTGCGGTTTGCAGTTTTACAGAGCTGCCTCTCAATTCCATTTAAGACCCGTCAGTATGGTGGCATTTTGACACAGTGTTTTGCGTCTTTCTCAGTCCTAGGTGTCGCATCCTCGCAACCCCATCAAGTGCTGCAGATGAAGCGACTCTAGTGGCAATATGAAGAAATCTGTAAAAATCACATTATAGCTTCTGATGCCTGCATTTGCCATTTCTTACTTTTGCCTTTTCCCCCTTTTACATCATCCTTTTAATTTTTTCTTCTCCTGGCAATGATCTCGATTAAGTCGGATATATACCTGCAAGCCTGGTCAACACAAAAGTATGGTCGAGTTGTCTTTGGATGGAAGTAGAGGCTGTGTTAAAAATCTAAATGAAAAAGGAAGATGATACCAAAGAATATTTTGACTTTTTCATTGATGCCGACAGGCTTTCTTCGGTCATGAAGAATTCCATCTTACTTTGAGTACAGCCTCTGAACTCTTTTGATTACAGTCCATTATATACAATATACCCTTCCAAGTGCTGGTGATTATGCATGTGCAAAGAAAGAAAAATAGTATTTTCTTTCCTCCGTTTTCACTGATGCCATTTCACGATTCAAAATTGAGTCCACAATAGCAATTACAAGAGACAGCATTGTGAGGAAATACATAGCCACCGGATGGCTATGTGGAAGAAGAAAACAAAGAAACGATTGCTTCTTTACACGTTAAATGCTAATATAAATTTTAGGGTTAGAATGAAAATGAGATTAGAAAGAAAATGTGATTTATTTTAATGATTCATATTTTTTACAATAATTCCTTTTAAATGTGATTTTGCATTGTTCACATGCCTTTTTAAAAGTCTATTTTAGTAAAAATAAATGCCTTTTTGCCTACCTATTTTAGGTAAAATAAATGCCTGAACTTCTGGGCACTAGTTATTAGATATTAGATCCTTCTGACCTCATGAATGTTCATCCTTTTGATACTTGCATTTTATAGAACCTCTGTAAGAAATCTGTGCATGTATGTGAACTTGTGAAAATGATGTTAAGCTTGAGAAAGTCATCATGAACTGCAGGCAGAAAGGCCTGAGCTCTGTTCCTTGTTTGTGGGTTGTATAGATCTGCAAAATATGGGGAAAAGGGAATTTTGTTGGATTATGAAGAAACTTGTGTATTTTAATGTCTTTTTCTTTTCACAATAAGGACATATTTTTTTAACACATTTAAAAAACACTATTTAATAGCAGTGAGCTTTTTAAAACAGATTATGATCATCTTATTGTAATGATAAGCAATCCATTTTGTCATTCCATTACTTGACTTCTTTCTCTACAGCAAGCTGAATCCAAGCTACGAAGCTATCTTTTCTATGTTTGTTTATATATTTCAAGTTGGAAAAGGAGGATTCATGAGGATAAATAGAGCAATATGATGTACATGATGTCTGATGACTTGTATGAAATCAATGTGAAGTGTGGGTTTTTTATTGTCTTTGTTTATGGAATGGAAGACTTTGGAAACATCTGCAGATACGCAACTGAATTGCAACTCTCACTTATTGTCATGATAATAGTTTGCATTGCAATACAGCCTGAAGACCTAATATAATGAATAAAATAATCGTTGGTCATTGGCCTGCACTTTTGAATAAAGTTATAATTTTTAACACAGTTTTAATTTTGGTTTCTATTATTGAATGTGTGTGTTAATAACGTACACTCATGCATTTCAGTACTACAGAATAAATGCAGATTTACCCCAAAGGACTATTTATTAAAGATACAGCTTTCCATAACCTGAGTATTCATTTGAGAATTATGTTGAACCAATAACGAAATGTGGCAGATATTTGCTGTGCAGGTTGTAATTGGGTTATTGTGTGATCTTGTCTTCCAATAAATCAATTTTAATTGAATTCACGGTTTTAGATAAAGATTTGAACCGATGGAAGTCATTAATATGTTCTGCCCAGGAGTGAACTATGACTTAGCGATCTCATCTAAATTGGCATCTAGCAATCCGGAATGAAAAAACTTATATGTTTCATTTAGGATGTCACCACCTATTGAAGAAATAAAATTTGCAAATTAGTGCAAAAGCTGAAGATATGAGTTGGCCAGAAATGTGGTTACATATGTGTAACACGGGGCACTAGGTGGTTATAGTGGTGGGAAAGGCTAGAATCATTGTGGTTTACTATCTCAGTTGTTTATGGTAGAAGACAGGTGTATTTTTTTTCACTTATTCACTTTTGTTAAATTTTTTAAAAATCTTTTTTATTGTTGGTTGAAACCAAACCCAGATGTCTTATTATTTATAATAAGCAAAAGGTGAGACTCGATTTAACGAATATTCTATTTTGTATGCAAACGAAAATAGCAAATATTAATGTGCTTCTGGAGTCCTGGTTGAAGTTGAATGTTTTCAAAAAAATGTGTTTCATTAAGTAGAAGAACTCTGGTTAGTCCGTACATAGAATTGAAAAGAATGGTGTAATACCTATGACCTCATTTATTTTTTACTTCAGTGGAAAAAAGAAAGTTTAAGAAAGTATAATTTATTTTTAAATTGCATAAAACTATTTTCATATTTGTTAGATTTGGTTTATTCTTTTAATGCTCAATACTTTACAAAAATAGGTACATATAATTTATACATGCAAGAAGATTGATTTTTCATAACGCATGTTAATGCCAATTGCAAATATTAATGACTTTAGTAGCCATAGTTAAAGTTAAAAATGCGACTTGGGAGGGAAGATAACTGACTGATCAGCTACAATTCAAAATCTGGCACTCCCATGCTCTGCATCCTGTGTGGCCCAAACAGCAAATTTCATGAATACAGTAGTCTCAGAACTTCAACACACATTGCATTAAAGTGTCACATGAAAGAAATGTTGGATTTCTTGATTTCATTAAATAAATTTGAAAATAAAAACAAATACACGTGTAGACATATCTTGTAAAGCATAGGCCTCCAAAAAGAGAGGGGAAAAATGTAACAAGTAAAAGAAATTAAGTTCATCTTCAGTGTCATTGCATTGTTCAAGGACTCTTCGAATGTAAATATGTAAAGAAGTTTGTGTACATGTGCTGAGAGAAAATTGTTGGTTGTACAGTGTCAAATGATGGAAAGTTAGATAAAACTTTCAGTGATGATGCAATGATTGTAGTCTTATTTAAAAAAAAGCATTTGGTTCCATTTAACAAAAGCATTGCTAAGTGTAAACTGAAGTTTACGAACAAGTTGATTAGTCTACAGATAGTATTCTGTTCTAATACATTCCCAAATATGCTATTGGATAGGTTTTCTCTGTCAGAGGAAGGTGTGATAATGGTTTTTTATTTTTGGACTTGCCTCAAAAAATCTGTAGTTGTAATATCCTATAAAAAGGTTAAACTTTAGCATAACACTCGAGGAGACTGACGTCTTTTATTTGATTTTTTTTTTTTTTTACTCTGGATCTCATTATCGATAGTGATTTTCTCAGGTTTAATATTTTGTAGTGAAACAAAGAATATGGCGTAATTATTTTTCTTTAGTGAACCAAGATCTCAGTTGAATACTAATTCCTATTTCTGTCTTTGACTATTGATTTATAAAATGTGTTCTAGAAATTGATTTGAACACTACCATGTAGTGTCCAATACTCAAAATTTTTTGAGTGGGATAAATAATTGTTTATTTATTAATTCATTCAACAGGTTGTAAAATATATAAAATAATACATCAACAATACATTATTTCATAAAGGATTTCTCATTGTGTGTGAACCTTTTGGGCCCATTTGTTCATAATATTAATTTATAATCTACTTTATTAATTATTATTCAGTCCTATAATAATTAACATACAAAATAAACTGCATTTAAAATCTTCATTACAATGTTTGATTTATTTAAAAAAAAAAAAACAGTAAAAACTGTATATGCCGTATGGGGAGAAGAAAGTTTCTGCACATATTCTTGAGTACCAGAATCCCATCCCAACATTTTAGCAATAAATAGTTGAAAGTTAAAACAACAACAATAGTAATAATATAATAATAATTATAATTATTATTATTATAATAAATTAGAAAACTGGGAGATTATCAACCTTCGAAAAACTAGACATTTTCGTTTGCGGGTTATAGAAAAACTATTTGCAACGATAAATGAACTGCAGATTTGATTTTTATGCATTGCTGGCAATATAATAACTCACCCTCAGCTCTGCTGCTACCACTACAAGCAAAAGGAGACCAACAAAACATGTACATAGTGAAGCTAATTTTATGTCCAGAAGCAAAACAAGGGGCCATCTCAGCTTTTGCTCAATAGATCAGGGAAACTGGACAAAAACCTGATCGAGATGGGGTAATCAGGATGTTAGTTATTGAGATTTAAACGTGGAGAAATATTTCCAAATTTATTGACAACATGGCATTACATACCCGTGATCTCTTGTTTGAAAACAAAAAATTTACATGTTTTTTTTTTTAAATTGTCAAGTCATTTTACTTGTTTTTTCAACCATCTTATGAACTGAGTAATTTTAAAGGACAATGTTGTAGGCATAGTTTTTGTCTGTTAATATAATACAAAATAAATTGTGTGCGTGTAAATAATTTTGCAGGTATGAATTTTAATAGAGAGCTTTTGCTTATTTTGCTTTATTTTAGATAATATATATATTGGTTCTCAATATTTGCAAGTTCCATAAAAATACGAGGGGTATTCAATAATTAAAGAGACAAAATGGTCTGGAGAAATAAACTTTTATTTTTACAAAACAGGATTTTTCCTATTTTTCAATATAATCCCCTTCAAAATTTCTGCACTTGTCCCAACGGGATACCAGCTATTTTACACCGACTGCAAAGAACTCTTTATCTTGGTGTTTGAACCAATTTCCCACAAGATTTTTTACATCTTCGTAATCCTAGAACTCTTCCCACGTAATGCCTCTTTCTGTGGATCAAATTAATGGAAATCAGATGGTGCTAAATCGGGGCTGTAAGGGAATGAGTCAGGTCCTCCCAACCCATTTTGTCGATGGTTTCACAGCTTTTGTGAGCAGTGTGACTCCTCACACTGCGTTGTCTTGCTGGAGAATTACACCTCTGTTCTGCGATCTATGACGTTTCTCTCTTATGGCTGGCTCCACCTTGTTCAAAAGCATATCTAAGTAGTATTGACTATTTATTGTACACTGTTCATCGAGATAATCACAAGGAAACGCACATACAGCGTTTTCAAACACCGTCAACATGACTTTTCCTGCTTATGCGGCCAAAATGGTGTTTGTCAGTCACTGAGTCTCGGCCACTTTTGAATTGTTCTACCCCTTGTAAAAATTCCTGCGGTTCATACAACTTTCACCGTATTTTAGTCATTCTAGAGTGTATATTGGCTGTTTTTTTACATTCAGCGAGTAAACAACCAATCACAGTTCATTGTTCAACCAATGTGGATTTTTCATGTCTCGCTATCGTGCAACTTAATTTTGAGATTAAGAACACAACAATGCTGATCATCCAGATAGTCAGGGCTCATCCCAGTGATGCCAACTTAAAGTCCTAAAATTAGCAAAATTGTCCTACCAAATATTTTTTCTCCAGACCAATTGGTCTCTTTAATTATTGAATGACCTACATAAGTTGTTTTATTTATTTTCAAATAATATGAGAGTACTATTTACAATTTTACAGTAGAAATTTTTTTTTTAATGCTTCACATTGTAACATGTTTTCAGTGAGACTCTTACATGTTTAATTAGTAGATAAAATATTTTTGGGTGTGTAAGTTATAATTCAGTGTTAGTACTTTTTTTTAGCTTGAATGCTTACGAAGGAGTAACCTATATGCTATGTACAACATCCTTGAACTAGAAATTAAATACATAAATATTTTCGTATACATATATTGAAAAAAATAAATTCATTTTTGATGCACTACTAACAGAGATTTTTTTTCTATTTTATTTTATTGTATCCTTTATTTTGTTGAATCCCATATCATTTTAAATGAAATCAATTAGAGCTCACATGCAATGAGATATTCTTCCTAAACGTTAAGTTGTATCTTTTGGTTCAAATCTATATTTTTACTCTTGTTGATTTTGTTTTCAATTTTGTTTTTAATCAATGTATAAATATCATTGATGTAGTAGAATATCATTGATTTGATGTCTCAAATTTTGTTTATGAGAATGAATGGTTCTGGATTTCATTAGTGTACAGAATGACATTTACAGAAATTTATAACAGCTCAATATGTTGAGAATTGTTCTGGAGATAAGATGTGTGTGTACTGAACCACATCCTGCCACTTCATAATGCTTCTTAAGCCCGTGAATTTCTATGTTCTCTTGAAATATTATAGCAAAAATATGTATGTTTTCCAATGATTTTCAATTTTCTGATTTCCAATGCTTTTAAAAATCGAAAGAAAACTATGCCAGACATGTGAGATGTCTATTGTCTCATTAGATCTTCAGGAACTTCACAAGATAATATGTAATTATATGTTAAGGCTTTGCAGAGAGCTCATTGTTGCAGTGTTCTTCAGCGGGAAGAAATTTGATCAGAGATGATGTTTTTTGTGTTCAAGAGTGAATAATAATAACACTTATACTGCTACATAAAAAGATGAAATTTGGAATTTGTTCAACTCTTTCATTAGAAATTTATTTTTTTAACGAATTTGAATTAATTGGGAAGAAGGAGAATTCTTGCGGCCGGCAGCTCTGATCGGTAGTTTTCCGATCAATAAATGGGCGAATGCCGGAGCAGGCCCTAACAATCGGGCCACACCATGCGCGGTCTTTCCTTCCTCTTCTATCCTCGCCCTTTACTTTTACACACTCTTACGTGCACTTCACTACCACACATGCAGGAGACCGGTCGGAAGCTTAGAGCTTTTCCTAGCTGGGGCGGGGCCCTGCTAGTGGGAGATACCTGGTTGAGGGAAACCCCGTTATCCGACGTTCAGTCGGCTCCGTATCTCACCACCCAGCGGGGGGATCACTGCTACCTCGAGGAAAACTCATGCACTGTACTTACGGAACTATCGCGCCCGGAATCACTAATAATCAATCGGAACAAACTCCAGGCTCTGACTGGTTTACCGAAATGTTTGCTAGTGTAGTGCGTGAAAGAGCGAGTATTTCAGGCGAAAGGATGAGGAACAAAAGATAATGCGCGATCAGTGGCCCGTTTGCTAAAGTACTACTCCAGCATTCGCCTGGTTCTGATTGCAGAAACCACAGAAAACTACCGTTCAGGAAACCCGATCATTAGAATTCTTTCCCAGCCAACGGCAGAACTCGACCTAGCTAAGGGCCAGTGTTGAAAATCCGCCACCGCCGACACTCGAACCCTAGGACCTCACTCTGCAGTGTCAGTACTTGTTCCTCTGAGCCATCAGAATGATTTTCCCCCAAAATACCTGTATGATTCTACTGAAATACCGCTATTTTCTCATGAAAATACCTGTAAATAGACCGGTGTATAGTATGATAAAGGTAAAACACCTGTATTTGTAAGGGTATTTTGAATAAAGGTATAAGGGACGTAATAGTAGTTTATGCAATTAGTTTATAATGTTAAGCTTTATTGCATGAGTACATGTTTTGAAAACGAGCGACGTTAGGAGCGAGTTTTTAAATTTGTACGAATGCAATAAAGCAACATTATAAACGAGTTGCATACGCTATTTTTTTGTATAACAGCATTATAAATTTACAAGAGAATCAAACTTAATTTCGCGAAACAACTTTCTTCTGACGTCTCGGGTGCTTCACATCCAACGCCCTCTGGAAATCAAATTCAAGATGGTATTGTTGACATCCGTGCGAGAAAACGGTGGTCAGCTGTTCCGTCTTCTTCTACCTCCCCACGATTCTCTCGCTACTATTGGCTGAATGTGTGGTGACGTCATGTCGCGTTTAATAATGGCGATGACGTCATGTAGCGTGCGATAAAATACTGGATTATGCACGATTCGGGGTATCGAAAAGGGTCGTTTATAATGATGGTATACAAAAAAAGTATTTCTGTACCGGTTTATGTACCTTATTATTCCGTTATTCGGTCCCTGAGACGGAAAAGCAGGCCATACGACCTGAGTCCCGCCGCTAATAGACATTTTTTTACCCTTGTACTGCAGGTTTACTGTTTAGGGTTAGAGGATGTTAGAAAGCTTTTTAAAGACATTACTATTATTCCTCTAATTCACGTCTTAAGATGATATGAACCGATTGAATATAAAATCTACTGCAGGTTGCAACCAACTTTCTAAGGAGCAGAACAGACGACTGTCGGTGCCTTTACAAAACTTTGTACGAAAAGAGGCTGGTTCCCAATAAAGCAGTGTCTTGCAATAAGTTGTAACTGTAAGATAAAAACACATTGACGTTACGCTTTTGCGTTTTTTCCTTTTCTATCGGTTATAAAATGTTTCTGGAAATTTAGCATATTTTCTATTGTCATTTATTAAACTGGTAGTGAAATGCAACGAGATATATAAGGTGAAAATTTACTTCAATTGTTTCTCCCAAAAGTAAGGTAGATTATGTTAGCACAAAAATTTATATTTTCATTCCAAGTAGGCTTCTCCAATTTTGTCAAGAAAGGTGTATAAAGGAAATGAAATGTTATAATTTTAATTGCAAATTAAAGTGCATATTTCAGAATTTTTAGGTCATACATGCACATTTTTAAAACATAGTTCAACATTTTTTTAGTCATAAAAATCCTCTCCCTAGTTATAAGGAACCCAGAGAGAATGCCTTAACTGAAAACAGGCTAATGTTAACTTTCTTATGTCTTAGTTATTTAAAGACATTTAAAGCGCCAAGTCACTGTAAAATAAAATTGTGAAATAAATATGAATACAAAATATTGGTTAAATTGGAAAGCAATTTCAAATTTTGTTTCACATGTCTGGTCATGCAAATGGAAAGCATGAGCCGAAGGTCACAGTAGTTCTGCTTTCTCGCATTACTTCGTAAGAAGAGAGAGTATTGTAATCATACCACGAAAAACAGCGAGTTTTCGACGTAAAAACTGCTGGGCTTTGGTAACGAAAAGTGGATAAATGTTTCTATGTGTAGTAAATTTCTTCCTCTAACACGTTGCGTTGTTAGAACCCGCCTTTTGTGTGTCATTGATACCGAAAAGTCGATTGACGGCAAAACGACTATCTATCGTCCGTCCTTATGTCGTCAAAGATAGTGCCTAAACGTTGAGATTTTCTCCAAAATTAAGATTCCCCGATTCATTTAAAGGAACTCGAGACACTACAAATTTGAACGGATATTTTGTTATTATTGGGATACTTTACATGAAGCCTCAATTGCATTTTCAAATTTTTCTCAAAAAATGGCTCAATTTTTTTCATTAAAATTCGTCAACGAATAGCGTAAATGATGGTTAGAAGAACATTCTCATTTTCATTAAAATCGTTGAATTTTCGAAAATCGCGAAAGTTCAACGTTTTTCATAGTCTTCCTACTACAATATTGAAATAAAGATTTTAAAAACGTGATGTTCAAAGACAGATCTGAAAATAACATCATGTACAGTTTTTCGAAAATATGAGTCAATTAAAACTAGTGCCACTACAACAGCACACACGTTCTCACCTTTCTAAATTTGCAGTTTTTGAATATTCAGTGTTCAACTAAAATTTGACCTGCGTCATTTTTTTAACTGTTCCTTCTTTTAATCGCGAAAAAATATTTGAAGAGGTTTTACAGAAATGTGTTTTTATAAATTGCATTTTCTTCAAGCTGAAATTACGCGCAAAATACTTGTTTTCTTTTAAAACTTATTAATGTTTAAAGATCGGATTTTCTAGAACACATTTAATTTAACATTTTCAGACCCACCGTACTCAAATGGGTATATTCAATTTAGAACATTAAGAGCTGATTATGAGTAAATCAGGATTGAAACGAGTACATTATCATTGATTAAAAATCAGAGACTCACATAAATAATTTAAATATTTTAAAAAATCTTCAATTCGTATTCAGGGAATCAGAAACAATTATAAAATAAAAAAGGTCTAAAAGGGTTAAAACAAAAGTTTCTTTCTTCAAATTTGTAGTTTTGCAATGTTAAATGATTACAATTTTCGAAAATACAGTGTTCCCCGGAAAAGCGACATTTCTACCATTCTTTGATATATACGAGGAGAAATTAATATTTTTAGAGCCCTTTTTTGAAAACGATTGTTTAAAAATTGCCTAAATTTCACGCAAAATTACGCGAAAACTATTGATATTTTAAACAAATTGTAAATATTCTTATATCAAGATCTGTCATTAAAAAACAGATTTCATCCAGGCAAAAAATTGTCTTTAATATTGTAATTGTAGGAAGACACCGAAAGAAAAATACGAACTTTTGCAATTTTCGGAAAATCAGATATGTCTACGAAAAAGAGGCCTGCATTGTTCTCTTAAGCGTCCTTTAAGTTATCCGAGAACAAAATTTATTCAAAAAATTTGGAGCCATATTTGAGAAAAGTTTGAAAATGTTGAGTCATTTAAATTTCCGGCAAAACTCAAAATCCAATCGAATTTTCGGAATGAAGGACTAACAAAACATGGATTTTGACTACACAAAGTGTTGGAGAAATTTACTACTTTTTACAACAATTTTTTTAGAACGTTATTTATCCATATTTTCGTTAACAGGGCCCAATAAACAGTTTTTATGTGAAAAATCCGCATTTTCCAGAGCGTAATTACAGTAGTTTCCAGGGGCGGATTACATTTGGGGCGGCCCTGAACACTACACTCCATGCCACACTTTTTTGTATTGTTTAATTTTTTAATACAGACAATAGTTTCAATAATTTTCAAAGCATTTATTCAATTAAGAAATATACTTACATGACCTTAATGAAAGAACTAATTACAGGGGAAAATTTTACTTAAATGAAAAATCTTTACATTCAATTTTGTAGTTGTAGGAAGACTCCGAAAACATTTCAAACTTTTGGAAGTTTTGAACATTCAGAGTTAACAGTGAAAATTGGCCACCTTTATAAGTGCATTTCACTCTATTGTGCAAGAAATTTAAAGAAAGAATTGGAAGCTATTATTGAGAAAAATAGAAAATGTCGCAGTGGCTTTATATACTCCCAAACATTAACGAGGCCAGGTCGACAGGGGTTTATTAAGTTTGGTAAGAATTCTACGTATAATTTAGTCGCTAGTGTTGTTGTTCACATACACCAGACAGGCAGACGGACGGACGTGTAAAAAAAACAAAACATTTTTTAGTTATCAGAGGACCCCAAAATGTGTATAACCATTTAAATCTCGAAATCGATTTTCTGCAGCATAACATTAACTTTTTCTATACTCCGTATATTATCCCGTATACGAGAAAGTAATAGAATACGTTTTGTCATGCTCAAAGTTATAGTTCGAAAAGAAAATGAATTTTCATAATTTTGTTAAAAAAATTTCCACAATATCGTTCTTCGCCGGCCAGCTGTCAGAGCGCAAGTGCCCTTGTAGAATGAACAGGGGTAATTGTAATTCATCTCAATAAATAAATTTTCGAATAAAAACTTTTGGATTAAAGAAAATTTGCCGCCCAGGGGCCAGTACCCAAAGTGCCCATGCCTAAATCCGCCACTGGTAGTTTCTCTCTCTCTCTCTCTCTCTCTCCTTCTTCTTCTTCCTCTCTCTCTCTCTTTTTTTTGTTGCGTCTACTTTGACGCAACGCGTCTCCAAGCCCCTTGGGGGGGGGGGGGGGTTGAGCGCTTTGCGCTTTTCGGAGTAATCCTCCATTACTAACAGCGCTTTTTACGAAGTAAGGGCTTTTTACGAAGTAAGGGCTACTTACGAAGTAAGGGTTAGTAAGTAATTGCTGCCGACTTGTATTGCTTTTTAGAATTACTTTTGCATCCTGAATCAGGATTTGTTATTTTTCCCACATCACGTGACGTTTTTTTAAATCTTATATTTCGTTTTTATTTCATTCATCTACTAATGCACTTCGTACGTTACACTTCTTACGAGTTGGTGCAATTAAAATTTCCAGATTAATTGATTAATTCAATGACCTGCAGCCTGTGGCAACCCTCTATAATCCGCTTGAGTCTAGAGCCGGCAACACGATACAACGGAGCAAGTTTTGCTGAGTGGCGAAATTTTGTTGTGGTTTGTCCGTTTTGTCCGAGTTGCGTTTCGCTTGCTAGTGAAAAGAGATTTTTGTCTTCATAAGTGTTCTATAGTGAGTTACGTGTTATACAATGATTAACACTCATTTCAATAAAAATATTATCTTTTTATTGAAATTAAATCAACGTCGTGGCTGCAAGAACAGTCCAGATTCATTGTGCCATGTGTGTGGAAGTTTCGCGCCGCTATGCTTCGCAGCGCAAAATAACCGAGTTTGTGACAAAGGGCTACTATGCATATTTCGGCATCAGATTGGGAGACTAAGACAAGCCGTGGGCACAACATATGGCTTATAGAAGTGTACAGAGCCGTTATGGTAATGGATGATTTCTTTTTTATTTATTTTACGTCAAAAAACAGTTAAAACTGCGTATGACGTGCTATGGGGAAAAGTGAATAATGTGCACATTTTCAATAGTGAGAAAACAAAGTTATAGAAAACAGAATATATAGAATATAATATAAATGGAATATAAATAGAATATGTAGAACATAGAATATAATCATAGAAAAAATAGTGAGAAAACAACGTAACAATTCGGAATTCTAATGGCATGGTGACAACCTACAGACAACACTACTGACTGATACTTCTGTTCTGTAAATGTGAAGGGATTTAACAGCAATCCCAAAAGTATTATTGTGTATCCAAATAATACTCCATCTACAATTTCACCCGTTTCTCATGGTCCTGATGTACCAGTCCCATAGCATCCGGTAAATTTACAAGACTGTTCATCTTCTGAATCTCAATGTGACGCAGAAATAGCTGATCTTATTTCTGACTGTGATTTCTCCATTGAAGATGTTGAAAAGGAACCCAAACGTTTCAAGCAAAATGCATTAAATGATTTTGTACAAGATATTGGCTCTGCAAAGAAATCTTCCGAAAAACTCGGGTCTAGACTTCGTGAAAGGAACATGGCACCAGGGACAACGTACTATTGATACAGTTATCGCTAACAAGAATTTACACCCATCTTTTCTGAAGAGGGAACTGGAGAAACTGGGATTACAACAGTATGACCCTATACAATGGAGACTTTTCAGCGATGACTCCAAATGTAGTTTGTGGTGCAAATTCTTCACAATGAAAACTTTCATCCGTTCCCATTGCTCATTCTGTTGCAGAAACATATGAAAACCTTCATATGAGGCTGTATAAACTGAAATACTAGAAACACAAGTGGAAATTTTAAAGCCATAGGTATTCTGTTACGTTTACAAGCAGACTACACAAAGCACTCCTCCTTTCTGTGTGGGGCAGTCGAGCAAGGTTACACCAGTGAACCAAAAAAGAATGGCAACATGGACAGTGGATTGTAAGTTCGAAAAAACATAAACAAAAAACTCTTGTTGATAACTCCGACAAACTGTAACCTCAGCTTCGTATCAAACTTGGGCTTATGAAGCAATACGTTAAAGCCCTAAACAATGAAGGTGCACCAGTGATGGTATCATCGATTCCATTGCATCAGTAATGAAAAAAATCAAAGAAGGTATCTTCACAGGGCCAGAAATTTGAAATCTTGTGATGCCAATTTTGACGATTTTATGTTCGCTGCAACACGATCGGTATGGAAATCATTCCAGGATGTGGTCAAAAACTTTCTTGGTAACACAAAGAACTCAGACTACAAACAAATGGTAGATAGAATGCTTGTTTCTTTCCAAAATTTAGGCTTCAAAATGAGCATAAAAGTTAAATATTACATTCACATCTGGGCTATTTCCTTGAGAATCTAGGAATGCTGAGCGAAGAGCAAGGAGAATGATTCCACCAGGATATAAAGGAATTAGAATGCAAATATGGAGGAAAATGGAACAAAACCATTCTTGCAGATTAGTGTTGCTTACCAAAGAGGGAATATCCAACTTCATCTCACATGCGAAAAGGCAAAAAAGTTTCTTAAACAAAGTTGAGGCGTTATAAAATTGAAACCGTAGCCTTAACATTCTCAATACATCTTGAAGCATTTGGTCCATTTGATTGTGCGTTTCTTCAACTCTGTATACACAATACTTTACATATTTTTAAGTTATGTTCATAAGTATGTAGTATAGAAGCGTTTAGATGAGTAAAATAATAAGAAAGCAGCATTCCTTACGTATGATAAATTAATTGCAGTGGCGAATCCTGAACACTATTCTAAGTACCGCACTTTATGGAAGCTACCTCTAACGTCTTTTATTTTGAGCTTTTCTGAAATCCCAATATTATGAAATTTCGACCTTAATAATTGTTCTATACGACAATTACACACCATTAACTTCTGTATCATTAACACACTCCATTTTCACAAAAACTTGAGTGAAGCCTAACTTACGAACAACCAGAGAAGGACTGTTCACCGCAATATTTTGCGGTGCCCACCGACCGTCCATAGGGGCATCTTCCCTTCTCCCCGCCCTTCAAACACGAGGAGCCCTAGATTATCGCAGCTGGCATGTGGTGCCTTCCCCTGCGCTAGCAAATTCTTTGGACAGCATTAAGAACTGTTTGAAACGTCTCACTCTAATCTACTTCATATCGCTTGCGGATGCGGAAGACTGACTGGTTCTCGGTAGCGAAACAGAGTTATTTTTCCGCATCTGTTTTAAAACTTTCAAAATCTCCATAACCTTTTAGAGGGTATTCAAACTTATGAAATATTTCTCATTCACTTTGAATCAATAGGTGTACGCGGGGTACCGGAGAATTTGCCACTGATTAATTGTAATGTTGCTTGGGCGCGTGTTTCTTATTTCTCGTATTTTCATTTTCATTTTGAAAAAAATATAATAATAATAATAATAATAATAATAATAATAATAATAATAATAATAATAATAATAATAATAATAATAATAATAATAATAATAATAATAATCCTGATGTGGCTGAGAAAAACTGACTTCACTTTCGGAATCAGCATGTCAGTAATATAATATATCACTATTGAAAACTTTTGCAATGTTCGGGAAGTTTAAATTCGCAGGTCAGTGTAATTACCAGGACCGTGGACCACCAGGTGAAAACAGCAACCAGCAGCACACCGCGATACAAACGCACTCCGGAAGAGATGTCATGAAACACCATCTGGTTTTTTCACCGCGTCAAGAGATGGCGCGCGCGTCGGTGAGCCCCGTGGGCGCAGCCGGTGTCCTTGGCAAGGCTGGCGAGCGCGCGGGGCGACAGGCGGGGCCCGCGGCAGTGGCGGGGAGAGTGGGGGGCCGGCCTTTTCACGAAACCGGGTCGGGGAGGCTGGCCGGCCGGGCCGGGCCGGGCCGCCCCGCTGGAGATTTAGGGGAACCTGGCGCGAGGCTCGCGACGGGCGAAGACAGGTCGGAGCAAGGCCGGCGCGGCGCGGCCCCACTGGTCTGCGACGTGGGCGCGGGCGCGGGCGCGACGCTCGGCGGACCTCGGAGACTTCGCCTCCAGGTGCCCCAGGCCCGCGGGCGGGGAGGGAGGAGGCACCCGGCCCGCCTACGCGACCGTCGCCTCTGCTGCGACTGACCGAGAGTTCCTATGGTTCGAGTCCCGGCGGTGGCAGAGTTTCGACATTACTTAAATAGCTATGTCGAATTCAGCCGCTAACTGCAGGACAATTCTAACGGCCGGTTGCTCTGATCGGTAGTTTTTCGAGGTTTCTCCGATCAATCGAATACCTGAGCAGAATCCTAACCAATGGACCGCGCGCGATTTCCTTCGTCTTCCGGTCTTATTATATTATCCCTTACACTATACAAATTCTAACGGCCGGTTGCTCTGATCGGTAGTTTTTCGAGGTTTCTCCGATCAATCGAATACCCGAGCAGAATCCTAACCAATGGACCGCGCGCGATTTCCTTCGTCTTCCGGTCTTATTATATTATCCCTTACACTATACAAATTCTAACGGCCGGTTGCTCTGATCGGTAGTTTATCGGGGTTTCTCCGATCAATCGAACACCTGAGCAGTATCCTAACAAATGGGCCGCGCGCGATTTCCTTCGTCTTCCGGTCTTATTATATTAACCCTTATACTATACAAATTCTAACGGCCAGTTGCTCTGATCGGTAGTTTTTTGAGGTTTCTCCGATCAATCGAATACCTGAGCAGGATCCTAACCAATGAACCGCGCGCGATTTCCTTCGTCCTCCGGTCTTATTATATTATCCCTTACACTATACAAATTCTAACGGCCAGTTGCTCTGATCGGTAGTTTTTCGAGGTTTCTCCGATCAATCGAATACCTGAGCAGGATCCTAACCAATGGACCGCGCGCGATTTCCTTCGTCCTCCGGTCTTATTATATTATCCCTTACACTAGACAATATATGTTGAGAGCTTACCCCCAGCTGGAGCGGTGCCCCGCTGGGGAAGACCCCTGGAGGGAGATATTCCCCGAAAGCCGGCGTGTTGGTCGGCACTTGATCTCACCATCCAGCGGAGGAAGAACGCTGCCGCCACGCGAGATAAAGCATTTACTACACTAGCGGGTTTAATGACTATAGCAATTGACGTGCCCGGAAACATCAATCAAAACGTACGCGACGCTGCTTCAGCCAGGAAATGGAGAGTGGGGAGGACAGGATGTTGAAATGACGCGGGAGGAACTGTCTTTCAGCCTATGGAGTTTGATCAAGGATACCTTTACTAATGAAGGAGGCCATGGTTTGATGTCTCCTGCTAGAGAGGAGTATTAATTGCCCCTGACAGGGACTTAATTCATAAGTGCTTCATTTACATTTTCCACCCATTGAAATGTTCAAATCGAGGAAAATGGAATTCAACACTTTCCCAAAGGGATTCATAGGATTTTATCGAGACTACTGCGTTAGCGAAGGTGGTCGTTGTTTTACTCGCCAATTTCTGTTCATTCGTCTCCTTTTGTGTGTATTAACGAAATGTTCACTGGCCGTGTTGCATTGGGCTTATTAACAAGGTAACAAAGATCTTGTGCCGGTTGTCTGAGTCCACATATGTGTGGATATTATGTGTGGATAAGTAATGTACACATAGTGTATATTACTTATCGACCCGGAGTACGTTAAAATTGAAGTAAATATATAAAAACTCTGGTTTCGACAGGTCTCCTTTAATTGATTAATGTTTTTAGCGTCCTCCAAGAGAAAATTGCCAATTCGCCCCTTGGGTAGGAGCATCGGGAGCTCTGTTTCCGGACCTCACAGCTTTCTAAATTCGTCATTTTAAATCCCACTAACTTGAATTTTCTTAAACGAAAATTCATCTGTAAAATAAGCGTGCTTACTTTAAGAATGAAATTCATCTATTTAATTTAACAAAATTGACGAATATAACCCAATCGCAGACACATGTTTCGTCGAAACACAGTCTTTAAATTTTGCTTAATAATATAAGAAAATTATTAATTTTTTGAAATTATTAGGAAGTAATTGAAGCTTATTTAATAAATATAAATTGAATATACATTTGTTTCGGGCTGTTCAAAATCGTTTTATGAACTTTTGGTATTCTGTACGAATAAAAAATGCAAATAATGTGCCAAATTTTCTCCGAGTCTTCAGATCTTCTCGTAGACCATTGATCACCGTCGTGGAGGATATTGCGATGAATATGTTCATTAGTGAACTTATGCGAGGCAGGATGCTTAAGCATTCATGTGCTTTCTTTTCCTGGCAATTGATCACAGGGGTAGTTTTCTGTTGTCTTCTACAAAATTAATGATGGTTGGGGTGATCATGAGGGTTGAATAATGACGGGAGACGAAAGTTTATAAACGAGATGTTGGCTCAGAAATGATACGCGATAGTGTGAGAAACAAAATTATGAAATAACATATGATGTAAACACATTTGACTGACTCCTAAGCTTATTTTACTTCTTTTCCCGGACATGCCCCCTTTTTAGAACGAACAAAGTGTTCGGACGTATTTTAAAGGAAATTACAAAATCTCCTCTTGTTTGCGCCATTTAATTCTATAATACTGTAAACTGCGAAATTTTTCCTTTGCTATCGTTATTAAAATGCCAAGCGAAACATTTATCTTATAAATGTACGATCGACAAAGAATAGGAAGAGATTTATACATGAAAACAAAAGAGGTGTATTATACGTGTATCGTTTACGTGCAGTTTCAAGCATTAGGAATACACAAGTTTCTGCGATTACTTGTTGTGAACAAACAAAAACACTCTTGAATATGATGTATTCATTCACCAAATATTATAGTTATGAATTATTGATAGAAATACAATTAATAAGATGAATGTGATTATTAATTTATGAAGATAAAATCAATGTGTTCATTTAACAGAAGGTAATTTGCACTCTACAGCAAATTTAGTAAACATACGAAGTTCATAAGTTTAACAACCTAAGTTTTATGATTTGCACTTAAAATTCGCTGATACGAAGATAATTAAAATTAATTTTCTTTTCCCAAATTATTTTTAAATAAAAATATAAATGCTATAATTTTATTTGCAATGTATCATTATCTCAACTAAATGCTATGTGTGAAATTGTTATATCCTCTTTGTTAGAGCAAAGTGACTTTTTTTACTCAAAATTCATTGAAACACAACTTACATGGTATTTGAACCCGCAGACTTCCGTTTTGTGTATTTGGACGCTGCTCCGAGCTCCGGCTCAAGAATCATGAAAAATATTCGAGAACGAAATTGTTGGTATTCTTAGGGAAAATCATTTAAAAAATCTTTCCTCTCGTGATTTATGTTCATAGGAATATTATGAAAGGTGTTGTATTTGTTCAAACTTGCGAGCATCCAGCTCCCAAATGAATTAAGAAAGAAATATGCTTCATATGGTTTGTGTGAAGCAATGTGGTACAACTCAGAAAATACAAATTTTGAATTAATCCACTCTCCAGAATTGCAAATTGGTGTACTTTCCAGCAGCAACATCAGCATATCTTACAGTGCAGTATTCCACCTACAAATGGCAGAAGTGTGAATGCCAGAATGATGCATTTCAATAGAAGGTGAAAGCTTCAAACTCATTTATCTCAACACTTGATTTTTTTGTGTTGTGCCAATATTGCATTCACTGAACGATATGATTATTTTTATTAAGCGCATTAGTCCGGCGAGAAGAAACGTAGTAATGAGGATATTTATAAAAATCGGATAATACGAGTTTTCATAACAAGACCATAGGATTATTTCAGTCTCTTGGAATTCGTGTTAACGAGGGTTCACTGTAGTTAGGTCGAGTTTTTCCACAGTCTGGAAGAGAATTCTAGCGGCTGGCTGCTCTGGCCGGTAGTCTTCCGTTGTTTCTCTGATCTATACCTAGCTAATATCGGAGCAGAAGTCTATCAAACGAGCCATGGACCGCGCAAAATATTTTCTCCCTCATTCTTGTCCCTTCCTCCTCCTTTTAAGAGCCTCATGTACATGCACTTACACTGCCACACACGTCGGGAGACCAGTGAGCTCTCACACCTTGTCTCGGCCGGGGCGGTGCCCCACTGGGGGAGAGACCTGGAGAGGGAATTCCCTCGCAAGCCAACGTGTAGGCCGGTTCCGGATCTCTCGATCCAACGGAACAGCGCCATCTCCCGCAATGTAGCATGCACAACACGTACGTGTACCTAGCTAATGACTAGAAATATCAATCAATAAAATGAAAATAGAAAATTTATAGCAATCGTATATGTTTTAACCTATAAGAAAGAAAATAATGTTTTATCTCTAATAATCTATTGTTGATTAATTGTTTTAAAGAATCAATAAAGCTCCTAAAACATGGAAATCATTGATTATTTGTTGTGCATAGTTATATCACATTATGTAGGCGTATGATGGCGGAGGCTTTCGCGGGCAGAGTTATGATCTGGGCCATCCGCGTCACTACAGCCCTGAAGAAGACCACGGTATAATAGTTGAAACGACGGCACCTCAACCTTTGCCGCGGCGTCGCCCGGACGGCCCTGATCATTATGTAGATTTTTCTCCTGATAATCTGACCTAATAAATAATGTTTATTTTTTAGATTCCTAGTTTGGTTCAAAATACTCCTCGGTTATGAAAAGTAATTTTTACGAACAGAAACGATTCGAAAACGAAGAGGGAACTCATTTAAACTATTTCAGACTAACAGTTTTACGGACTCGATTATTCTAAACTAAAAAGTTTCTGGGTCTATTATCTCACGACATAAGTTCCCATTTTTTATTAGTTACCATTTAATATTACATCGATATGAATAATGTATTATTTTTCGAAAAGTTTTGAAACGGGAGAATAAAGTAATTACAATGGATTATTGAGTTAAACAATATAAGGAGCGACCGAAGCGCCAATATTTAACCAATAAATGCTTATATTGGTCCAAGGATTGATTAATTATCTTTTTCTGATATTCTTTGTTTACAGACACAATTTATCTCGTGAAGGTTAAGCATTGCCGCTTTTCCCCGTTGAAGGCCACATTATACAACATGAAATGATGAAATGTAATAATTTTAGGATATTTGAAATGGAAAGGAAACAACTTCCACGGGTAGTTAATGTTTGCATTTTCACCTAAACAAGAGCGTTTGTTGCCAATATCGAGTGATAACTGTTGAGAGCAGTACAAGAAGAGCAATAATACATTTTGGGCATGTTCCAGGTATGCTGAAAGTGGAGCTGAAGGTAAGATGCATGCAGTCCTCGTATTCGTTTAATGTTTCTTCTTAATTTAAAAGAGATACTTTTATTGTATAATTTATTATGTGCACTATGCTGTGGCTTTCATTATGAAATAGTCTCTTTCTTCGGATTCGAATATCATTGTCATAATATGAAACGCTCTGCAAAGCCATAAATCAAGGGACTCGCGTTAGGAATCGGGTCTGGCTTTGGGTACTTTAGTAAACGTTTCGGGTTCGTCAACCGATCACATTTTCAATACGATATCTAAAGAGTTACTTCACAAACCACTTGATAAAAAAACATGTATTGTGCGTCATAAGTAAATTATAAAATGTCTGCTATACATGTTTCAAAACTTTGGTCCAATTTACGATATTTTTTCCTTTGCGATGTTAGTTATAATTAAATACTAAGTATTCACAATCCTTTCAATCCGGGAAATCAACTAGTTCATCAATGGCCAGAGGATTCTCTGAAACAGCTGAATCGATTTCGATGTAGTTTTCACCGAAAGGCATTGTGTTTTGTGGAGCATAAGGTTACTTTAAAAAAATTATATTTTACGTTGTGCAAAAGATGATGTTTTCTATATAATTCTCCAGTTGTATTCCGATGTTAATAAATTTTCAGCGCGTACCTTCAAATCAAAAGAAAAGTTACTGACAATATGAGTTTTCGTAAAATCCATCTTCTTTCCTGACCATAGGAGCAAAATTTAAGGGCGCACTCTTTCACATCTCTTTCATTTTTCCCAAAACCTACGAGGAAATCTCCCAAAAGAGATAAATAGTGTCTGTAAGTCAATAACATTTCCTACTTAATGCAGTTTAGTTCATTCTAATAGCGCAAAGAGATTTTGAGTAATTGAAGATGAAAATTGTTACTAGTTTGTCGGGAGTTTGCAACAATGTATGTTTACAGCTGCCCGTAGCAACGTCACATGTAATTCAGAAAAGCATCCCTCCGCCGGGACAGTTGTTCAGCCACGCCTCTTCGTAAAGTTTTGTTATGGCTCCCGTGAAGCAGTGGCGGCTCGTGCTTAGGTTGAACGGTTGCACCACCCCCAGAAAATGAAAAATATCTCATAATATCTAAGGAATATACAATCCCCTTTTAATGACATTCAATTTTCAAGATATTGCAGCAATATCGATGTATATGAAATCATTCTGAAACCAAAGAGCGTCCAACTGGCACTCTTTCCGGTGTCTGGTGCTTTGCCAATTGCACCACGCTCTTGTCTATATTACTGGTCTTACTGGTTTACTCTTTGGTACTTCCATTTAACACGGGGAACATACAGCCATTTGGCGGCGCAACCAGCCTAGTGGCGCAGTCTAGCGCTGGGCGACCGACGGAGGGAGTCTCAGGGGAAGACCCATATTCTGTCTTCATCTCACTCGCTGCAACGTAGTTTTATGAATTTCGCTTGTTATTGAAAGTACACAAGTTCGGTCAATTATTGATGATATTCAATGCATTGTTTATGATATTTGGAGAGTTAGTTTTCATTTGATATTAGGTTTGTTGGATCAAAACGTACATTTGATCAGTTCTTTGTGTAAAGGTGGCCGTTCTGGATGGAAGTCCCTTATAGTGTCTCGCGGAAGCCAGTGTGGCTTCCGGCCAGTGTGGCATCTGGGCAGTGGTTTGCGAACATTCTTGTGAATACGAATGTGTATCGAAGATCTCTCATTATTGCCTAATATAGCTGGGTAGTGAAGTTTTCGAAATAAAGTAATTTTATTTGTGTGAAACGTGTTGAAGCAATAGTTTTAGTTGCAATGTGCTGGAATCGAGGTATATGCATGTACGGCGAGTCCGAGAAATATTGAAATTTAATTACGTATGTGGAAAAATCTCTTAACATGCCCTCATATTCAGTAAAAGAAAACTGCCACAAATGTAAACACAGCCCGCCACCTTAGAGCACAGGCGCCGGAAACAAGTGAATCAGTACGCAAATCGCATTCAAGACTCGGTTTTAAAATAAACATAATACTTACCACACAAAAAGTAGATTCAGTGTAATGTTTATAAAAAAAGAATTTTTACAGAAGAGCACAAAGCACTGCACTTCCTAATTTCAATTATTTCTTTTGGCGCTCTATATTTTCGTCAGACGAGGACATCACAAAAGGAAGCGTCGAAACCATTTACAAGTTACCCGTCTGCAAACGAACGAATGAAGGAAGGAAAGTCTAATGGGCTGAAGGACATAACGACCACAGAACCTTCTGTTATGTTGCCAGCACTAGCTGTCAAAACGATCCTTTCTAATAAAAATCGCTCTATAGAATAATTATATAATTCCTTTTCCAGATAAGAAATGAAATTAATAAATACTCGGGGAACGCGTTCTCCGATCAACGCCAGGCGAATGCCGAAGCAGTACACTAACAAACGGGCCATGGCCCGAGCGCGATTTTTCCTTTCTCTCCCTTATCCTATCCACACCTCTTACTTACACACACGCTCACATACACTACACCACCATACTCATCGGGAACTTTGAGCTTGTCCTGGCTGGCGCGCTGCCAGACTGGGGGTGGGATTGATTGATAGATTTTTTCGTGTTTCTGGGCGCGTCAACTGCCATGGTCATTAGTTCCGTTAGTGTAGTGCATGTTTATTTCTCGGGAGATGGCGGTGATCTTCCCCCGTTGGATGGCGAGACCCGGCGCTGACCTACTGTCGGCTAGTGGGGTTTCTCCCTAACCAGGACTCTCCCACCAGCGAGGCACCGCCCCAGCCGCGACAAGCCCTAAGCTCCCGACCGGTCTCTCGAAATATGTGGTAGTGTAGTGCATGTTAGTGTAAGTGAGTGTGTAGGGGGAGAGGACTGGACAAGGAAGGGGAAGGACAGATTGCGCGCGGTCCGTGGCCCATTTGGTAGGGTACTGCTCCGGCATTCGCCTGGTGCTGGTAGGAGAAACCACGGAAAACTAGATCAGAGCAGCCGGCCGCTAGAATTCTCCTCCAGATAGCGACTGAATTCGACCTAGCTGAAAAGCTAGTGTCGAAAATTCTGCCACCGTCAGGTCTCGAACCTAGGACCTCCCGGTCAGAGGCGTTGCAGGGACATCAGTTGATCTGGGGGTGGGAGATACCTGGTCGGGGAAATCCTCACAAGTCGACGTGTAGGTTGGCGTCGGACCTGATCATTCAGCGGGGGGAAATCACCGCCTCCTTCCGCGATAAAATATGCACCACACTTACAGGACTAATGACCTCCGCAATTGTCGCGCCCGGAATCACTAATCAATCTATATCAATCTATCGGGAAACGCGTGATACTTATACAATTAGCTAGTTATTATATATTTGCAATCTACGTGTTATAATTTAATCGTAAACGAATATTTTCCGTAGAAAAAATTTTCATAGTCTTAAGCACGGTGTCCCTTTACGTTCAAAAATGCTTGTAAAATTTTAATCTCTGTAAAAAGTAAGTAGAATATATATATATATATATATATATATATATATATATATATATATATATATATATATATATACCGTATGTCTTAAACTCAATTGTTTTCGAGATTATAACCTTGAACGTTAGAAATTCAAATCCGTTTTGAATTAATGTATGGTTAGCTAAATATAAGTTCAAGAACCTATATTTAGCCCGAAAAGCCCAATTACAATAATTACCTGGTTAGGGAAATTACTTCTGGTATCTAAAACTTAATTCAATACTCTAGGCTTCGTTGAAAATAATGTATCTAATACTGATGTAACAGCTTTTAGGCTGCCCAATACGGGATCTTCGTTGAAATCGGGTTCATACAGGAAAGACCATTTGTCTCAAGCCCACTCTGAAAATACCGGTCTCAGGATGCTCTGAAATTAGAGCAAGGTAGAGAGGATGGCACACTTCAAGAACAGTGAGGAAACAACATTTGGAAAGAGCCGGAATAGAAGAAATTGTCATTAATGAAAATTTTCCATTTCCATAAACACGTGGTATTTCAGTGTGCATGTAGTACAGTTTTCCAGTAACGCCTTCTGAAAGAAAGTGAAAGTGGGCCTAACTGTAAACTAGACCCCCCAAGAGCTTCCTAATTTTTTTTGGCCGCCCGGCCTGTTTACAAACATCTGACAAAATCTGCGCACAATCACCTTCAACCCATTCTTTCTTAATATTACGAATACTCATTCACTTGTTTTTTAGCCTAAGCATTATGTTATATGTTTTTCTGTTGGTCATCTATCTTTCTCTTAAGAAAATCCTTTGTTTCATTGGGAAAATGACATCAAATTACCAAAAAATTAATCTAACACATAATAAATATATTCCATTCCATTTTTTGCCATTGCAATATGACAATCCATTTTATACATTTACACTTCCACTGTTCATAAAATTCCTGGACTTCACCTTTATGAGTTAATGGTTTACCTCTCTTTATATCTCTTTGAAATAGGAAATTAAATATAGGTTTCAGTTCGGCTTTTATAACTGCTGGATATCTTGCCGAAAAGGTATGGTAAATTAAACAAGCTGAAAAATTAGTCAAACACAAAATAATTAATATTTTAAAAACTGACTGCAACGTGATATTTTCTTGGTCCTCCTTTTCTTCCTTGGCCTTTGTGATGTGGTTTGTGACATGTCACAGATGTCTTTGTAAAAGAATTTCGATATCATTTGCAGATATTAAATTGGGTCTTTAAACTGAATTCGTATTTCAAAGCCGACATAATAAAAATCTGCCGGCTATTCCGCTTTAAGGAATAATATTTCGCACAGAGTAATAACTTTGAATGGGCAAAGGCGATTTGTTGGTTCCGCCAAACCATGGTGAAGACTTTTTGATGGTTCTTTATACAAATTCCCAAGTGGTCCTCGTGCGATCCGCTGCGACGTGTGAGGCTTCACTCACATGCGAATGCCCTTTAACATTCTCGCCAATAGCATCCTGAGAGGGGCAACATGTATCCGTCTTGGAGCAACATCGTATTTGTGGAGACTGGTTGTGTAACTGTGGACGCATTCAAAGTCTTATTTTACTGCATTACCTTCTAAGCATCCAGCCGGATATTGGAAAGCGGAAAATCCATGGATATAAAAGATTTACGACGAAACCTTCTGCAGCAAGTGAAAGGGGATGCTCTCGATGGCTGCAAAGGATACAAGTAGTAGTACGTTAGAATCAGCAAGGTAGGGCATGCAGACTCGGAGGCCCGCAAAAGAATGGAACCTCACTGTTCTGTCTTACAGGTTTGTTCTATTAAACATTTGACACATACTGAATAAACGATTCATGACATTTTAGAACTTTTTTAATAGTTGTTTCATAGTTATAGAATATATTATGAATCATTCTAGAGCTCTCCAAGATTTCTGTACATTTATATTGAATGTGTGTACAATTTCCAAATATAGAGCCAGAACCTTTGAAATTGTTCTTGTCGTACTCATGTCATGTCTAGGGGGCGGAGTTTAATGAAATGTCAGTTTTTCTTTTCACTTTAGAACAGTGTCTTTTAGATTAGAAATTCTTTTTATGTTACGACGAAAGGAAATAACCCATTTTCATATGACCCATTTTTTTCATTTTTCATCGATTTCTAGTAATAAGTCATTTTTTACATGATGACGGAAAAGTAAAACGGGGTGAAAGGAAGTTAATAGAGAGAGGTTGAGAGGGACATTACCAAATCAAGTAAGTCAGAACGGACTTAATTAACAATTGGTTTGAGAAATCTCTTAATTTTGAGAAAAATTACTCAATATCCATCATATAAACTAGTAAATTTATTAGATTCCACCCGTGTATTCAAATAAGAAGACATAAGAAGACATATATACATATATATATGTATATATATATGTATATATATATGTATATATATATGTATATATATATACATATATATATATATTTCATTGTGACTTGTGTACATTAATATTATGTATTTCTTCTGTTTGTATCTGATAGTTGATTAAAATATTATATTTGTTTTGATATTTAAGCCTGAAGATGGAAATAATTATTTTCCGTAATGTTGCTGATTATATAATACACATACCCTAGCTATAGCATATTTCTTCAAAGATTCGATACAAGCAAAATTCAAGGTGTCAGAACGTTTCAGCGAAATGTAAAACATCATTTTGTATTTATCTTATTTAAAGAGATTTGCATGGAATGTGGAGTAAAAGGAAACGACCTGATTGTACAATTTGGAAAATACTCACAAAATAAAAGGTCGTTCTCTATTAACTTATTTAGGGGTCAAATTTCATAAAGATGCGAATCAAGATGAAGATAAGCGACAACGGATAAATAAAGGATGAGCGACTACTTCCATGCTAAATGAAATTTTGTGGGATAAGAAAGAAAAATACATATTTAGAAAGGAATAGTGGAAAATGTTGTGGTGTATGGTGGAAAAGTATGGAAATTATCTAGACACTTTCAATTGAAACTTTTGACACCGTAAATGGATTTCTTACGTACAGCAGCAAGAATATCTAGGTTAGAGGAAATCATAATACAATAAATCGAAAAAAGGAAAACAATGGTTCGATTTTGGATTATATTTAATACAAACATTAAGTTAAAATATGAAAAGAATGAGGGAAGAAAGAATACTAAATTGTTTTTTAGAATCTCGAGAAAGAGACAGAGAGAGAGAGTGAGAGAGAGTGAGAGAGAGTGAGAGAGAGTGAGAGAGAGTGAGAGAGAGTGAGAGAGAGTGAGAGAGAGTGAGAGAGAGTGTGAGAGAGAGAGAGAGAGAGAGAGAGAGAGAGAGAGAGAGAGAGCAACGCAAGGCTGCAAAAATTCAGATTTTTCTCCCTTTCTCGCATTTATGTAGTGAACCTGCCTTAAATGGATGCTTATTTTTCCTCAAAATAAATTAATATCCGGATGTGGAGCCGGGGTAAGCGTTAAAATAAGCGGCGCAGCCCCGCCGCGCCGCGCCGTCGCGCTCGAGCCGCAGCGCTCGGAATTCCCGTTCTTCCTCCGAGCGGCGTGGCCGTGCGCGCGCCCACGTTACCGCACCGCGACCTGCCGCCCCGCGCCCTCCGCCTTGACCCCTCACGGCGGCATAACGCGGGGGCTGCAGGGAGCGGTGGCTGCGGTGGGTGGCGGGGACGGCGTATCGGGGGGCGGTAGCTCAGTGCATCAACTGATGTTACTGCAGCGCCTCTGACCGGGAGGTTATAGGTTACCACTCCCCACGGCGGCAGGATTTTCGACACTAGCTTTTCAGCTAGGTCGAATTCAGTCGCTGTCTGGAGGAGAATTATAGCGGCCGGCTGCTCTGATCGGTAGTTTTCCGTGGTTTCTACGATCAACACCAGGCGCATGCCGGAGCAGTACGCGGACCGCGCGCGATCTGTCCTTCCTCTTCCTTGTCCTGTCCTCTCCCCTTACACACGCACTTACACTAACATGCACTACACTACCACATATTCCAGGAGACCGGTCGGGAGCTTAGAGCTTGTCCTGGCTGGGGCGGTGCCCCGCTGGTGGGAGAGTCCTGGTGAGGGGGTAGGTCGGCGCCGGATCTCGCCATCCAGCAGGGGAAGATCACCATCTCCGGAGAAAAAACATGCACTACACTTACGGGACTAATGACCAAAGCAGTTGACGCGCCCGGAAACACGAAAAAATCAATTAATCGGGGGGCAGCAGGGAGCGCGACGACGGCGGAGGCAGCATACCGCGGGGGCGGTGGGTGGCGGCGGGGGCTGCAGAGAGCGGTGGGTGAGGCGGGGACCGCATGTGCAGCGGGGGGAGGCGGGGAGCAGGGCAGGGGGGACAGGGTCCGAGTGGGCGGGGCTGCGGCCGCCGTGTCGTGGCCTCCGTGACCCACACCGGCGCTGCCCGTCGCCCGGCAGCGCCACCTGCTCGTGGCCCACTCTGGGAGCCTCATCGTCTGCCGACGCGACGCTGCCCCGGAGCTGATGGAGTTGGACTTCCGCGCAAGATGTCTTGACTTCCACGAAATGTACTCGGATTGGAAGGGATTTATCGAGTCATGGGTTTTGTACGTAGATGAACGTCCGCAAATGGATGAAGAGACAAATCCACGATATGTTTCTGCATCATTCCCCTTTTAGTTTCTCGTGTAATGCTAGCAGTGTCGAGAAAGAAACGCAATGCTGCTGAAAAAATCGAGTTCTTGAAAGATCAACAAACGTGCGTCCCTCATAACGGAAAGGTAAATTATTTTTCTGCCTACACGTCATACATTGTTGTAAATTGCTACTTTCTCATATATGAAGTAGTAGAATCGTATATGAAGTGTAGTCAGAATCGACCGTTTTGTGGGTCCTTGATACCGAGAAATTGGATTTTCTCAAAATGTCCATGTGTCCACGCGTCTCAGTGAAAGTACCTGCGCCTAAATCGTACAAATGATTTTCATCAAAATGGAAATTCCCCTACTGAAAAGAGTAATTCGCGGTCTTTCGAATTTGAAACGAATCTTTCAATTGAAGGGGGCCATTGACACAAAGCCCATAAGACATTTTCGAAATTTTCTCAAAAATGGTTCTATATTTTTTCTTTGAATTTTTGTTCGAATACGTTTGTAAAAATGGGCAAATTCAATTTTCAATAAAACCCCCAAATTTTCGAAAATTGCCTACGTTAAATTTTTTTCGTCTCAACCCAACAATCCTTTATTGAAGATAAGGATTTTTTTTGTTAATGAAAACTATTTTCAGAAATGTAAATCACGGGATTTGGCCCAAGTGAACTGAGACACTAAAACAGTTTTAACTAAATTTCTTTGTCAATTTTTATTTTAGACAGTCATTATAACATACATAGTGTTTTACTTAATATTTGTGAGTTAGAAAAATTGTAATTTCATACGTAGTTTGGCACGACAGGTCTTTATGAGCTTAGGACTACCAGCGGCGTGTCAGCCTTGCGGCCATGGGTTGAGGAGTATGTGTGGTTAGCACATAGAGATCCCTACGCCATACTTCTGGTCTTCTCATCCTGAGAAGTGAATTTTCTCATTGTCACACAGCAACGTATACTGGAACATTGCAGGGAATATGCACAGTTAATTTTTGCCTCGACCGGGAATCCAACACGGGGTTGGGTCATGGAAAACAAGCACGGTAACCAACGAACTACCGAGGGCCGGAAGATTGTAATTTACTTCAGTTAATTTATTTTACCTAAATCCTAAAAGTTAGAAAAATTGAAAATTAAGCTTATAAGACCGACCTGGATCGCCGAGGTGGCTAAGAGCGAGTACCGACTCAGCGCTTCGGTCCGAAGGGTCGCGGTTTCGAGTCCCACCTTGGGCATGGTTGTGTGTCCCTTGACTTTGTATGTATGTGTTGTCGCGGAGGGCTTCGCGTTCTGCTGACCCCAGATCAGAGGAGTCCGCAAGTGTGCTGGTCTAGTGTATGGTCGAATATGCGTCCCATCGGGACGTAAAGGGTAACCGGCTCTTTGTTGGATAAAAGCCCTAGAAAATAAAGAAACTTATAAGAATTTCTCTTTGTATTCAAATAGACTCCTGAAGAAGAGGAAACGTGCTCCTCAAGACGTCGAGAAGCAATAATATTTTAGAATCTTTAACAATACATTTCAATAAAATTCGAAATCTAAATTATGGCTTTTTATTAGCCTTTTGGTTTTCAATATGTAGTACAAATCAAACTGGACAAAAAATCTAATTAAAACCTTAAGACCGTCTGAAGATAGTGGAATAAAACATATTGCCGACGTTTGGAATATTTTATTCCGTCTTCAGGGTCTACTACCAGAAAGTTATGAAGATGGAATAATTCCGAATCGTCGGCGAAACGTGCTTTAATGTCTTAATTCACTGCGACCAAATCCCGTGATCTACATTTCCCATTTCTAGTTCATGGTCGTGAATCTACAATGGAAAACTGTTTTTCAAACGTAGAACTTTAAGTCTTACAGTCTTTTGAAAATACGAATAATTTTCCTGTAGTTTTGTGCGAAATTGTGACAATTACTGTTGGCCTCTATTTCGAATAATTGGTTGTATTCACGTAATTTTGAATTATAGTGTTAAAATCACAGCAACATGAAGAATCCATTGTGACGTAAATTCAATGTTTCCACCAGATGATTAGTGGCGTTGAAGAATCCAGTTCGATTAAAGGTCTGAGCGCTCATTAAAGCATGCGAAAATATTTTTTTTTATTTTTTACTGATACGTTATTGCTTGTTATTGCCTTCAATACGGACCTCGATATACACTGCACAACTTACCTGGGTCGTGAGGATCGTGGTTAGAGGGAAATACGAAAACGAATGATGATATACGTCCTCTTAAGGAGGAAATTGTGAAAGGGAATTATGAGGGGGGAGATATGGAAAGACAAACCGATTCTGAATCATTAAAAGTAATGCATAAATAACTATTCTTTACACTTTTAAAAAGAATAGCAGACAATACACGGGATTCGAATAGCAAACTTTTCATTTAAACTTTTGAATTTCCAACAATTTTTCAAGTGATGGCTGACTTTCAGTAGGAGAGAAGTTGTCCCTGTAATTGAGTAGCCGAGCACAATAAATAAACTAACATTCCCCATAGTTACAGTGTTAATAAAGGGTCCTGAAGAGGAGGTTGTTCTGCTTGTGACTTAATCCTGCATTGTGCTTTGTGCATAAATATCATGTTCCGCAGTGCATCGTCGCGTTGCCTAGCGGAACGGCGGACAGCACACGTGGGCAGTGGGCGTGCAGTTCGTTCCCGCGGGATTTCCCCGGCGCGCGGCGGGGACGGCAAGGGCGGGGAAGTGGCGGGGCGGGGACCCAGCCAGAGGAGGTATTAGTGGGGCGGGGACTGCGCCGGCGGGGAGCGAGGGAGACAATACGGCATAAGGGAAAGGAAGGTGTGGGCGGGGAAGGAATGGGAGGGGTGTGCCAGGGATGGGGCAGGGGCGGGGAGGGGGGGCGGAGAGAGTGGCTAAGGAAGCGAGCCCGCAGCGCGCACGTGCGAAAAGACGCAAAGCCACGTCCGTCGGAGCAGGACCTAGCACTCGGTAACTCCCGAATTTCCGCGGTGAATGGCGCGACAGGATGCTAGAGCACGCGAGAAGGTTGAACAAAAGAAAGCGACCATCAATGGTAAGCTGTGGGTTTCTTTGTTACTGTGTAAACGACCTAAACATGACTAAAAAGAAGGGTAAAGTTCTTACCAAATAATATTAGAGTATTATTGCTTTCTCTAATATTTTCAGTATATGTGGAATTTCTGGTTACATTATTCTCTAGCGTTATATAAATAATTTTCACTTGGTCATTTAGCTGGGTAAGAACAATTTCAACAAAAGAAATGATGCTTTAGCCGTTTAAACTAAAAGTATGACTCAAAGTATGAATCATTTATTTTAACGCGACTCATTTATTGTCACATAAATGAGTCACTTTTAATTCAACACGCGACCGTATTTTCTTTGCACTCTCACGATAACTGCATTTATTTCAGCGAAAAAGGAGCAGACAGAATTTAAAAAATATGTTTTTATTTCTGAATCTTCTTCATCAGAAAATATAAAAACCGCTCTAATGCCTCTCTTCTTTAATCTAGGAATTTTACCATTACCTTGTCTGTTGATTTACGAATCAGTGGGTTTTGTCAAAAATGACTTGCTTAAGGGCGGGAATATATTTTCAGAAAATGCCGATGTTTATTACTGTAACACTCAACATAGAAATCATATTCATCAGGTGACAGTATCAACAGCTCATTACAAAAATTTCACATACAATAAATGCACATTATTTTACAACACTTTGCCAGGTGACATTAGACGATTAAATTCGATAGAAAAGTTTATTTATTTATTTATTTATTTACGTCAAAAAACAGTTAAAAACTGCGTATGACGGGCTATGGGGAAAAGTGAATTGTGTGCACATTTTCAAAATTCTGTGATCCCTACACTAAGTCATATACTACTTAAATTTTGAATTTTTGAAAGGAGAAAAAAAAACAAAAACTCCCATGTAATAAAATCTATTTTCAAGGATAAACAAGCAATAAATTTTGAATTTTGAAAGGGAGAAAAAAAACAAAAAAACTCCCATGTAAAAAAATCTATTTTCAAGGGTAAATAAGCAATAAATTTTGAATTTTGAAAGGAGAAAAAAAAACAAAACTCCCATGTAATAAAATCTATTTTCAAGGATAAATAAGCAATAAATTTTGGCTCTTATTACTTCCTGCCGCGACAACGTGGAAACGATAATTTGAATAATTGTATTTCCCACTGAATTCTAGAAGACGTGCACAGAAAATGAAGTTACATTTATGTCCAGAAGCAAAACAAGGGGCCATCTCAGCATTTGCTCAATGGATCAGGGAAACTGGACGAAAAACCTGATCGAGATGGGGGTCATTGACCCGGAAGCTGTGTTACAATAGTTACAGGTTGTTTATACTCATTTATACAGTCCAAATGGTAAATAATGCATTATGTATCATTGTTAAAATTAATGTTACTTTTCTTGTGATGCTCAGTATAGTCTCTAATTGTATAGAAACAGTTATGCAGCAGAAACGATTTCACTTGGGATTTAAACTTTTCTATTGAATTTAATCGTTTAATGTCATCTGGCAAAGTGTTGTAAAATAATGTACATGTATTGTATGTGAATTTTTTGTAATGAGCTGTTGATACTGTCACCTGATGAATATGATTTCTACGTCGAGTGTTATAGTAATAGACTTCGGCATTTTCTGAAAATATATTCCCGCCCTTAAGCAAGTCATTTTTTACAAAAACCACTGATTCGTAAATAAAAAGACACGGTAATGGTAGAATTCCTAGATTAATGAAGATAGGCTTACAAGAATCACGTGGGTGGGATTTGGTTATTATTCGTACAATTCGTTTTTGTAATCTAAAAGTCTGGGAGCTATAAGATGTATTTCCCCAGAATATTATGCCACAACGCGAAGCAGTATGAAGGCTGACTGAATTTGCAAGAATTCTGAACGCGTAGCATAATGAACTTAATTTTGTGTTCAATTCATTTAAATGGACGTTCCATTTAAGGTTTGACTGAATTGAGAGACCTAAAAATTTTGTTGCATTAACATGAGTCAATGGTACACTGTTCATTTTCAATGGAGCACAGAATTGTTTATTTGAAATGGAAAACTGCATTAAAACCGTTTTCTTTTCGTTTACTATTAATTTGTTATTTCGGAACCAATTTGAAACATCTGATATTGTACTATTTACGGTTTCTTTATTGCAAAGGATGTTCGTATCATCCGCAAAGAGAACCGTTCTTCCGTTTCGAATCGTCGAGGGCATATCGTTTACGTAAAGTAGGAACAGAATAGGGCCTAAAATCGATCCTTGAGGAACTCCACATGCAACGGGCAAAGAGTCGGAAAGGTGCGTACGTAATGTTCCATCATTCCAGTAAGGTATTTCAACTTTCTGAGATCGTTGTTTAAGGTACGAACATAACCAATCTAGAGCAATACCACGGATTCCATATGAAGGTAATTTTGAAAGTAAAATGTCATGATCAATGATGTCAAAAGCTTTTGAGAGATCTAAAAATAATCCAATAGGTGCCTCGTTTTGATCCAATGATGAGGCGACATCTTTAAGAAAAGAAAATATAGCTGTTTCCGTTGATTTTGATTTTCTAAATCCATGTTGGCAATCTGAAAGCGCGTCGTGTTTAGTGAGAAAGGTTTCCATTCGTACGTAAAAAAGTCTCTCTAATATTTTTGAAAAAACTGATAGAAGAGAGATGGGCCGATAATTTTGAATTTCATTTTTGTTTAAATCCCAAGTGAAATCGTTTCTGCTGCATAAATGTTTCTATACAATAAGAGACTATACTGAGCACAACAAGGAAAGTAACATTAATTTTGACAGTGATACTTAATGTATTATTTATAATTTGGACTGTATAATTCTAAACAATATGTAACATGTATTGTATCGCAGCTTCTGGGTCAATGACTCCCATCTCGATCAGGTTTTTCGTCCAATTTCCCTGATCCATTGAGCAAATGCTGAGATGCCTCCTTGTTTTGCTTCTGGGCATACATGTAACTTCATTATTTGTGCACTACTTCTAGAATTCAGTGGGAAATATAGTTATTCAAATTATCGTTTCCATGTTTCCTTGGCAGGAAGTATTATTCCTTGATGAAGGACATCATGGATAGGAGCCCAAAATTTATTGCTAATTTATCCTTGAAAATAGAATTTATTACATGGGAGCGTTTTTTAGTTTTTTGTTTTATTTAATCAATTCAAAATTCAAGTAGTAAATGACTTAGTGTAGGGATCACAGAATTTTGAACACGTGCACAGAATTCACTTCTCCCCATTGCACGTCATACACAGTTTTAACTGCTTTTTGACGTGAAATAAAAAATAAATAAATATAATACATATTTCATTTGATTTCAGAAGCATTGAGTTAATGAGTCAGATACTTAAATGATGAAATAATGAAAAATAATGAGGATATTTTTAACGCTAGAAACAAAACTAAAGCAATGTGGGCAACATCGTTAAAAATTCGACCACGTCATCACGACATTTCGTAGAGAATGTTGTTTTAAAGGATAATGAAAGAGAAACAAGAAATCCAGAAAAAGTTGCGAATCTCTTCGACCAACACTTTTCTAGAATTGCGGTTTATCTCACGAAGGGACTAAAATCACAAAATTCAACATCATATGCTTCCCAAAAAAAAATTCGGCACGATGTTTATTTACGAAACTTCTTCTAACGAAATCCTCAGAATAGTCAGTAAATTAAAAAATAAATATTCATCAGGTTTAGATGAATTTCCGGATTGTTTATTAAAAACGTGTGCACCTGCCATTATACACCCATTAACTCACATTTTCAATGCTTCCTTGTGCACAGGAATATTTCCAGATACTTTCAAAACAGCAAAAATTAAGCCACTTTATAAAAAAGGGAACAAAATGAAATTCAAAATTACCGGCCAATTTCTCTTTTGTCAGTTTTCTCAAAAATATTAGAAAGGCTTTTCTATACGCGAATGGAAACTTTTCTCAGGAAAAACGAAGCGTTTTCAGACTCACAACACGGTTTCAGGAAATCAAAATCTACGGAAACTGCCATTTTTTCTTTCTTTAAAGATGTTGCTTCATCAATGGATCAAAATGAAGAACCCATTGGGATATTTTTAGATCTTTCGAAAGCTTTTGACGTTATTAACCATAACATCTTGCTCTCAAAATTACCTTCTTATGGAATTCGTGGTATTGCCCTCGATTGGATAACCTCGTACCTTAAAAATCGATCTCAAAGAGTAGAAATACCGTACTGGCACGAAAGGACATTATTTACTTATCTCTCCAATTCTTTGCCAATTGAACATGGGGTCCCACAAGGTTCGATCTTAGGTCCTATCCTCTTTCTGTTGTACGTAAACGATATGCCCTCATCTATTAAAAACGGAAGAACAGTTCTGTTTGCCGATGACACGAATGTTCTTTGCAAAAAAAGAAACAATAAATAGTACAATTTCAGAAGTTTCAAATTGGTTTTGTAATAAGAAATTAATAGTTAACGAAGGAAAAACTGTCTCAATGCAATTTTGCGTTTCAAATCGGCAGTCGTATGCTCCATTGAAAATGAACAATACGCAATTAGCTGATGTTAAGGTAACAAAATTTCTAGGTCTCTCAATTCAATCAAACCTCAAATGGAATGTATATATAACAGAATTAAACACTAAATTAAGCTCATTATGTTATGCATTCAGAATTCTTTCAAATTCTGTCAGCCTTCATGCAGCTCGTTGCGTGTATTTTGCAAATGTACATTCCCGCCTGAGATATGGCATAATATTCTGGGGAAGCTCATCCTTTAGTTCCCAGACATTTAGATTGCAAAAGAAAATTATCCGAATAATGAAAAAATCCCATCCACGTGATCCGTGCAAGCCTCTTTTCATTGAGCTTGGAATCTTACCATTTCCTTCCCTATTTATTTATGAGATTGTAGTATTTGTCAAAACTGACTTACTTAACGGTGGGAACATATTTTCATGTAATACTGATATTTATAGTTACAATACTCGACGTAGAAATCATGTTCATCAAGTGTCAGTATCAACAGCTCACTACAAGAAATCCACATACAATACATGTACGCTACTTTACAATGCATTGCCAGATGAAATTAAACAATTAAAATTGGTACACAAATTTAAATTAAAAGTAAAATCTTTTCTGCTGCAAAACTGTTTCTATACAATTAGAGACTATACTGATCGCCAAAAAGAAACAATGTTTACTTTAACAAAAATAAGATATAGTATAATGAATTAGTTTACATTTGCATTGTATAATTAAAAAAAAAGACTCAATATGCCTGTAACAAATAATGTACTTCCGGGTCAATGGCTCCCATCTCGATCAGGTTTTTGTCCAGTTTCCCTGATGCATTGAGCAAATGCTGAGATGGCCCCTTGATTTGCTTCTGGACGTAAATGTAGCTTCACTATGCGCACGTTTTGTTGAACTTTCCTTTGCTTGTAGTGGTAGTAGAGCTTAGGGTGAGTTTCTATTTTGTTAACAATACAGAAAAATCAAGTCTGTTCGTTTCTTTACCGTTAAAAATAAGTTTTCTATAATTTGGCAACCAAAATATCTAGTTTTTGAAATGTTAATCTCTCGCTTTTTTAAATTTGTTGTTATTATTATTATTATTATTATTAATCTTTCAACTATTAATAGTTAAATTGTTGGGAAGGGATTCTGAAACTCAAGAAAGCGTGCGCAGGTGATCTTCTCCCCCATACGTCACATACAGTTTTTGACTGTTTTTGACTAAATAAATAAATAAATAAATACTTTATTTGAAATTAAAAATATATTGTATGTATAAAATAACGATTTATGATTCCCTTAGGGTAATGCTTAGTGTCGCAGTAGTGTAGTTAAAAATAAAGAATGAGAAGGACGTCAAGTTCAGGAGAGAAACGTCAGTGAAAAGCGGTTTCGAAACTCCACTTCCGTCTTTTGAAATCTTAGCGATATCGTTCCCGGACTGTGACAAAAAACACGAAGTGATTCTGCATTTCAAGAAAAGAAGGTCCCGGTTTAATGAATGTGCTTCACAGAATTTCGAAGAATTCGCTCGCATATTCTCTTCACTCACTACGAGAAGGGTCAGTAGAGTATAAATGATCGTGAATCAGACCGCTCTTGAAAATTGAGAGAATGAGTCTGTCAGTTTGCAATTTTGTACACTCTTGGATGTCGATATTGAATACAATTAGAAATTGAATTAATAACTGCTTAATATTTTTACCACTTTCAGTGTCATGTGTATTGGGAGTCTAGAAAAATATTTATTGCTTGGAAGGTTCTGGATTGAAATCCCAATTGTTTGAAGATTTTAGGGAACATAGTACATTCGGTGTTCATTGACAGAAGCATTAATTAAGTTTCTGTTTGGGTAAAGAAAAAATTACATTGATAAAAGAAAGATAATTTATCACACGTGAAGTAGTTACTGGAAACATTGACACTCCTAAGTAAATATGAGAGACATCGAGATATAGAGTATTATTTATTCGGTAGTCCCGGTAACCATGTGGTTGTCATTCTCCATTTCCAAGGTGGTACGCGGTCCAGTCCTCTGCCTCTTCTGGAATTTTAAATTTGGAAAGTAAAATATGCATACTTTTTTTTAGCTAGGTATAACTTCAAGTAATGTATGAAATTATCTCTTTGCGCCTTTGCAGCTATTCATTACGACAATCCATGTTATTGGTTTGCTAGACCTTATAGATACTTAGATTATAAACAAACTGTATATTAAACAATTTTTGATTGGTATTAATTTATTTAGGTGTTTAGGTAGCTTTTGCTCAGTTTTGATTCATATGTACATCATCTCAGAAATAAACGGGAAAATTTGCAACCAGAGGCATTAATTCCGTCAGTTGTAAATTCTAGTGGCCTCAAGCAGCAAAAACGTTGATCAAAACTCCATAAAATGATTTTACAAAAAGTAGCATATATACAATGAGTAAGGCAGGAGTCCCAGAACTCAAGAAATCGTGCATAGGTTGCACATCTCCACCCAGAGCATCATACAGTTTTTATTTGTTTTTGACGTTAAATATATAAATAAATAGATGCATTGCTCAACGCCTATAGTTCAAATACTCCCGGATAACACTGTAATAAATTAAATATTTTTACAGAAAGAGTATTCATGAATACTGCAATAACAGAGAATGGTATATACACATAATAAAAGTTCTTTGCGTGCTAAAAATGTTAACAACATGCTGTTTCATAATGCAACAAATAGTAAGTATTTAATAGCGGACAGTCTCCTTCCCGGACCCTTGCTTTTGGATAACATCAGCTGTGTCGTGGGTAGTGACGTATTGAGTATAAGAATTCAGTTGGTATGTGCGGAATATCACAAATTTTAGCATTTTCTTCAGTCAAAATTGAAACGGTTTCATTGCTTTTTGATTTTTCCCGATTTTCTGACTATGCAACGAAACCATAGACATCTCTTACGTCCCTGGAGGCTGCGTATGTCCATTCAATTCATGCGCACATTAGAAATTAGAATTAGAGATTTCTGAACCTTTCTTCCTCTTCTTCTTTCTTTGCCATCGACTTCTTCGTGGTCTTCCTTTTTCTTCTTCTTGTTTATCATTATTAAAATTATTATTACTATTATTAATATTATAATCACTATTATTATTATTAATATTATTATTACTATTATTAATAATATTATTATTATGAGTGTTAACATTATTATTTTCTGCTGTTTGAAGATTATGCTTAAAACTCGTAATCGTGACTTTGTCGTGACTGCCTTGGGCTTTCTAAATCTCATTTTCTCTACGGTATAACGGTATTATTTACTGCAAACGGACGAACTAAGTAATATGAGAATTTTGAGCAACGATGAATAAGTAGTACTAATTTTAGTCGTTCTAATTTTATCGATTTGAATAATAACGGAGCATTGGTGAAATGAGAGGCACGAGCAAGGTGGAATTTTATTGGTCTCTTGCAAAGTAAGGGGGAAACAGCAAATGATGCTCATTTATGAATTAACGCGAATTAACTTGTTTAAAAGTTCAGAACAATATTACACACATAATGCATAGCAAGAAACTTACGATATTCGACATTTGGAAGAGATCAGATGTTGTTAATGACGCTAATTTACGAGGTCTGTGAGCATTTTACCATTAATTGATTTAATGCTTCACTTTTATTAATCTTACTGGTGTTCTGTCCACCGCCATTCACGTTAGTTTCTATAATGCTCATCATATTTCTTTATCTCTAGATTATACATGATAATTAAATCCTAAAGACATTTCACTTGTCGTAAGAGACCCATTTTATAAAATGAGTCGGCAAAAACATAAAGGATGTGCAGAAGAAACTGACCACTTAACTATTCCGGCTTCTGGTGGCTAATAATTTTCATCTAGTATCTGAATAATAGGTGTTGGAAGTGGTTCAGTCGTAATGTTCGACTGCAGAGCAATACTTATGCAACAGTGACTAATGAAGTTATCAACATACCCCTACGCTGGCTACCTTGCATTGGAATGTCACGTTACCTCCAAGATATGAACAGTCCGTCTTTGAGTCCGGATTCTTAGCGAATGGTCTGTCATAATAAGTAATATCGCATATAAGCGCAAAGGACACAGCCTTGTAGTTAATTTACGAAGTTTCCTGTTATTCATCCTTTTATAAACATGGGAATTTAGAGTAAGAGGCAGTCTGAAGAAAAATTAATTTTCATTTTCTTTAAATTGTAATTTTTAAAACTTAATTTTCGTTCTTTCCTTAATGCATTAATCTAAACGTTAATGTCAAAGTTGGTATGATGTCTAGTACCTAGGGGAAAATATTTGTGACGTACAACACAAATCTATTCAGGTGATCATTTCAGTCACACAGAGTTTAAACGAGTAATCTTTCAAATAAAAATTGGGACTCAAAATTAATTTTGACTCCTTCAGCTTTTTCATTTGCTAGAAACAGAGTTTGTATGACGCAGTGTATTAATTAAGGTTATATTGCAATGCTCCCCTGGTATTCCGTTCGTGACATTCATCCTATCGTCACAACAAACAGTTGTTTTATCTCTTCTTATAAACAAAAATAAAAAATTAGTATAAAATAATAAATCATAAGAAAGTAAACCTGCAGATCTTCCATATTCGAAACACAGTTACACCCGGTAGATATCTTCATATTTATTATCTCCATTCTTCACTGGAGTCTTATGGCCAATTCCTACTCACGTCTACTTCCTTATCCTTTGTCATTTTAACATCAATCCTCCTAACGTCCATCAATCCAATTAATCCATTGTCATTCTGAGTCACGCTGAACATTTTCATATGCAATATGTTTCAGAAAAAGAGCCCAAACGCGGAGGACGGAATCAACGGCAGCACTTTTTATCAAAAAACCTCGGATCTCAGAAATCGGCAATAGGCTGAACCAAACAAAACTTGTCTTCCTCCGTGAAGTTGGTGTATCAACGTACACCTAAGATGTGTTGACAATATTTTAGGTGGATAGGGATAACGCAGAATTTACGGCTATGAACATTGTAATGGGATATAAAGTCGATACGATCTTCACATTTTAAGAAAAGATGGACTTAAGAGCTGTTGGAAAATGAATTATTATTCCAATGCTACACTATATTGTTACAATCAGTTCAAGATTGAGTTATTCAAATCTAATTACGAATAATAGATTGTAAACGACTCGTTGACCGTTACCTCTGTGTCCTCTTCCTAACAAGTGCTGCTCTTGGGAGACCACTGGAATGTTTATGGCGTGAAGTTCAGTCTTAACCCTCTCACTCTGACGTAGTGGCCAACAATACAACTCGGATGAGCATTGGTCTACTCACCTGGTATGGGGGCGGGGCAGTCGCCTTTTGAATTTCACACTTCGGAATAGAGAGAAAGTTATGTAACGCAGCGCGAAAAAACGGCGAATTTTCGGCAGAAAAGCTCTTATTACAGAACTCTGGTAACGAAAAAATAGATAAATCTAGTTGCTATATTTAGAAAAAAATCCTCTATCATGTGGTGTATCCATAATCCATGTTGTGTGGGTCCTCCCCCGAAAAGTCGAATGACGGCAATACGTCTGTCCGTCCGTCTATGAACAACGCTACCGGCAAAACCGTTCAGCCGATTTTCTCCAAACTTCATATTTCTCAATCGATCTGACTGATGTCGCGGCCTCTTGAATTCAAAACCGATATTTTAATTTTGTGGGGTAATTCACATGACGTCCCTGGGACATATTCAAAATTTTCAAAAACAATGGCTCCATTTTTGATTAAATTTTGATGTTGGATAGCGTGAAGGACGTTTAAGATAATGGTGCAGGTCTCGTGTTTTTTGATAACTTTGATTTTTCGAAAATCACAAAACTTTACAATTTTTTTCGGCGTGTTCCTACAACTAAAATATTAAAAAGAGATATTTTTCCCGTAATGAAATCTGTTCCTTGAAGATAGATTCTAAAATAAGTTTATGTACAATTTTTCGAAAATTACAGTACTTTTCGCGTAATTTTGCGTGAAAGAACGGGCGAGAAAGTACGTGCTGTTATAGCACCCCTAGTTGTACATAGCCTAGTGCCGAGCCCGATCTTGTAGACACAAGGTCCAATGGTGAAAACTGCTTTCCTTGGCCCTCTCTATCTGATAACTGCGATTGTGCACTTGTGAAACAACCTGTAACTTGCTGCCATTCTTATATAGCTTTTAGATATTTTCCAGCATTAAATATTAATAACATCTTTTTTGTTCGCTTGTTGTTCTTAAAAGTTCAGAGCGACGATCCATCTAGAATGCCCATATCTGCTGCTTGAAGGATCCTTGCGAAATATTCACGCTTCCGTTTTCTGGTCCACATTTTATGACCGTTCCATTACTTTGTAGAACGTTATGATGTAATATTTCCTTACTACTTTTTCTCGATGTTTTATCCAAGATTCCTCACATTCATGGTTAATTACTAATATTTAAATTTATTTAATTTAGTATCTAGTAAATGAAATCAATCTACAAATTTAATTAAAAAAACCTTTTAAAAGAGAATCGTGTCATGAAAAGCCGTTGAGTAATTATTTTAGTGGGTGACTTCCAAATAAGTCTTTCGTTATTAATACAAGACCTAAACTATAAACAATAATGCTCTCATGTATGACAAAAGCAAAACTCTGTAGAGGTGAGAATCAATCTCTGTGAAGTAGAAAGAAACTACAACGAAATTTAACGCTAATTAATTATCTTTACTTCATGGGTTTTACTAAAGCAGATGTTTTAAATTAACATTTCTAATTAATTATTCTATGAAACACTCTCTATTGAATTGTAAACCTCATTGGATATCACTAATTCACTGAATTTTGTTTTTATATTAGTTTTAGTAATGCCTTTTGGTAAGTTTTTTACAACTGAATAACTAACTCGTAAATTCAGGTGTAAAAAACTAATTGAACGCGAATAAATATCCATAATTTCATGTTTATATCGCTTTTAAGTGTTGTAAAGAACTGTCACATGTGCTAGGCCTATTGGATCTCCACGATTTCTGTGAGAAATTTTTGCGAGTTACGCAGTGTAAATATAATTTTTTTTTTACTCTTCTCACATTCAATTGATAAGTTGAATAAATTACCTAATTTTGAACTAGAGTATCTTTATACGTAATATATATATATATATATATATATATATATATATATATACGTTTGCTTACAATGAGTTAAGTATAAGAATTTATTTGCCTGCAGACAGTATTGTGTTAGGGTCACAGGGCAAAGAAACGCCTTCATATTCTTTAATGGTTTAGGCACATCATAGAAGGTGTGCCTAGGTGTGCCTAGATTAAAAATCGATTCTTCGCTTTTAAATAAAGGTTAAAGTTATAAGATGCAACATTCTTAATACCATTGTCATTCAAATGTAAGTGTGTTTAATTAATTCCTATCTCTGCAAGGCCGATACGGCCGAACAAATAACAACAATATTCTTAAACAAATCTACTCTAAAACCAACGAAACAAATGTAACGAAATTAGTTAATAACTATCATGGAGATCGCCAGGTCTCTTCGGAAAAGGCTTTCAACCTAATCCATGAAGATATTGGTTTCGTAAAAATGAATTTGAGAAGTATTACAGAGAATAAAATTCGCTCCAGGAAAGCGTTTGCAAACCTTCTGAACCTCACAGACAACTAATTCATTATTCTAAATCCCGAAAACCACTTACATACTTTTTTAGGAAAGATGAATACAATGAATGTGAATGTTAAGAGAACATTCCATTTTATTAAAATGAAACTAATTTTTTTACATTAAAACATTGTAATTACTTTTTTAATTTTAACAAAACTGAAAATGCGTTTTTATGTAACAAAATATTGCTTAATTGACACAAAATTATTAATTTAGTATAATTATTAGGAAACATTTGAAAGTTATTAAAAACACATTAACTGTATGATATTAGTTTCTGCTATATCGAAGAAAGTTTATGTATTTTTGGCTTATTATGATTCTTATCCTTTATTGGAGGAATTTACTCACCACATCCAGAAAACGAATTAACTAATACTTTTTTGGGCTCAGTTGACACTTCGTTACACTTTGGCGTTGAGGCTCCGGCCTTCATGAGGAACAACCAAACATTTATTCTGTGGGACGCATAATTTCGATAGCATTCTATGCCAAAATGCTTTATTATTAATCTCGCGGAGCTCCACTTTATTTCTCTTATCTTGCAGCGAACAGCAAAGGCAGGGGGGGGAGCTTTAAGGAATAAGATCCAATATTATCAAAACGAAAAGCGCTATGCAAATTTTTGCCTAGAAAGCATTTTTTCAAACAAACTTTTGAGTGCTTATGGCGGCTCAGCCATTCGGAATATCCAAGTAGTTTATTAGATAAAATATGCTTAAAATTGTGTTAAGAGCTTATTTTCGAAGTTTCGACGTTTACTCCCAGGACAGCCTGTGTATATTTTGCTACCACTTTCCTCGCGGACCTCTGGTTGGTGACCGGTGCTCTAGGCTAGGGTGAAGGATGGTGAAGCGTTGAGTGAAGGGAGACGCACCTCGCCTGGCCGCGCGCCAGCGTGAGTGCGGGAGGGGGCAGGGGTGGGGTGATTGTGGGGGGAGGGGGGCGAAGCGAGCTCTGCTCCGCGGAGGCAAATTGGTGCAGGCGTAGTGAAAGACGCCGACCGAGACCGGTTCCTTCAAGGCGAACGTGTTCCATTCCAGCTGATCTCTAAACATAGACGGCATTGAGCCCAACGACTAGGAGGGATATTTGCTGGCATATGACGTCACGACATGCCTTTCATGGGAGCAGTTTCCTATGTTACAGCGGGGCCCGCCGCAACGTTTCCTGGCTGTCCTGCTACTGACTCAGAGCAGGGTTTTCCAGGCTGCCAGCGAGCGTGGGAAATGAACTGTCTTACTCAGTTCCAAATAAAACAAGACGTTGTCAAAACATAATTTATTGAAATATAATAAGATCATTTAATACAGGCAATTATATATTTTTTAAATTAAGTCAACATATAAAACTGTGAAACCAATGAACTCATTCTAATGAATGTCCTTTGGTGAGGAAATGAAAATTGGTTGTAACGACAACACTGACACAATTTGATGAGAGGAAATATTGCACAAACGAGTCCACTCAAGAGTAGTCCGAACAAAAACTTTCCACAATGAACAGCGTGAAGGCATCTGAGATTCAAGGCACAGGCATTGGTGCTTGCATGATTTTGTGGCAGTAACAAGATGAGTATCAATGAAAATATGCATTCTTACACCTAATTTTTTATTAGCAGGCATTCTATTACCAGAATTTAACACTGCTTGTAAATGCACATTCATATAACAAAAGTGGATAACTTCCACATATATATCATCATGTAAAGTGATGAACATTATAAGTTAATGAAGATTTGATGTTAATTATGTAAACATTTTTCATATGACAAAATATCATTTGTAAAATGAGATATGTCTATATTTTATAAATATCTCTACAATACTCAACAGTTAAAGTGACATCAGTGCTTCATGTTTACATACTTGTAACAATACATAAAACTTTAAAAGACATTTGTACTTACTTTAAATATTTTTCTATTTAATATAAAATAAAAATTCAGCACATGCTGTATACAATATATTAAGTAGAACATAGAATTCATATTTTTCAAACATGAAATGATTACAGCTAGATCACTTATGTCTATGTCAAGTTAACGTACCTTAACTGACATTAAGAACAACAAATGAAAATATTCTACAACAATATCTAAAATGCAGATTCTATTCTAACATTTATAAAAATCATTTTGTTAATGGATAAAATATAATTTAAACTCTATATCAATTATTTCTGTTACATTGAAATAATTGGAATTTGAACATTTACTAAAACTAACAGTGTCTCACATGAGAACAGCTGTACCTTACGATCTAGTATGGTAATTGGTGTTCATAGAACTTACTGAAAAAATATATCATAGATATATGGGACCAAAATCACCAGCGTTCAGGTTTGTGTGCACAAGAGGCTTGTGACCCCCCTTGCTTTTGAGCTACAAAATGAGCCCCCAGCGCGGAGAATCTGCCTCCCTCCTTTGCATGGACGGAGCTCTAAGAGTCACAGACTCGAGCACCCGCACACACGCTCAGGAAAAGTGCAACAACCCCTAATAGCCAGTAAATAACATAGTATTACACACATTTTAAAAGACACGTGCACAATTACATTGAGATAAGAGATAGCAAGAATAAGAATGGAAAGATATTACAACAGTCACCGGATCCAGAAAATTACCTTTCTTTCACCTGGTGCTGAAGATTTAAAATCTAATGCTCTAGTTAATGATCAATAAATTATTGATTAAACTCTGAGATACAAATATAACGTACATGTAAAAAATCTGTTAAAATCCTTAATCTATAGGAGGACCAGCCTCACTGAACGTAACCTATGTTAATTTGCCAATTGGCATACTTTTCTCTCCTGCTGCTTCCCCAACGCCAGTGAAACAATCAAGTACTGTACTACATAGCACTTGTTCACTGCATGTGAAAGCGAACAGAAGAATCCACATTAAAACATCACTCATTAATACTTTGCTAACTGCAAGAGTACATGAGTGAAAATTAAGGTAAACTATGTACAAAGAGGGCTTCCCTCTCAAAACACGAAAAAGAAAAGTAAGTATCCCCATAAAACTATCAGGCACTTTTGGAAAGAAAGGCCCGTGCTTGCCCGGGTAACCGTAACCATGAAGTATTTACAAGGAAGGAGCGTGGGGAGTCCACGGCCGCAAAACGCGATCAAAGGCGACGCCTGCGCGACGCACGCTCGGCCCGAGACCACGCTCGAGGAGCGTGCGCGTGGGCGTGCGGTTCGGTCGCGCTTTGGCGAGCGCGGGGCGGGGCGGCTGGGTGGTTACAGCGAGTAAGGGTGGCAGAACTGGTAGACCAGCCTCTGCGAGCGCTCCGTCTTCTTCATGATGCCCTTCTTGTAGTATTGGCGGATGGAGCGCGACAGCTTGTCGTAGTTCATGGCGGGCCGGTTCTTGCGCTTGCCCCAGAGGCGGGCCACGCGCACCGAATCCTCGATCTTGAACACGCCCTTGGAGCGGTCCAGCCAGCGGATGCACGAGCCGTGCAGCTGCGGCGCGGCCAGCAGCTCCTTGAGGAACTGCCACAGGTGGATGTGGGAGCCACCCGAGCCGCCGCCCGCGCCGCCGCCCGCGCCGCCCGCCGCGCTGCCCGTCGCCCGGCTGGACGGCGCCTTGCCGCCCCCGGGCGTCGCGCTCGCCCCCGCGCCCGCGCCCGCGCTCGCGCCCGCGCCCGCGCCGCTCGCCCCGCTGCCGCCCGGCGCCGCCCCCGCGCCGCCCGCGCCCGCGCCCGCGCCCGCCGGGCTCGCCTCCGCCTCCATGTCCTCCTCGTCTGCGGGCAAACAAAGCACAAGCGGTCAGGTCACTGCCACGCCTCACTCATTTCACAACTACACTTCAGACGGTTTACACTTTCAACCTTTAGATTGCCTAATTCGGTAAGAAGTTGCACTTCTATGCCAATACAAAACTAACAAGATTTCAAAAGATTTCGCAACATTTCACAATTTCAGACGGTTTAGATTTTGAATCTTTACATTGTCTAATTCGGTAAGAAGTAGTACTTCTATGCCAATACAAAGCTAACTAAACTTCAAAAAGTCTTTTGAATGCGGTTATTTCAGGAATCACACTTCTACGCATGAACAGTTTTAACTTCGACTTCTAAATCCGACTTCTAAAAATTTTCCACGTTAAATTTGATATTTGAAAATAATGCGTTGTAATAATAATGGACAGTTAGAAAAGTTTCATCTCAACTTATTTTGAAACGTAATACAGCAAGCAGTTCCAAGAATAAAACAATGAATTAAAAATAGTGTAGTGAAGACTACGCGGGACCGCTTTAGGATTGGCATTTATATGCATCGATAGATTTATTTCCAAAAGTAATAGCGAAAACTTGGAATTTTGGAGTAGCGAGAACTTGGAAGCTTTAAAGTATGGGTAACATTTATTTATTTTACATTAAAAATGAAAATATTTTAGGAATCAATGATAAACTTCCTTCAAAGGTTTTTGAAAATTATTGTGCTCTTCGCGCATCTCATTTTTAAAAAAAATTCATAAAATCACAGAAAATGTCCGTACTCACCATCAGAGGGCTCATCTCCTGTCGAACTGCTGGAGGTGCTACTATTGGTCCACTGGATGTCCAAGTCTTGGCAAGCAGCTTTCCAGATTTCCAATTGGGCGTAAAGTGTGCTACCACACTGCAAAGTAAACAAACTCTCTTTAGCTGAAGATCTGTTAGAAATAAAAAAGGACTAAACTTTCTAAGAAATAGACAAAACGGTCATTTTGCGCAGCGGACTCAAGTTGCAGTGTCGACACGATGAGTCACTTGTGAGTAGAGACCGGTTGGTTCGAATTAAATCAGCGTTCTAGGGCGAAAGAACTAATTCTGATGGACACCTCGGGGAATACGAGGTCAGAGGCAATGAGTGGGAGTAGTCATAGAAGACAATCGACTCATTCACACCCAGGAAAAGGTTGTGAATCATGAAGTGATGATGGCAGATATAATGAAGAAAGATGTTTCATCTCAGGGTGGTAGCTTTTTGGATGCGAGCAAGACGTTCCATGTTCAGATTTTTTTACGAGTACAAATTCTGATATGGAGAATTTGTAAATTTGTAAAATAACATAAAAGACAATGTTTTCGAAATGAGCTTGTATCAGTAGTAAATATTTGATAATTATCGTGAAAGTCAAAATTATATTAATATCAGAATATTTACTTTAATCAAAAATAAAATAATCCATACAAAATAATACTAGTAATAATAATATTTCTGAGATGTCCGCGTGGTATCGTGTGGATTCGTTTAACTCTAGCATTGTCTGATAATATTAAAATATTTGAATATAGAATTACTTGTCCTTGTTATTTCAATCTCTAGCAATAAGTGACTTCGCTCCACAGACCTTTTTTATTTTCTTGTTCCAAAAAGTCGGCAACAGAGGAACCGAGGAACGAATAAGCGATGCGCTCAAGATGTATTAATACCGGACGCGCCAACTTGGCTCGGCTAACTGGAACGCTTGGCTACTTTTTGTCTCTGGAGGAGTAACGGGTGAGCGGACAGCGGCCGGTTGCTTGCACCAGGAGCGGCCACACTCGGCGCCCAGGTCTCGCGCGGAAGAGAGGCTGACAAGCACACGAGGTTAAGGACAGATATGAACGGATCCTCGCGACGAAAGTTGATGAAGAACTTGAGTGAGGAATAGTTGTAACAAGATTGGCTGTTAAAATTGAAATGTATTTGAAAAGGGAGATTGTCAGAATTGTATACGTTCATCTTACTTTAGTTGAAACAAGAAAAAAGATTTGAATTTTTTGACAGAAAAATAGTCTATTCTGAGATCTACAGGATGTCATGAATCAACAAAAGGGCTTAATGGGTTCGCTAGACATATGTAATTCTCTAGCGAAGAATGGTCGTACAACTTGAGCCACTGGACAAATAGTAGCCTTATGATGCATCTAATCCCCAACGGAGGGAGCGGTAGGATTTTTTCTAGGGGTGTCTGATATTTTTTTTTATTTTAAAATTAAATAAACGACAACTCGTAAAATGTTTAAAAAGACTTAAGAAAGTGGCTTACCTGCGGGGCGCGTTGTTGGAAGTCGTGCTCGGAGAGCGCGGCGAGGGCGGGCCCGTCCATGTCGAAGTACTCGAAGGGGATCATGGGCAGCGCGTACTGGCGCAGCGTCCACAGCAGCCACGCTCGCACGTCGCTCGCCGCCCAGCGTGTCGGGTCTGCAACACACACGCTCCGGTCACGCCACGCCCACGCTCACGCTCACGCTCTCTACGCTCCCATCGACATGCTCTCTTCGCTCGCCACATTCTCTCTACGCTCCCCGTGCTCTCTGTACGCTCGTCATGCTGTCTTAATGCTCCCTCTACGCTCTCCATGCTCTCTGTGCTTCTACGCTTTCTCAAGCTCTTTCTATCCTCCTCCTATGATCTCTCTAAGCTTCTTCCACTTCCCTCCATGCTTCCTCTTGGCTCTCTCTTTCCTTCCCCCTCGTTATATTACTGAACTGAGTGTATTCGTTTCTTTTACTTGACCAACACATAAAATCACGTAATAAAGTAAGGTGAAATGATTTTAGTGCCACACATTCATTGTGTCATCTGTTAAACACATGATTGTGAACGTATTCATTTTACAGAAATGTTAAAACACAAAGACATCAGTTGCAATTATTTTTTAACGAAATACAACGGCATTTTGGATTAAAAAATCTTGGATCAGTGACGCACTTTCACTGCTGGTGCGTTTTATGAAAGATGTGGACAAAGCTCTTCAATTTCCTCGGCCACCGAGAGTACTATTATATCCACAATACCACGCACGCAGTGTTTTGGCGTTGTAGTCATCGCCACCCACTACGATCTCGTTTTGACTGCAGTCACCTTCTTGTGTCCCCGCCTTCCCGCCCCGCCCCGCCCCGTCCCTCTCCATTTCCCCCACACGCGGGCGCCGTGCGGCCTCCGTGCTCGCGTGCGTGCGTCCGTCCGTCCGTCGAGAAATAAACATTTTTAAAATAACCGCGTCACGTCCCTTTTCGAGCGTCTCGCGTCGACGCAACGCCCGCCCCGTCATCTCGCGTGCCAAACGAGCGTCGCGACGGCGAGGCGCCGGGCGCCGCGACGCTGAGCGACGGCGGCAGCGTCACCGCGACGCGTCCGTGCGTCGTCGGGCGCGCGCGGGTATTAGCGGCGGTGAGGTGTGTCGCCGTTGCTTTACGACCGTGCGCAGCTGCGACGCACGCGGAGCCCTGCGCACGCACGAGCGCATTCGCTCCGCAGGCGACGGCACCGGAATCGTGTAGGTGCGCAGGTACACTCGCCGCGCACTCCACGGCAGCAGAGTCGTGCACACCGGCAGCAATTCGTAACCCGAGTATTCTATGGATATTCTTTCGGTCGTTCGTTCGATGCTTTCTCGTTTCAATTTATTATCAATTGTATGAATTCTGCAAGATATTGCGTACGCGATAGCTGTCATGCTGACAACATAAATAGCAACAGAAATGATAATTTAAATTAAAAAAGATTCTGCTTTTGCAGAACGAGCCTATAATGAGTTCGATAGCATAGCAGAGCCTAGAGAGGACAAAATGATTGTTTTTATTATCTTTCATTCTAATCTAATAGGATAAAATTTGCGAAGGCACAGCATGAAGACTACCGCGTAGGCGAGAAGCGGCGGTGGCTGCGAGGGAAGCGGGCGATGTAAAGACGTACGGGGGGGCGGCTGTGGAGTCGGAGGGGGGAGGGAATGTCTCGTACGTAGAATACAGCAGCCAGCGGCCATCATCATAAAGCAGACGCGCCGGCAGGACAGTCAAGCAGGTCGTGCCGCCGCCGCCCCCGCTGCCGCCTGCGGCCGTCGCCCGCTTCCAGGAAAGCCGCCCGCGCCCCCGCCCCCGCCCCGTCGCAGGTGCCAACTCCGCCATCTTCGTCGCGCACATCTCCGACCCCGCCTACTCCGCCGCGGCCACTTCTTCCGCTACTCTCCGATTGTCAGCTCGTGCGCCGCTCTCCTGTCTCGTATTTCACGTTCACCTCTTTTTTTCTGGCTATTTTGCCCTTCTCGTTCCCTGGTCACTGACACCATGTTTTACCTGCGTTTGGGGTCGTGCAACCTCTCTGCGACACAACACAGGAATTTCGAGACTCACATTTACGGTATCGCCACCTACACATTCACCTCCCCTCGGATGTCAACCCAATTTATTTCCTTCTTCTATATCCCAAGATCAACTTCCATTCGCTAACGTCTCCACACTCATCTCGTTCATCTATTTACTTCAGCGTACGAACTGAACCACACTGTAACCCATTGCATTCTATCCCGCCCACCGAGTAGCTCAGTGCATCAACTGATGTCACTGCAGCGCCTCTAACCGGGAGGTCCTAGGTTCGAGTCCTGACGGCGGCAGTATTTTCGACACTAGCTTTTCAGCCGCTGTTTGGAGGAGAATTCCAGCGACCGGCTGCTCTGATCGGTAGTTTACCGTGGTTTCTCCGATCAACACCAGGCGAATGCTGGAGCAGAACTTTAACAAACGAGCCACAGACCGCGCGCAATCTTTCCTTCCTTTTTCTTGTCCTATCCTCCACTTACACTAACGTGCACGACACTACCACATATTCCGGGAGACCGGTCGGGAGCTTAGAGCTTGTCCCGGCTGGGGCGATGCCCTGCTGGTGGGAGAGTCCTGATTAGGGGGAAACCCCACTAGCTGACGGTAGGTCGGCGCCGGATCTCGCCATCCAGCGGGGGAAGATCACTGCTATCTCCCGAGAACAAACACGCACTACACTTACTGGATTAACGACCGAAGCTGTTGACGCGCCCGGAAACACGAAAAAGCCAACCAACCAACCAACCTATCCCGCCCCCTTATCGTTTGCCGCATTCATCTCCACTCCCTGAGTCATCCCCTACGCCCTGCCCGCAGATGCCAAACGCCCCCCTCCCCGTCGTGCAGGCCGGGTCGAGGAGCGTGCGTAGGCGCCGGGCTGCATGCCGATGGCCCAAACGCGGGGGCGGAGGGGGGCGATGCCGTGCCCCGCCCACTCGCCGCGCGCCCGTGCCAACGCGCGCTTGGGATGCGCCGAGCGCTCGGAGGGCCGTGTTTTGGCGCGGCAGGAGACGGGGCTTTACTGCTAAGGACGCACTCCTGCTGGCTCTGGACTTGCCCGGAAAGCGGACCAGCCTGTCGTTGTTTTCACAGTTGGAAGATGCAGTGCTCCGAATTAATGATGGACAATTTGGAATTTTTATGCAGTACATTTTATTTGATAGTTTTAGAATATCCTACACAATTTCTTGCTAAACATATTCCGGAGTATGTTGTATTCTGTTTTTGAAAAACTGATGTATTTACTTTAACATTCTCTATTTACTTCTGTCTTACTACTTTTTCATTTGTTTGATTTTTTCTAATGTCACACTTCCGATTACCTACTTTTTCAAGGGTTACTTTCTTCTTAATCTACTCTTTCCTTCCGGTTCTTTCAATGTCTGAGTGATTGTCAAATTCTCAGAATGCAGAACCCCTAAGGGTTTAGCCTTATTGTATGACATGCAATCTAGTAGTTGATACAATTCAATAAAACTATGGGTCTAGGAAATTCGTTGTTTCAAAACCTCAGGGCTCTGAGGAGAATAGTATTGGACAACCACCAGTCTAACTCCAGTGTGTAAGTACTAAAAGACGGAGTGGCGCGCAGATGCAATCTGCGATTGCATCTGAGAGAGCATGTGGAAGTGCATCTGCGTCTGCATCTGAGAGGACATGTAGGGTGCGTGCGGGGGGGGGAGGCTCACCTGGCGAGATGCCGAGCACGGTGCAGGTGTCGCCGACGTCCTTGCGCAGCTGCTCGATGGCGAGGGACAGCACGGGCTCCATGCGCTCCCTGCTCAGCTGCAGGGCCTCGCCTTCCTCCAGCTTCACCTCGGGCGCGTGCGCGTGCGCGTGGGCGGGCGGGGGCGGGCTGGCGTCGGCCGGGTGCGCGTGCGCGTGCGCGTGCGGGGGCGGCCCCGCGAGCCCCGGCCGCGCCGACGGGCCCGCCTCGCTCGCCATGAAGCCGGGGGCCAGCCCGGCGAAGTCGAACGGCTTGAGGTTGTAGCGGCGCTGGAAGCTGGTGTCGCGCAGCACCTCGCGCAGCAGGCGGTGGTCGGCGGCGCTGCTGGCGCCGGGCACGGGCCCCGCGCACGGCTCGGGGGCGGAGCTGGGCCCCGCCACGGGCTCCTGCTCCTTCTTGGGCACCTGCAGCCCGGCGAACGGGTGCGGCGGCGGCGGCGGCGCCAGCTTCCCGCTCGCGTCCTCCGCGCAGCTCAGCGGCCCGCGCTCCTGCTTCTGCTTGAGGCTCTCCCGCAGGTAGCGCGACTCCTGCAGGATCTCCTGCAGGTCGAGGCTCTGCTCGGGCTTGACGCCGGGCGAGCCGCTGCGCTGGTAGGAGGCGGAGGAGGAGGTGGAGCCCGCGGGCGAGGAGGGCATGGGCGAGGCCGACATGGGCCCGCCGCTGCTGTAGGGCGACGGCATGTAGCTGCAGGCGCTGTCGCGCGAGTGGTAGTGCACGGGCTCCTCCTTGACGGTGGCGGTGGCGGGCAGCGGGAAGTGGTAGGGGTCGGTGGAGCACTGCACCTGCGCGGCCATGGTGGTGACCGGGGAGCCCGCGGGCGCCGCGCCGCCGCCCGCCGCCGTCGTGGGCTTGAGGTGCGCGTGGTAGTCGTCGGGGCCGCCGGCGGGGAACATGGAGGGCGGTGACGTGGTGGGGTCGCTGTAGAAGGACATCACCTGCTGCAGGCTGACGGGCGAGTAAGGCACCTCGCCGTCGGGCGACGGCAGCAGCGACAGGTCGAAGCAGTCGGCGGCGAAGTTGCTGTAGTCGCACGGGGGCGTGAAACCGGCTGACGGCACCGTCTGCGGCATCTGCAACACACAGACGAGCTGCCCGTTAGTGGCTGGTCGTGCGCAAAGCAGAGGAAACAGGAAGTTACACAACGAAACATGCCCTGATGAAAACTCAGCTTCATTTCAGACAAAATCGTTATGTACGATTTGTCGCTTAGGGACGTGCATCAAAAGGTTTGTGACCTTTTTTAAAATACGCGAGTGAATGCTACGCAACATCCTGCGAGGTAGATTTGGCGAATGATTTCAACTCCTGATAGCTTCAGATTCCTTGTTCCGACAGCAGAATCAGAACAAGAAAATATAATCATTTCGATAAGTCGAAGTGATTTAATTGAATACACATACTTGGAATTCCAAATACATATTGCTTGGATAATTCTGAGAGAAAATTGGTAAAATTTCAAACGTACACTTGAAACTGAACAATTAGCAACTAAATCCTTCAAATATCAGTCAACGTTAGCCGTTTTTTATCATTTTCTTCTAACGTTTTTATTCTATTTGTTAAGTTGTCACTCTGACAAATTGACTTCGCGAAAGCCATTAGATATTTCTTCTCAAAATGCAGAGACAGAATAAATAGAGAGGGTGAGGAGTGTGTTAATATCGTAGTGCCCTAGCTTGTCTACCGAGAAGAAGCAGACCACCCAGACTCCATTGTCGTGGACAACGGGAACGCTGAGGGCGTTGCCACACAATGCCCCGTTTGCAACGACTGCCGTGCCGACACATACTCGATAAAACCTCCACTATACACACTCCGCGCCGACGCACATACACAGCCGTAGCGCGCGTATAAGGAAAAGCACCGCTGAATTATGTAAATGAGACAGGGAGTACGAGAAACTGACCACACTAAATACCGGCCCCATGCCGAGTTGTAAAAGGAGTCTAATAGACGATACTTAATCTCGGCGTCTTGTATATTGCGCAGGACAGCAATCGGCTGGCGAGAAACTGCGGACTTTCCAAAGCAGACGAGCGGTTGTAAAGACATCTCCCCTTGGCTGCGGTGTCGAATATCGCCCGGCCAAATGTCAGCTCTCCCGGCGCGGCACGGCGCGGCGCGGCGCGGCGCGGCCTTGGTGGGCGGGAACGCAAATCGGATTCCGCGTTGCGTGCAGGCGCCGAAAATTAATATAGAGGGCGATGGAATGCGGGGTATTCCAAAGTCGAATGCTCTCTGGATGGTTATATTATTTTCGTCCTCTGAATAGACAGATATGTCGCTAATATGACAGGCAGTATGCCCTGAATCAGTAGCACATTATTTGGAAACACTTAAAAGCATTATTCAAATTCAGCGAAGTGGGATAGGAATTTGATAGGTTAGTATTTTTACAGACACATTCTTCTTTCACATTATTCTGAGAGATATTGAGTTTACATGTTACCTTTCATACAATGGTATATATGTAATATTTTCCCACAAATTGTCTTCTTATTCTTATGCAATATTTTCTGTTTAAAAGTATTAAGATTTTTTCGGGTACCTCCCGTGGAAACATTTTTTGATTCATTTAATAATCGACTAAACATGTCAATGCCCAATAATCGTAACAATACTAATCATTAATTTCTAGTAATCATTAAGTTCTAAGCAATCTTGTTTTTTCAGGTATACTCTTTGACATATTTAACCCATGGTAAATACAGTATGTATGCAGGCATTGTGTTAATAACAGCATTTCACAGAGATCTTTTGAATAAACACATTGCAGATACACAAGAACAGTAATAAGAGCAGTGGAATCTGTATATTAATGAACGAAGAACAGGCCACTTCTTTGCCAGCACCATACTTTACAAGAGAGATTCAGGTCGTTATCTCTATTCTGTGTCTTTCACTGGGCCCTAAGCAAACCATCTTTGTCCTCTCATATTCCTATTGACACAGGCTCGTATCAGTTGGGTAAGCGTCGAGCTGCTTGTGTTGTTCCCGTTGCAAGGATGCATGACTCGCAGAAGCACAGCGCTTCTACGACGCGAGAGGTTTCATGTAGGAATCTACTCGAACCTTTCCTCTTGTCCTTGTTAAACAGCCGAGCAATTATCGGCACACTCCTCCCACGCCGCCAACAATTCTCGCATCGCCATCACCGCCGCCAACCCCCACCCACACGCTCTCGCCGCGTGGACGAAGACAGCAACGAGACACGATTGATTGATTGATTGATTGATTTTTTCGTGTTTCCGGGCGTGTCAACTGCTTTGGTCATTAGTCCCGTGAGTGTAGTGCATTTTTTTCTCGGGAGATGGCGGTGATCTTCCCCCGCTGGATGGCGAGATCCGGCGCCGACCTACCGTCGGATAGTTCCCCCTAACCAGGACTCTTCCACCAGCGGGGCACCGCCCCAACCGAGACAAGCTCTAAGCTCCCGACCGGTCTCCCGGAATGTGTGGTAGTGTAGTGCATGTTAGTGTAAGTGTGTGTGTAAGGGGAGAGGATAGGACAAGGAAGAGGAAGAAAAGATCGCGCGCGGTCCGTGGCCCGTTTGATAGGGTACTGCTCCGGCATTCGCCTGGTGTTGATTGGAGAAACCACGGAAAACTACCGATCAGAGCAGCCGGCTGCTAGAATTCTCCTCCAGACAGCGACTGAATTCGACCTAGCTGAAAAGCTAGTGTCGAAAATCCTGCCGCCGTGGGGAGTGGAACGTAGGACCTCCCGGTCAGAGGCGCTGCAGTGACATCAGTTGATGCACTGAGCTACCGCTCCCGGTGACGAGACACGAAGGACGGTGGCTCTAGGTGTGTTGTCAGGCAGCCACAACCCTTCAAGTTCTTACGACCTTGGCGTATCAGAAACGTAACTCTTGAGTCAGTCGTAACGTGGATGTAGGTCTGTTTGGCGGTAAATATTGACACATTACTCGTAACTTTGTGAAGACGTATGGAGAGGCTTGGCTCTCAAGCCGGCGAGCGCTTTAGGTTGTGCTAAGTAACGGTGGCCCGTTTTCAGTGGCGAGGCCTCGGCCCTGTCGCTTGCTTCCGAGCTGGTTCTAGCCTCCACCGCCGCCGCCGTCGCCGGACTGTCGTCCGACCGGTTGGTTCCGCTGGCCAGTGGCAGAGCCGACTACGAGCACGTACACACAAACTAAGAGTGCGTTCCTTCCTTGGTTCATTTGGAAACGCGACCGGATTTGAGCTTGATGAACGTAATAGTTTCGGGGTGTAGAAGATTGGGTTCATACCAGAAGTGGTTTAATTGTGAGCATGTACGTTCTACAATGTGTGATCCCTGAGCAAATTGGAAATCGCGTCGTATTCTTGGTCCTAAATAAATAAAATTGTTTTTACGTCCGCGGCCAAAACATGACAAGTTTTTGAATTCTCGAATTTAAAATAAGACGACTAATGAATCAGTTATTGCTCCTTGCGTTAGTTTGGAAGCAGCATAATGGTTTAGACATAAAAGTAGCCGTCACGAGGTTTTGAAGATATTATATTTGTCTAGTTTACCGTGAGGTCTTACATTTTGTATTGTCAGAGTTGCTCTAGGGAAGAATTGGTTTAATCCATATAAAAGTCATTTTATTGTTAATAATCTGAAGACACACTCGTTACAAAGATTTATTACCATAAACTTGACATGACATGTTTGTTTCTAAAATACCTACGTGAAATTTTCTAGTAAGAAATCAAGCCTGCGACAGCCTTCAGACAGTCGTTGAATACAGAATCAGCTTCTACTATTGCTAACAAGAGATACCAGTCATAAAGACAAGCAAATTCTTCTCGGAATTGTTATGAGAAAATACCTTAAATGACGTACAGTAAACATACTTCATTTTATAGCATACTCCATCATTGTTACTATCAGTGCATTCTTCATGTCACGGGATCGTGTCTCAGCAATGTCAATGACACGTATTTCCAGAGTCTTTTGCAATCACGCTGATAACACTGACGTCAGTGTGTTCACGACTATTCTCTAATTCGGTACACGTGCTCACACGTTTCACTTACGAAAAACACGCGCAGTCATATTCAAAACGACGCAGCAGCGCCTCAAAGCCCGAACACCACGGCCCACGGCACGACCACCGCCCGATCAAAGAGCGCAGTCCCCACATCGGAACGAACACGCCCACCCCTCTCTCTCTGTAATTAGAGACTGCGGCCCGCAGCTGTCTCCAATATTCGGTCGCCGAACGCAGATTACATAGGAGATGCTTTCCACGCCGAGCTCTTTCTTCTCGCCACGCCGTTAAATTCCCGAGCGGGGCGATATGGTTCCTTCAAGGAACCCCTATGTATCCTAGAGGGAAGCGTCCCCGCCCCCGCGCCCGTGGCCCGATGCACCCGCGCTTCTTTTCCACGTGGCTTTTTGTGCGCGCGGCGGTGGGAGCGCCGCGCGGCCGCGGAGGCGCAGACGCGCGCGCGCAGCGGCAACAAAGAACGGCGCAGCGGGCGACTGTCGCGTGACGTCAAAGAAGTGGAGATTCGTGGGAGCTGGAGACGCCGCCGCGTTTTTTGGGCGAACGGGCGCACGCGGGTGACGCGCCCGCCCGCCCCCGTCGCTCGCAGACCTTCCGCGCGGGCGTGGGTGCTGCCGCGGGTTCGAATGACGGCGAGAGCGCGCATGTGGCACTTTACACCATTTTCAAACATTTTTTTTTCCTGCAGAGAAGCGTAACCCGTGTAATGATAACGTGGGTTCCAATGACGGCAAAATGGAATTCACACGATTTTCCTACAAGTTTTTCCAAAAAGCGTATTGTAATGATCATACGGGTTCACATGACGGCGAGAGCGCGCATTCGGTTATTAACACGATTTTCAAACAATTTTTTTTCTTTAGAGCAGCGTAACCTGTGTAATGATCACGCGGGTTCAAATGACGACAAAAGCGCGTCCATTAAAATTCCCACGATTTTCTCACTTTTTCCGAAAAGCGTATTGTAATGATCATACAGGTTCAAATGACCGCAAGAGCGCGCTCAATGGAATTCACACGATTTTCTAACAAGTTTTTCTGAAAAGTGTAATCCCTTGAAATACGAATATTGATATTAGATATATAGATATCAATCATACGGGTTCAAATGATGGCGAGAGAGCGCATACGGCAATTTACACGATTTTAAACAATTTTTTTCCAGAGAAGCGTAACCCGTGTAATTATCACGCGGGTTCAAATAAAGGCAAAAGCGCGCCCACTGGAATTCTCACGATTTTCCCACAAGTTTTTCCGAAAAGCGTATGGTAATGATCATACGGGTTCACATGACAGCGAGAGCGCGCATACGTCAATTAACACGATTTTCAAACAAGTTTTTCAGAAAAGCGTCACCCGTGAAGCGATCGTTTCCGCGATTGGTAAAGCAGCGTTTAACCCTTTGGTATCGCTCATTGCCGTCGCGCTGATACGCACAGGGACATTTTTGGTGCAATTTGGGAGCATCCGTTTGCAACTTGGTTGCAAAATTGTCGGTATGTTGTTAACTGATCCTGCCGGATCGTTTAAAACCGCAAAACCGTGGTTTACATCAGTTTTGTATTATTATGAAAGCAGTAAAATCATACTTTAGAATTATTTTTGTCTAATGATGATATTATTCACGTATAAATCACAGACAAAACCTGCTGCTAGTTTGGGGGCACTGGGGGGTGAAAACGTTAATTACGCGATAGCCAAGGGATAAGATACATTACTGAACTGAAAGACACTTAAAATCACTGCATGCATTGCGTTCTTCATTAATTTCTTTCAAATCTTTTGAATACTTTTGTCCATTTTCAAAATGAAAAATCCCGAATACCAATGGTATCAATATTTTCTTTTTAAGTGCATAGTTAAGAGGAGTAGAAAAGCTTTCTTTATGGGGAGTCTTTCTTCACATACCTAATTCATGTTCTCTCACTTACAACGCATTTTTGACAGATGTTTCGTTGCCTTTATAATCACTCACTCAAATACAAGCGGCTTCCCTTGAAACCTCACAATTTGGTCATTAATTTTTGACAGCTCCGATCCATTAAGCGTGTCTTTACCGACATTCACACTTTCTTATACTAGATATCCTTTCAGCCCGTGCGGATTGGGGAGTGAACGCACCAGTTGGTTCCGTTTGGAGGCAGTGTGCGGCGCAGCCCACGACAGCCCAGCGGCTGCTGGACCTTTTTTCCCCGGCGCAGCCAGAGAGTCGCCTCGAGCTCAGCGACAGCGGGCGTGCCGTTCGACCGTATCTCACCATCCCCCACCCCCACACACCCGCGCCGCACCAAAATAGACCCTCCCCCTGCCCCTTCCGCCCTCCGCCTTCGTGACTGACAGGTCTTTTGACGTCATGCGTCTTCTGCCCCTCCTCCTCCTCCTTCTCCTCGTCATCTTCCTTCGCGGCGTGCAACACTTTCCAACAGCCCCGCCCCCTCCCACGCTTTGTATGGACGCGGCGCCGCGCTTCATCATTATGTAACATTGTGCGTCGTCGCGCGTCCAGACGGGATCGGATCGGTATCTGGCGACCCATGACTCATCCCGGCGCGCCCACGCGCTGCACCTGTCCTCCAATCAACGCGGCGGGCGCGCGCGCGCACGCGTTAAAAATACACGCGTGCGGGCGGGATTTATGGCTGTCTGTCGCGCGCGGAGGGTGACCGAGAGCCATTGAAAGGCGCGCCTGCTGGTGTGGAGGTGTGTGGATGGTGGAGGTGGAGGTCCAGACTGCCTTTCCCACGGGGCGCCCCGTGCCCGGTTTACAGCCTGCGTGCGCCGAGGCATTTGGCTCGAGGGCGGGCGCTGTTCAACTACACGAGACGGCGGCGGCGGCTGTCAAACACTGGCGGCTGCGTGCTACCGAAACACGTCAATCCCTTGAGAAAATCGTTTACGTCGAGAACAATTTAAGCGCCGCTGTATTGTTAATAGTCAAAAAAATTGCGTGGCTTGTAAAGAATGTTTCCGTTCGAGTAAACGAGTTTCAAACGATAACACTGCTATTGGGTACAATCTAAACAAATACGTTACAAAATGTTTTTCTGGTATTTCAGTTGCAGGTGATTAAGAGGAGAACTTTCCTTAATGACTGGTGTACTTTGTGCGGCAATGTCTGTTTTGAAAAGAAATGTTACGCAATTGGAATTTAGTAGTTGGCATTCCTGCCTCGGAAAGACGCTTTCGCGGGGCTTAATGAAGGAGATAACAATCGGTCGAGGGTTACATTGCTTGGAGATTCACCTAAACCTAGTGGAAGGACGTCGTTATTTAATCCGCTGGAGATATGTTACACTTTCGACCAACCGGTCGCTCAGAAGGAGGCGCTCTCATTTGCATTGGAATCCGTGGGTTGAAGGAGGGGGCGTGCATGCATGCCTCGCGGTCGGCCGCCCGGCTAATGCGGCCTGGCGTGGCGTCCCCTGGATCGCCTACGCTCTCTCCCCAAAACGTCTTTTGATAAAGACCCACTTCGATTCGAATTCTCGTTCCCCATTCTTTACGCCAGCCGAGGCCAGCTCCCTACACACTAGAAACTCTTTTCATAATGAGATTGCAATCATACGACGAAAATTCTGTTTCGCATACAAAAATTGCAAACAAAATTACAGTTTACGAATAGTCACATTTACATACATAAGAAACAGTACATTCTTAGTGAGATGGGTAGTATCAATGTTTCATGTTCTACGACGCATTAATGAATAGTTTACTGCATTACATTTATTATTATTATTATTATTATTATTATTATTATTATTATTATTATTATTATTAGAATAATATATCTTCAATATGTACATTTAATTTATTCCTTTGTTTTTTAATTCATAAAAATGTAATGTTTATTGTCAACCGCTTGTCAAATGCTTTTGAAAAGGCACAAGCCAAATGTGCGAAACGTTAAGCACCAATAAATTTATATGAATTATACGTCTTAATTCCTGGTATCATCGTGGATTGGTCCTATTTGGTCCAATAAATTTAAAAAGAACCATCTTTCTACAATATTATTATCATTATATTTTAGCTATTTCAGGAATATTTAACGTTGTAAAATATACTTAGAATTCGGTGTAACAACTGTCTCACTCTGAACGCTTCTGTGGAGTGCGAGTGAGTGGGCAATCAACGAATTCGTGTCTTCATGCTCATCTCAACCTCTGCGCTAGCACGGACCCGCCTTTCCACTCGGATGAGTGGTAACCATGGGTATTTCCTGTCTCCCGTTGGACGGCAGCAGCGGCGAGGCTTTCTCGTGGAGTTAGTCATGGGCAAACGCAGCGGCGGCGATCGGTAGAATCAAAGAGAGGATTCGTTCTTCGCAGTTGAAGGCAGAGCTTCTTGGGCGGCGTTAAGAGAAAGATTTCCCGCGCGCAACACAGGAACAATCTCGTCACGCGATCTGCTTTCCCAGAATCCTGAATCGAGACCGAGTTTTTCTTTTAGCCTGTATTAGCTCTCCCAGCGACGCTGTTGAATTTTAGCCTGTAGTGCAATATGGTTCCTTGTCGTTTTGCATTCATCCGCAGATACGAGTTTAATTCGATCTGTTGATTCATTTTTGTAGGCTTCTTTTTTTTCCTGATTTCAGCTACGTCTCTAATTAGTATGTTTTTATTGATATTCACAAAGAGACAAATGTTTAGCTACAGAAAATTAAGTAATTTTATCCTCGGCGATGCGCAGGTGTTTGATAACCGTAATCATGCCAGTTCTTTTATGGTACCCCTAATTTCACAACTTTTATGGATCCATAAAAGCACAATCTTTGTTTTTATGAATTCATAATAACATGTAATTTTTCTCTGACGGAAGAAAGGAGATATTTAGAACAAACAGGCAACTTTATTACTATAATCATAAGTAACGGTTCTACTGAATTAAATATTAAAAATGATCAAGTAATGGCCTTCGATCTGTGCTCAATAATCCACGATTCATGCAGAAAACAAGTGCCATTTAATAAATCATTACAATCAAATTTTCTTCTTCACTAATCTATTCTTTAAACGCATTTTTAAGAAGATTCATTTTTCGCGCGGCGCGAGGGCGCGGACCAGATAAAGGAAAAGAAAATGGCCGCGCGTGCCCGAAGACAGTCGCGTCAATCTGCCGCGTGAGCGCGTAACCGAGGGCCGACGGAGGCCGAGGGGGCTCGTGGAGAGAGCGCAGCGCCCAGTTTTCACGAGTGGCTGCGCTCGGCCGCCGCCAGGGGCGCGAAGGGGGCGGGGAGAGGGATGGTCGTTAGCGAGGTTGCTTAATTGATTATTTCGTGCTCACGTGTACGTCTACGGTCATTAGTCCCGCACGTGTAGTGCCTGTTTTCATCACGGGAGGGGACGGTGTTCTTCCCCCGCGCAATGATATCTGGCACCGACTTGCGGTTTTTCTCCATTCAGGTATCTCCCAATAGTGCGGCACCATCTCAGCGGAAGGAGCTCTAAGCTTTAGACTGGTCTCTGAGCATTTGTGGTGGTGTAGTGCATGTAAATGTAAGTGTGTGTAAGTATGGAGTGAAGATAGGTCAACATGCACATAATATTTCATCTCTCTCTCTCTCTCTCTCTCTCTCTCTCTCTCTCTCTCTCTCTCTCTCTCTCTCATTATTGTTTATTTGTTTGTCATTTTCTTCATTTTTACACAAAAAATCGCGATGTAATAGTATTTCATATTTTATTTGATGAAGAAACATTACCAATACTTTAAAGTATTGACAAAATTACTATGAAATATATCTGAAAAGAAAACCGCGTCTCTGATGTCCTGCATGCATTCCGCTGAAAAACACCACGTGTGTTTACTTAACATTCGCCCACGTTCTAAAACATCTCATTTTATTTGATTGCTCCGCATAAGGGCGCTGTTGTTCCCCGACCACGTCCTCCAAGTGGAGATCCCTCAGGGGTCCTTTGAGGCCTGGGAACCCAGCGGAGGAGGCTTTCTATGCAGATGCCGAAGCGGTGCGGTCACTCGAGCCCCGAGTGGCCGCGCGCCGGCCACGCAACCGCCCACGCGCCCCACCAGACAGCGCAGCGCAACCAGGCGACGCACCGCCCGACACAGCCCAGGTGCGCGCCGCGCCGCGCCTCGCCGCGCAAAATCCACACACCAAGCGGCACAAGGGAAAGACATGGGAACGGCGGGAGGGAGGTAGAGGGGGAGGAAGGAGACAAGGTGAATGAAGGAGGGAGAGAGGGTGAAACAGAGGGAGGAAGGGAGGGAAGGAGGGAGAAAGTGGTGGAGAGAAAAGAGGGGGAGGTAGGACGGGCGAGAGGGAGGGAGAGAGAGAAAGAGGGATAAAAAGACAGGGAGAGGGAGAGAGAGAGAAAGAGGGATAAAAAGACAGGGAGAGAGAGAGAGAGAGAGAGAGAGAGAGAGAGAGAGAGAGAGAGAGAGAGCGAGAGAAGGAGAGAGAGACTGAAAACAACCAGATATGTGTAGTCAGGTGAGATGGTTTACTCGTAGAAGGTGGCATTTAGTGGGTGTCACAATAATAAAACACACGTTCGCAAAATTTAGCCTTTTCAAAACGCCTTCCACATTGTAACAAGATACAAGGTACATTTTGATTAACTGCTATTAAGAAATATTCATGGTAATGTGATATTAATGCATACATTTGGTAACTAAATATCGATTAGGTATTGGTAATTGTATTAATTTAAAATAGTAACTTAAAGCATTAATAATGCATCATTTAATGTTTTTATAAAAATACTCTCAACTGTATTAATATGCAACTTATTTTGCTCTTTCTCACTAATCTTTCATTCCCCTAATCAGAATTTTATGCTTTGTTCATTCTTTATCCACATGGAGTTAGCTTTCATTTGCATCTGTTTATCCGTCGACATAACGAAGACACCTTCCCCCGTTGCCGAACACGCCTTCAGTGATCGAGCGCGGATAGGACGAATTCCTGTCGCTGGGAAACGCGGCCGGCCAATCGCAGATCTCGTTTGCTCACGTCGTTAGTGCGGATCTGCTAAAACTCTCCGCGAGTATCGAAGGCGATGTGTTGCTACGCGGCGGGCCTCTGCAAACAAGTGCACTGCGCCGCATGATGTGGCTCAGACATCGAAGTGACACTTGGCAATGTATGAATTATGAACGAAATCCCACGAAAGACGTGCTAATTTCCATAATTCACGTGAGCACAGGAAAAAGTATTCTGTTAACATAGCGAAACGCGGGCGTGAGAATATATCTGTGTCTATGTCTGAGTGACACATGCTCAGTACCATGTGGAGAAGTTCTACAGAATGTTTAAGACTTTGAATAACTAGTAAAAACAATCATTCGCTTCCATGGGAAATTTAAAAATAAATTATGAACACACAATAAGCATTCTAACGTTTCGGTTTTTGTTTCACTCATAGGAGGGATATAATGCTTCTTTACTATACTCTCGCATAAAAATTAATAATGCTGTTCATATATTGCAGTTAATTTCTGATTTTTGTATATATAAAACGAGTCGTGAGGTAATATCGTATATTTTTTTGGGACGCTGAATAAGTATATAATATCCCATTCAAGGATAGCAACTTATTTCGTTGCCGCATTCTTTCTATCAAACAATGGCATTAGTCATTTAAATTAGCTTGGCATTTAATGTCTTTGTCCTCCACGCATTCTGGACTCGAACTGCTGCAGTAACAGACGAGCTGGCACTAGCTGTGGAGCGAAACGCACGGTTGAGGATTATTCAGTTTAGACCACGAATAAAACGCATTACATTTTTCAGCCTTTTAAAACCCTTCTTTGGGCCTCGAAAATAATTAGAATTGTACACGACAGGTTTCTTCACAATTTCTGTTATTGTAGAATTATGAGTGTGAGCACTGTGGAATTAAATTATAAAAATTCTTATCTCGTTCATTATTATTTATAAAATTACCTAACCTAATCCAGATCTCAAAGAGACTCCATAATCGTCAAAAAGGTCGGCGTCAAAAATGTAAAGTGTTTGGTTCCTGACCTAGACTCGTGAACCTTCTTCCCCCGACACAACATGAGGTCAAGAGAAAAGAAGCTCCGTGAACACACAGCACATTCGTATTATGCACGAGCCGTGCCACACAGCGGCCGTCCTTTGTCTTGTTTGCTCCGTGTGCGGCGAGCCAAAACAAAAAAGCGGCGACGTGACGCACTCCGGGATACGGCCGGGGCGACCTCCCTCTCAGCCGGCGCGGCGTCCCGCAAGGACCTCGCTCCCGTCCAGCGGCGCGGGCGGATCGCGGATGGCACCTCCGCCCGCCCGCCCGCCGTCGCGGACTGATCTCCAAAACGGGTGATGTAAGGCGAAAAAACCAAGCGATAACCTTCGCCGCCGAATAACCTTTGCGATGCGGAGGTGGTGCGCGAGGAGCGAGGTGGGCGTTTTGGCATTTCTTTCGGCGCTGGCAAAACCCCACGGCCACCGCGGTGGAGGAGCGGCGCGGCGCGGCGCGGCGCGGCGAGGAGCAGGGGCGGGGGCGTTGCATCCGCGACCCTCTGCTTCCTACATGCTCGGAATCCACCAACAACCAGGGGTGGATTCATGCACGTGCCGTAGCGCTGGGCTGTTTCCGGGCGGGTCACGTCAAAGTAATGCATGCTTTAATCCCGGTATGTGGCAGTGAACACGCCCTCGCTAGATTGCGAGTCCCGGTGCCGATCCACAAGTAGGCTGGCAGGAGTTTCCCCCACCAGGTATCTCTCTCCAGTGGGGCCGCCGCATCCGGGACAGCTCTGAGCTCCCGACTGGTCAACTGGATTGTATTCTTCAATATACTAGAAATATCTTGTTTCTTCATAAATATTTTTAATATTTTAATATTCATTTTTGAAATTTCAAGGGTTGTATGTTATTTTATTTTAGTTGTTAATATTCATATATATAATTAATTTTGAATACATTATGTTCATTTCTAAATGTTTTTTTCCGGTGCCCTTTCGTTCGGATATGCTTAGTGACTCAAAAGAGACGCAGCCCTTCCACAACTCATCGAAAAATATCCTTTTTCATTCGAATTCTAACCATGGTGTAGTGTTTCAATATGTGACATGTTAAAGTGTTATAATAATAATAATAATAATAATAATAATAATAATAATAATAATAATAATAATAATAATAATAATAAAATAGTAATAATAAAATAGTAATAATAATAAGAAGGAGAAGAAGAAGAAAATAGGGATTTCTTTATATTTGGATGAGTCATTCTCTCTGTCCACGACATAATTACATTTTGGAACAAATGTATGCTCTAATATAAAGAGGCCTTCATTGAGTACTGCCGAATGTTATTGTTCCACATCGCGTGGTTGGGTGCCTCGACGATGCTGAGCGTGTGGGAACCTGCACGGCTCGGGCCCCGGGCCGCCCCGAACGGGGATCGAACCGCGGTCCGTTATTCGGACTTTCACTCGGGCGGGCGGGCGGGCGGGCGGGCGGGCGCGTGCGGTTTCACCGCAAGCCGCGCGAGCGTTGCGGCGGGGGCGGGACGGGGCGGGGAGGGGAAGAGAAGGGAGCGTGGAGAGGCGGGGCGGGGAGCCGAGGCGGGGTTGGGCCGCCAGTCCGCACTTTCTCCGAGCCTCCACTGCCGACGCCGCGGACTCTGGAACTTTCCGCACAAAGGAGAGGCGGAGGGGGAAGTATCATCGGCAAAACAAGTCGACTATAACACGGCGCTATGCACTCTCAGCTTGCGACAGTTTTTACGATGCATATTTGCGATAATAATGGAAAGTAAAGAAGGAAAGGGATGACGTGCGAAGTTGAGGAATGCTGCTAAATCTAGATCATTTCGTTTCGATGGTTTTTATCGTATTATCTACGCCTATTCAGAGAAGCGTGCTATGCGCCAGAGAGATCGATGAGCATCAAACAAGAACACCGTGAAAACAGACACGCAGAAGTGAAACGTTTGACGTCAAACAAAGAATGTACTCCAACAAAAACTATTCAGGAACCGTTGCAAAAGTTGTCCGGGGAATTTACAAGTTATCAGTTCTTCATAGTGGACTTTCACTCCTGACTTTCGAATCACCATTAATGTGCTTTTCTATAGCAATATACTTATACGATCCCTCCGCCTGAGAAAGAAAGGGTTGGCAATTGGGTACCAAGTATTTGATTTGAAACGGGTCTTCAGGAGGAGCGATTCCAATATTTGCACGAGTCATTCCCTCTGTCCACGAGATAATTACATTTTGGAACAAATTTATGCTCTAATATAAAATGGCCTTCATTGAGTACTGCCGTATGTTTGTGTTCCACATCGCCTCATTGGGTGCCTCGACAATGCTGAGCGTGTGGGAATCTGGGGAATATTGGGAAAGAAACAGAGTACTTCCCTCCCGGGGAAGGGAAGAGAGGAGCCACGGGGGCGTGGCGTTGCCGTGGTGAGGTCTGGGGGCGTCCTGCGGCGTCGGCGGCGGTCGAGTCGCGCGCATCGGCCTGGAACGCTGCGCTCGACGCCTCCGCCGCCGTCGGCTTTTTGGTGGCGACGCCAGGGCTGCATTCCAGCGCGTCGCCCGCCCGCCCGCCCACCGCCGCCCGTATCGCGGTCGCCCTGCTGTCGCGGAGAGGCGCCCACGTCTGGCGCCGTCGCGGCGACCACCCGCCAGAGGCGCCTGCCCTGCACCCCGCCCCCCGCCCTGGCCCACCCCACGCCGCCCCGCGCGGCCCCGCACCGCGCTGCCTCGCCCCGCGCCTCCCCGCCCCGCGCCTCCCCGCCCCGCGCCCCCCCCCCGCCCCGCGCCTCCTCGCCCGAGATCACCCTCTGCCGCGCCTGCTTGCTCGGATTTTCTGCCTTGGTCCTCGCAGCGCGTCTCCGCGCCGCTTCGCTTCGCCACGCCCCCTTCCCGATCCATTCCGTGTCGCCCTGCCTCGCCCCGATCATCCCTCTCCGCTCGCAGCATCACCTCTCCACGTTCGCTCACTCTCCACCCACTCCGCTCCACCTCCTCCCGTCCCGTCTCGTCTCATCCAGCTCTCCCCATTGCACTTCCCTGCGCGTCTGTCACCTGCACCTCTTCTTCTCCCGCCCCTCCCTAATCCGAGCCTTCCCATTTCGCTCCTTTCCTACCCACCCCCGCGTCTGTCCACGACTTCTCCAACCGCCTTCTGCGGACCGCGCGCGATCTGACCTTCCCATTCCTTGTCCTATCCTCTCCCCTTACACACACACCGAGACCGGTCGGGAGCTTAGAGCTTGTCCCGGCTGGGGCGGTGCCCCGCTGGTGGGAGAGTCCTGGTTAGTGGGAAACCCCACTAGTCGACGGTAGGTCGGCGCCGGATCTCGCTATCCAGCGGGGAAGATCACCGCCATCTCCCGAGGAAATAACATGCACTACACTAACGGGACTAATGACCAGAGCAGTTGACGAGCCCAGAAACTGGAAAAATCAATCAATCAATTAGTCCAACCGCCTTCTCCGCTTCCGAATTCCACCCCGATTTGCCCAATCTCCGTCCTGCCTTGCTGTCAACCTCCTTCCTCCCCGTCCTGTCACACGTCTGCAGGTGCCGCTCCTCTCATCAAACAACGACGCTCATGATGGAGCGTCACTGGCGGCGGCGAGCTGTAGCATTGTGCACAATCACGTTTCGTACATTTTTAATTGCTGCGTCCTCTCAGAGCGAAAAAAGTCTCCCCACCCTCGTCTCGACAAGGCCCTAATTAGGAGCAAAGAGGAAATGTAGTCGTAAACGCCAGCCGTGAGGACAGAGAAGTCAGGGAGAGGAGGAGGAAGAAAAAAAAGGACCAGGAACCGGAGGAACGTGAAGCTGGGAGTAATAAAAGCTGAAGTGAATGAGCGACCTTGATACAACACGCAGTGGAGTTTAATGGGGTTATATTTGGCATGAGTAGCTAAGCGGTAGGTGGAGAGAGAGAAAAGAGCGTTATGAGAAGGATTGGAATCGGTGCCAAGGCATATGGGCGCGAGACATGCCAGAGGTGCTGGAGGAGTTTGGCGTTGGAACGCCACAACGACGTCGACATCAGGGATGTAACACGCAGGTGGGAAGGAGGAAGATGAATGCAGTCAGAGGAAGATGCCGTAATAAGAAGGTGGAGGAAGGAAGGAAGGAAGGAAGGAAGGAAGGAAAAGATGTCTGTGGTTTGATAGCGATATCGGTCGTTAGCGATATCGGTGGTGAGGCAAATTAGACGTGCGTTAGGGAAGAGTTCCAAAGTAGCTCGAGAGAATAACAAGAGTGTATCCTATTTTTCCTTATTCTCACGTGTCAACTCTACAAGGGGCATCACGCTAAAATCTACCTACAGAAATGTGTATCTATTACACAAATACATTATATTTTTCACGGACACATTATTGCTTGTTATTGCCTTCGATGCGGAGGTCGATATACACTTCATAGCTTACCTGGCTCGAGAGGGTCGCGGTTACCAGGGAAACATATAAGCACAGTTTAATGATGCCATATGTTTTCTTGTGAAGGGAACCATGAGAGGGAAATATGAAAATACAACCTAGTGAAGTTAACATCAAGTTCATTAGTAAATATGAACTATTAAAATTAGCTAAAAAATAAAATCATATACTACCATGGGCGTTAACTGTTTCTAATGATTTCGGGCGACAAAAAGCCCTCCGGCCAAAGGCCCTCCGACGTTTTGTCACCGTTCAATCACCCTTAAAACATCACCCTTGGTGCATGAATAACTATCGGAAGGATAGCCGGTCGCTAAGGCTGAAGAGCCGTGGCTGCCTCGGTTAAGGGTCGCGGGTTCGAATCCCGGTTCGGACATAGATGTTTGTATGTGCTTGTGTCGTCTTTACGTGTTACCAATCGGTAAGACCAATCGCAGTGATCGCTATATGACTTATAAGTTAAAAAGCGGCCTTTAAAACAATCTCTTGCACTCGAGAAGATAGTGGCGACGGTGGTGGCAACGCGGGGGATCATGGCGACGTCGGCGCTGGGAGGGCCGCGAGGGGCACGAATATGCCCGGCGGGCGAGACTGGTGGCGGAGCGGGCGTTGGGGGCGGGATCCAGACGCGGCGGCAGCGGCGGCGGCGGCGGCGGTGGCGGTGGCGGTGGCGATGGCGATGGCGGTGGCGGTGGCGGTGGCGGTGGCGGTGGCGGTGGCGGTGGCGGTGGCGGTGGCGGCGGCGGTGGCGGCGGGGCGGCGGCAAGGGCGGCGGCGCGGCGGCGGCGGTGGTGGAGGCGGCGGCGGCGGCAGCGGTGGCGGTGGCGGGGTTGCGGCGGCGGCGGCGGCGGCGGTGGTGGTGGCGGTGGCGGCGGCAGTGGTGGTGGCGGTGGCGGTGACGGCGGCGGCGGCCCTGGGCGCAACGCCCGAAGTTCAGACGCCGCCGGGGGCATTGCCAGGCCTCGCGTCGCGTCGCGGTGAGACGGGCGTCGGCGTCGTTGGTTTCGCCACGCGACGTGTGTGTGCGCGGCCCCACACAGTGGGTCGACATGTCACCTTCGCCGTGGCAATGAATGGGCTATGAGAGAAGCTCTACTCCTCTGGGGTGCACTGGGGCAGAAAATTGTAGCCATTTCTGGCGAAGAGTATACTGATTGTTCTAACTTCATTTCTGAGGATGAGCAATCCCAAGGAGGCCAAGGTAGTATTTGAATCTCAATTACATCAGATTATTAAAAAAGCATTACAAATTACATTTGTTTTTAGTGTATGGGTGTGTCATGGCCGTTCCATCATCTCTCTAATAAGCTATCTACGGAGAATATATCTACTTGTTTCTACGGGGAACCTACAAAGGCATACAGCACGACACACAAGGCTCAACTCGAATGTTACTGCAATGCAGCTCTACTGCGATTTTTGTGACGTCAGTTAGTCTATAGCTCGCGTCTTCTCGCTGTTCACGCGCACAACTCGAGCGGTGCTGGCGAGTCGGTTGTTTGGGCGCTGCGCGGCCCAGTGTGCGCCGGCGTGCGGCCCCGTGCCACGCGGCGCGAGCGTGATTCAGCTGGACGTGAATGAGACGTCGCGTGAAACGGGGACGTTTACGACGCGCGCGGCGCGAGTGGGCTGTTGGCGACTGACTGCGACGGACAGGTGTCAAGTGTCGAGCGGGACCAGCATGAACGAGAGGGTGCTTGCTCAAGCTCATCTCAGAGATGAAACAATATCGTACAATCGCGACTACTCCACGTTCGTAATGCGAATTCCATCGGCAATTCAAACATTAAATCCGAACCTTAAAAATCAAACGCGCGTAACTCAAATTTCTATAACTGCAACCTCGATATCTTGAACCTCAATATCTCGCGTTCTTATAACTTACTTTATTCATTCATTTTCACTATACGCACAGAAGCGGGGTGCAATCTCAATAAGTCTTCTATAACTCGAATTTTTGCTTTGCTCTTTTAGGTTCGAGATGTTGCACAGAATCTGGAAATTTCTTCGCTCCTCCTCTGGCTGATTATCGCTGGGTATTCAGGCACTTGAGCCTCGTTATTTGGAAATATTAGATAATTGGAATTGTTTATAGTCCTCTTCAAACTGAGACGTGAGTTTACACTGAAGTTGGGATGAACGCGGCCAGGAAATGTTCGTTCACGCCCCAATACACGTCGTAAAATTATATAATTATTACACGCTTCCTGCTACTTGTTTTTAGAGTACTATTATAAACCCAGGCTCGCAAACTAAATTTTCAAAATATTCATATTTTGTGGTTCAGTACAAGAAATAATGATGGAATGTAGAAGTGTGTATAATTTTCACAATTTCGGGAATACCAAAGGAAATATTTGAGGAAAACTTTCATTAGAATTACTCTGAAAACAAACTTGGAGAAACGAACTAATGAGGAAAGATGCTTGAGAAAGCAGATGAAACAACAGAGGAAATGTTGATGACAGAAACACACTACTTGTTTGTGACACCTGTTGTGATATACAGTAGAAATGTAATTAAACATTAACGCAAAGGAAAATAACTGTCGCTACGAATATTGACGGTCAATTTGTTATATTTAGTTAAAAATATGTTGTTTTTTCACAGTCGTTTTTGACTTATTTTACCACTAATACCAGGCAGTAATGAATACACGAATGTGTCTTGTAATAAAACACGACGAAGAGAGGGGAATTATTCCGTTTCCAAAGTTGTCTAGAAGACTGTGTACCAACAACGACGTCGCGAAACAACGCGCGTGATCAAATTCGGGCTTCCACGGCGTGTCGCCCCGTGGAGAACGCGCGCTTGTCACGTAGAGAATCCCCAACCGCGGGGGGGGGGCGACAACGTCATCCTTTTTCCGTCGGAGGGCGCCGCTGCCCCACATCGCCCTCCCGGACCCCGAGCCGGGCAGCCCGCGAGCCCGAGCGTCCGCGCGCGCGACCTGTCGCCCAGCTCATCCGCGGCGGGCGGGCGGGCGGGCGGGCGGGCGGGCGGGCGGCCCGGGGGGAAGTACGCGTCTGGTGCGGCGATAACGCGTCGGCGGCCGCTTTGTTCTGCGACGCGTTGCGTTCGCGCCTCGCTTTCCTGGAACGCCACTTCGCGGCGCGCCGGAGGAGTCACCCCGAATCCGCAGGATGTGGCTGCGGGACGACCGGCGCGGCGCGCGGCGCGGGCGACTTCTGTGGCGGAGGTGGTCGTGGTGGTAGTGGTAGCGGCGGTGGCGTTCGCAATGTGGCGATGGCGGTGGTGATGGCAGAGGTGAATGACAATGTAAAACCTTTATAACCGAAGAAAAAATTCTACCACTAAATATCCTAAGCCATCTTCTACAAAATTATTTTGCAGATGATAAAGTGTAGGACGGACTCCACATAAAGTTTGTTTTCTGAGACACCATTCCCTAGTGTCAAAAAGGAAGGCCAATTAGTTTCATTTTGTAAAGTAAAGCGATGGTATTAATAGGGATATATAAATAGTCAACTGATTATTTCAAGTTGCGACAAATACAGATAAATTATTACTTCTTCCTGTATCCTCGCCATTAGATCATCGTTTTTTGTGATGAAGACCGGATATAAATGAATAGATAACTCGAAACATTATGTATAACTTTTACACCCTCAGTATCAGTCCCCACGATACTGCGAAGAAATGAGAAGCAATATGAACCGTCGTCAAAATGCTTTGTTCACCTGGAATTCCATGAGAAGTTCAAACTTCGTCAATTTTCATACAGTATCACCCGTGGTAGGCACAAATCATTGTGACGTTTTTTAATGGGTAGCAAGGAACGACGACGGTTTGGCGCGGAGAATTGGCAGCATTGGCCACGACGACGTCCTTCGTCAGCGTCAGCATCGTGGTTTGCCGCGCACCGCATGACGCCACCGCCGTCACCGCCGCCGCCGTCGCGGCTTCCTTCGGGTTATCCTCGCCTTTCAGACTTACGCAGCCTATTTATTGTTCTGGGACGCTTCTTATTGACACGATGCGGAAAATACGTATACAATTCCACGTAAACACATGAGTTCACTGCAAAGGTCCACCTGCTCCTAGCGACTTACTCAACGCTGCGGTTTGTTACTAGTCGCTCGAGGAATGCATACGAATTCTTCGAAGTTTGTTTCCTTAATTTCCGGAGTTTGTGACGAGGGTTCGAAGCTACAGCGATCACGAATATGACTTTCCGAAGAACATACAAATAGAAGATACAGTCACACAAACGAGCAGACATTTTAGATTATTATTCAATATTGCTGAAAAAGTAAGAATTTTATTCTGAGTTACATCGACGTTTCTTTTACGTATGCAAATACCGACACATTAAAGAGTAGATGGTTAAGTTTTGCTGTAGGTAGTGAAAGTAGTAAATAAATTAAATAAAAAAAATTAAAAAAATTGAACAGGAGTTTACAGATCGACGCGATGAACTTTGTGCATGGTCATGTTTACGAAAAAGCATCATAAACACATTATTCTGCACAAATCGCACGATTTTTGTTCGGTCAGTTGGTGCTGAACTCGTCTACCCCTCTCCGCCGTTTGGTCAGCGCGTCGCGAGACTCGTTGTTTTTCACTAAAACCGCTGGGTGGGTGAAGCAGTCCGTGGAAGAGATAAGCCGCCCCCCTCCCCCTCCCCCGCGCCTCCCCCGCCGACCCCACCCTGCCCCGCGATAACCAGTCGCCCGCGCCGTCATCGGAGGCGGCGGGGACTTCTCGGAACGAAGGGGTTATGTCACCGTGTTGTAACGAGGCTCGATATCGGGCAAATAACGAAAAATTATCGAAGAGGGCGGCCGGGCCATCGTTCCATCCACTTTTCGTTTTCTTGTTTGAGTCGACCCCGACCGACCATACCTCTCTGATGCGCAGTAAAATGATAATTACCAGGCAGCACACTCCAAACGACGCACTGGCTATTTTAAGGTAGCGTGGTCGGATGGGCGGTTCCAATTAAGTGGTTCATAAAGTTGTTTACATTCAAAATACATGCTCTCTTTTGCGTAATAGACACAACGTTCCGGTGTACGGTGGAGAATTACCAATAATAAAATTTCCAAATTGTATACAATGAAGATTTTACGAGTCCATTCATTGAAAATTTGAAATAATCCAGTTAACTCTGCTTCAAAAATTTGCACGTGACCAAGCCGGTGATCAGGCTACTACAAATCAATATCCAAATAAATCTTTTTTCAAAAGTGGTGGTCGTCAGTGCATAAGAGAAGAAATGGGTGAAAAGTCAAAATTTCACATTAATACTTATTTTCTTCTCACTATACCTGCTCTACCGCTTTACAGGGGGTTGGGCGATGGGAATAAGAGAATAAAGAGAATACTTGGAACTCCCCCTGTCATTGCGAGATCGATTCAAAACGACGGGAGCGCCGGACCGTGAAAAGAGCTTACGCGCACCGCCAAACCAGAGACGCCGCCGGTAAAATAACAATAATAAGAATGAGCAGTCGTAAAGGGCGAAGAAAAAGAAGGCGCGCCGGGGCGGCTTGACCCACTGGGGGACTGGGTTCCAGAGGTGGCTGTGCCCGCGGCGCGACGCCAGGGAGCCGCGCTGGGGCTGGAGCTGTTGGCTGCCGCAGCGACCCCGCCTGGCAGGCGCCACTGCCGCGACGGGACGGTCTTTCGGTGGCTGGGAGAACGGGGGTGGTCGATCAAGGCCTTCAGCTATGGAATCCTTTTCCCAATTCAGAAGGTTGACCTCCATACGGGTGCAACAATAACTGTTGTTCTTTGGTCGGTTTCCTCCACGACACTGTAGGTTACTGGGTTGGATATTAAATTACAGTTTTCTCTTTAAAATACCATATTTCAACAAATTACTATTGTTACCGTATTGAAGATAGTGGAAAAAGTCTACAGTGTCTTTATACAACTTCGCGGCTTGATTTCTAGGCAGCATATTGGTTTGGTGGTGAGTTGTAGTTGACATTTACATAATCGAAATGATTGAAGGCGTTGTCTAACTAAAGATATAACTCTTCGCCCTCTTCTTTCTTTCATTCTTTACTTTTCTTTAATTCTTCTCCTTTCATTTCTTAAGAGGATTTTTTAAATTATGTAACTCTGTTAATTCTAATTTTATATTTTTCTTGTATCAGAAAACTGATGATGATGGCTAAGCCATCGAAAGCTGCTCTTATTGAAATAAATAATATTGTTGACAAAGACAACGCCTTCGATTCTAGGCAGCAGCAAGAGCACGGAAGGGAACCGAGAACAACATGTAAGCGGGGCTGCCATTGTACAAGAGGGGTCGGAGGTGGCTGGTTCTTCCGCCCAGCAGCCCCCGGAGGGTGCGAATGCCGAAGTGGGCGACGCTGTTGGCGTGGGCGGCGCCACGCTCTCCCACCGCCCGGTCGCACGTGCCACCACGCGCGTCGCGCCACGCCGCCCCGTCGCCTCGCGTCGCCGCCGCCGCCGCTCGCGCTCCGAGCGGTAACGGGCGGCCATGGGGAATTCTGAAGGTGAGCGGCTACATAGCGCCTGTTGTTGCGGCCCCGTGTAGTAGACCTTGGAGCCGCGTGCTTTTTGTTGTGCTGGTCGAGGTAGTAGGAGAACTGGTCCTGCCTCTCGCGCTGCCTCCTTTTACTACGCGCGCCTTGGAGCCTCGCTCGCTGGCTCCGGCGCCGACGCTTCTCCCGCAGGCGGAGCCGCCGACGCACGCTAACTGTACCTGCGGGCGAGGGGGCACCCAGCGGCCAGCACGCGCTTCACTCAGAAGCCTCCTCTGACACTGGAGTGGTGACGCACCCCAATTATTTAAACACCCCCCCTCAGTAAACTTCAGAATACCACACCCCAAAGGAAGATGTCCACCACACTCTGCGCATCGTGGAATAGCGTCACAAAAACATCATTCATTATTCGTATTCGGAATCTGCGGTCTCAATGTCGTTGGTCTATTGCTCTGGCAGTCACTCGAGCGTTGGGTACCCCAAAGCCCAAGTAGGATAATTTTTGTGATGATTTTCTGACTGCAACTGTGTGCTTGTTGTATAAAATTCAATGATTCGAAAGAATTTGTCTGCATCATGTTCTCAGACGCATTGCAGGACTACCGGAATGAGAGGGTAGTCATGTCAAAATTAAATAGTGTTTAAGTGATGGCATTCGGGTTTGTGTTAAACAAAGTAACAACTGGTCTGTGACTTGTCCGATGTCATAGTGGAGCCCAACACTGAGCGAAAAATTCAGAAATGTGTGGGTATCTCTACCGCGAAGAAATATGACCTGGCGACTCAAAATGTAGGGTATACAACCTATCGATATTTTTCTGTTCAAGTACATCAAGACCTACAAATTTGTTCACGCTCCTAAATAAACTGGATTCACTGCAGTTGAATATTCCTGCGTTAAATTCAGTCTCTGGAAACGGGGGTTAAATACGTATTGAATTTGCTGGAATAAAGCTTATTCAGCTCTCGGAGTTCTCTCGTTTCCATTACCTGGCGTTCTCACCATTGCTCTATCACCATTAACCCATCATTCAATGAGCATAATCATCATCACCTTCCCATCGATTTCCGGTAAGGCGCGTGAAATCAAATTCATAATGTGCTTGAAGTTTCCTAGATGGCATCTTCACCACAATTAACAGACCTTCCACGTGTTGCTCTTTAATTATACAAATTAATAGTTTTACTTTTTAAGCAGATAGTCGTAAACGCCCGGAGTCTATCTCGTGCTTCGAGGAGAGACGCGCTATTATCAAATGTCAGCCCCCGCCACTCACGTGTCAGCTGCACGTGTCTGATTGCCCTGCTTCATTACTCTCCGAGTGGTGCAAAAAAAAGTTATTTAATAAAAAAATAGTCTAATGCGATTTATTGAATAATTAACAAATGTACAACATGTCACCGAAGTTCAAACATGTGCCAATTGAGGAGATTCAGTTAGATATTCTGATTTTCAGCGCTGTGCATGATTACGTATCGCACGTGGTGCCTCAGATAATATCGTCTGTAGAATGTATTTTACTTAGGAAAAGCCTGCGAGTATCCTAGTGTTAGAAAAGTTGCAATCGGAATAAAACACTTTTTGCAAAAATCTTCAAAACAATAAACTTCATGTAGTTCTTAACGTAGTGCTTGGTGATTTCTAAGGAAACGTGTTAACACTTTTCAAACATCAATTTCCTAATTATTTATATCGGATAATTAAAAGAAAATTACCCTTTCCAAATGATTAGATTGATTAATTATTTAGACGTTCATATAAAAAAATACATGTTTATGACAGGCGTCGGAGGAAGTAGGTACCATCAACGGGTCACCAACATCGTCAAGTCATGATGATATCAAATATGTCGGCAATGACTATGAAGTGGGAATAATTATGAAAACGATGAGATGGCAAAATTAATGGGTATCATGGAAAGCAAAAGAGTGCCTTTTGACCCGCATGAAGATGTGTCACCAATTTCTCTACAGGTAGAAATGGATTTGAAAGAGATAAAAATGTACATGCACGTAATAAATTTACCTGCAGATAAGAAACTATATAAATTGTCCAACAAAAATGTTTATGGACTTATTCCGCATTTATTTTAATAAGTTTCCTCGTGTACGAATCTTAACAACTAATTTTACCGTAGAATGAAATTGCAATTCCAACAATTTTCTATATTTTAATTAAAGTAACTTAATGATATCAGTTTCTTAAGCAACATAATTATTGAAAGTTTCGGAAAGTTCCATAAGGTTAATACTTTTTATACAGCTCAAACTAAATGAAATAAGTTCCAATCTCCAACAAAGCAAAGCGTATTTTTAAAAGAGGATATTCATAACACGGGGTTCTCAACAACGTACGCTTACTATACACTAATATTAATAAGGACAGTGTGCTAATCTTGGACAATCTGGGCGTATTAGAAAAACGTATTTTCGACACGTTCAACCTCTCGTTTGCGTATGTGCCCCGCGAATTGACCTCGGTGCGAACGACTTTCCTTCCTGGTGGTTGAACGACTTGGGCATCCCCACGCGTTTGGACACGAGTGAATGGCTTCGTTTTAACAAAGACGCGAGCGCTCGCGGCCGCGAAGTTAAACGCCGCCGGTGAAAGACACGGAGATCGGGTGCTATTCTATCAATTCCTCTGGCGACCGCCAACAAGATCACCCCAAAACTCTTTAATAGAGGCGAACAATTTTCATAATATATCTAAAACATGAAGAGCAACAAATCAAAACGTATCATATCTACGACCACGTACGTTTTGAAATAGCCATGCCACAGGGTTTAATATTTCCTGATAACTATATTTTATTCATTATTTAAGTCGATTCTTTACACTGGAGTCCAGAAACTTTAAAATATATTAAAAGGTCGCTTCAAATGAAATGAAATGAATTGTAGGGACAATACATTTTGATATTTTGCTCATACTATATTTCATATATTTAGAGTATTTCATTACAAATAGTTACAAGTAATGAGTTTGTTTGAAAAAAAAATCAGAAAAAAAGATATTCAGAAATGAATTATAGAGACAATACATTTTTATGTGTTGCTCACAATATATTTCATATATTTAGATTATTTCATTACAAGTAGTGAGTTTAAAAAAAATCAATTCATAATATACTTGTTTGAAGAAGTGAGCACGTGTTTTGTGAGTTTTTTGTACAAGAAAGTTATTCTATTGTAAGAAAATATTCTAAAAGCTGTGAATGGTTTCCGTCTCAACTCCCGAGACAAAGATGAGGAGTGAGAGAGCAGCGCGGGCGCGGCCCGGCTCCGTGACCTTCCACCCGAAACCAAGGCGAAACGAAAGTACAAACGCAAAAAAAACCGACACTCCGGCAACGGAATATACCTCTAATCGTGGATGCGGCGTCCAACAGCCGTACGGCTCCAGCATTCCCGCGAGCATCTCTGGCACGATGGCGGCACGTCGGCGGCTACGCCCGTGCGTCTTGCAGCACAGCACACACGGCGCGCGCTCGCACACGCGTCCTCGTACGGCGGGGGTAGCGCAGCGCGACCGTCAGACCCGAGCTGACACGAAGCGACCGACCGACGGACCGACGCGGCGACTAGCGTTGGCCTCGAGAGAGTGCGGCGCGGTGCGGCGCGGCGGCAGGCAGCAGGCAGCCCCTCCCTTTCTCGCGCGTTGACGGCGGCGACTGAGGCTCCGAGCGGCGATGGCGGCGGCCGAAGGCGGCGCCGCGCGCCGCGACGGCGTGCTCGCGCCCCGCTCCGGGGCGGGGCGGGGCGGGGCGGAGGCGGCGGCGGCTGCGGTCTGCTCGCCCCGCCCCCCGCCCGGCTCCGCGGGTGTCGCAACTTTCCTCTATGGTTTCGTGTTTTCCAGAGCGCGCCCGCCGGGGCTGGTTGGGTGCGGGCTCATGGGTGGAGCGTAGGGCCGTTGCCCCCCGTGGGCAAGGCCGTGTTCGTGTTTGTATAAACGTGTGGTTTCGCTTAAAAACAAGGGAGAGGTGTCTTTACGGCGAGACAAATATATTATGTACAACTCCTAGTCTCTTCTGCTAGAATAATGTTTAAAGCTATTTTGTGTACGAATTATCACATAATTAGATCATATCTACATTTTTCTTTCAGTGGAAGTTTAATAGATTTATTTTTACATCAATAAATATTCCCAAGGTTTTCAGTCCGTTTCTCAAGGACTTGGATGTTACTGCCCCCGTTAATATTAATATTAATGGCTGCTACACCAATGGCGATGGTAGTAAAGTTTCAGATACATTGACGGAGCTAAAGGAAAAGGGGGCGGTCCAAGCAGAGTAGCAGGAATTCTGATGTGGTGTTGTTGACGTTCTTATGAGAAAAAATAAAAGAGGTCATCTTCGTCAACATATTAGTTTTTTTAAGACTAATATGCTGACGAAGATGACCTCTTTTATTTCTTCTCCAAGCAGAGTAGAAAATTTGTAGGGTCGACAGGTTTTATTTGGAAAGTTTTAACGCAATATTGATGTGGACAAACTGAATACATTAAGAAAATAGCTAATAATTTCTACAAAAATAAGAATTTTTAAAAATTTTTGAGTCTTGGACGGTATCAATAGCGGTACGCGGTCGTATGATATCAAATTAAAAATCACAAAGATAAATTGAGACCGTAGTAAGACCGACATTCTAGGTACATTACAAATTTTTGCTCACTAATTCTCCCAAATTCTATAGACACCACAATTGATATTTAACTACATTTCCTTCTGTGCATCAACCACTTCTTTCTTATAAATGAAAATTCTAGCAATCTTCCAATATTTATCGAACGCGCGCATTCGAAAGACATGGAAGGAGAAAAAAATCATTTACATGTGCGACAGTGATTCGAATGCGAATATCTGGAAATCTTAGTACTTCGAAGTTATCATTCTCCTTCATTATATAAATGGGTTCTCATACCTCAAACTGGATAAATCGAAATAAACAACAACATCGAAAAATTCAATAATTGCATTTTTTTCCTTCTGTTTTTCCTAACTTCCGAAATACCGAATCTGCACTGTTCAAAAAGCATACATCGCCAAAGTATTCTACCCGCACTCGTCCTATGGTTTCCGTTAGACCGCTCATAGTCCCATACCCCGACACGGGCGGCGCCAACATCGGCGAGCACAAGACCTTCCTAGGTCAACGCTCGGCGGCGGGGGTCAAAGGTCGAGCGAGGAGAGCTGCGTGGCAGGCGCGCGCGGGCGATTTCTCGGCCCGAGCTACCCCTCCGCCGGCGCGGTCGAAGTGCGAATCGAAAGACGATAGTCGCCTGCCAACGCGATACCCCGGGGAGATGGTATCGCGCAGCGCCACGTTGGACAAACAGACGACGGCTTCGCGGGTGGGCGAGGGCGTGTGTGCCGCGGGAACAGCTACGAATGGCCCTTGCAACTTAATACGTTGAAGACGCGACGTCGCACCTTCACCAATGGCGCGAACGTTATCGTTTATATGGATCGCTAAAACAAAGGGATTGTTTTCTAATCGTATATCTTTTGGGAAGAGGTTAGGTTAGTGCTTCTAAAATTAATAACAAATATTTTGTAGGATAATGGATTACGGGATCGGTCAATTATCCTGCTACTTATTAACGGTCGTGATTTCTACAATGAACAAATATTTTTTCTTCAGCGGAGGAACAACAAAGTTACTCGTAGAAGTTGATGTTTTTATACATACTCGCTGATCGTATATCTTTTGGAAAGAGGTTCGGTTAGTGCTTCTAAAATTAATAACAAATATTTTTTCTTCAGCGGAGGAACAACAAAGTTACTCGTAGAAGTTGATGTTTTTATACATACTCGCTAATCGTATATCTTTTGGAAAGAGGTTAGGTTAGTGCTTCTAAAATTAATAACAAATATTTTTTCTTCAGCGAAGGAAATATGTAACAACACAAAGTTACTCGTAGAAGTGGATGTTTTTATACGTCCTCGCTTCCTTATTTGCGCTTTTAGTGTCTTGTTAGTTTATTGTTAGGAGCACACAATATGATGTTTAAAAGTTTAATGTGTGGAGTAATGGAGAGAAAAAACAAAGAGAGAGACAGACAGACAGATGGGTAGAGAGAGAGGACAGAGAAGACATTAGAAGAAAAGAAAAGACAAGGTTATCACATATATAGGATTACAGTAGACCTGCGGTCAAGGTTGGCGACAATCACCATTTGCAATTTTTATGATAACTTTACCAATTCGCTGAAGAAACGAAGCGTAAATATGTTGTCAGTAATCAATAATGAAATTATTAAAACCATATTTTTTACATCACTGTAACTAATGTATTCGGTACTATACATAATTAGTGGTATCAAAATATAGTTTCGTCAATGAAAATACATTTAAAACCATTTTTAGATAAATTATTGCATTCCATCAATTACGCCTTTGAAACAAATATCGCGATCTTAACGCACCTTCTAGGAGCTACGTTCGTAAACACATTTCGAAAGATACTCGCCGTCTGCTTCCTTCCACGGTCCACAACAAGTCGCCGCTGACTGCTCACTCACGACGCCACTGCCAGAGCACAACCCCGGCTCCGTCCTCCGCCCGAGAGCAACGACTCGCAAGAGAGCGCGCTCTCTTCCGCGCGTCGCCTTTCTGCGCCTTTTCCGCGGCGGCCCGCCAAAACGGACACATTCTTCTCCATCGCGGAGGTCCTGAACCTTCCCGGGACACAGCGAGTGGCTGTGCTTCCTCCTTTAAACGACGCCGTGCCTCGCCGCCTCGTCTCGTCTCGTCCTGTCCCGTCCCGGCGAGCGACGTGTCAACGCGCGCGTCGTCCACTCGGCCGACCGGTTCTGCGCGCCGCGCCGTGCTGCGCCGCGGTGCGCAGCGGCCACGAACCCGCGCGGGCGCAGGCACGCCCGGCCGATCGCTGCGCGAGGCACGCCGCGATCTGCGCGTGGCGTTGCACTCGATTCGCATTCTGCGCGCGGCACGGGCGGGCGGGAAACAGCCCAAGAGCTTCGACCTGCTACGGAGGAACACCGTCGAGAAGGAAGTAATGAATCAAGTGATTTGAAATCGAAATGGGACCTGAAGATTCGCAGATATCTCAGAAATAAATGTCACGGATCTTTAGAGCGCGTCGAGGGATGTAGGATAATAACTTTTTGTCAGAGAACGTACAGATCGGGTGGGAAATTTCATGTAACGAAGCTACGTTGTGACATTGCCCCTAATTGGTAGGCAACTTCTCATGCAATGGTGTTTGGCAGGCACACGAAATCTGTTAGCGTCATGACGTGTCCTGCCCAACACCAGTGCCTAAAGAATTATTACCTAACAATCCATGTTTAGCTTCTTTAAAATAAATTTTCCATCACATCTGTCTAGCTGTAAGTTCTATCTTGCCAAACTGAGCTTGAAATAGTGGCCGCCTGTACAAATCCAGTGCTGTTGTTGAGTCTACCTCCGTAGGTGATACAGTGGCTTTCTGACAGAATAGCCTGAGACTAAGAATTTATCGTCGGCAATTGTTTTCCGTAATGGCTCCTACTTTTCCTCTGCAGGTGTGCTTTTTTTTCTTGAATGCGATGCATGACTAATTACTAATTTCTCATAAATATATTTTGAATTTATGAACACAGTAGAAATGAAGAATTCGTAAGACAATGCATGAGTTATCAAAATAATTTTTGAAGTCAATCTAAACCTGATCCAATAAATTTACAAAAATATAATAAACACTGTTTTGCAAATAAAATGTAATATCACAAACAATGCAAATGATGTAATGGCGCTCATTGAAAATGCCCATGCTAGAGCCTATTTCCCATTTCATATTTTACACGCACTGCAGTGCTATTTATGACGGTCACAAATGATGGAGCGTTTTTTACTTTCGCGTGCAAATAAAAGATAACATTCTATGGATTAAATCAAAAGAACTTTGTTGACTGGAGAATTCATTTGACGTAGACGCTGTGTAATTAGACACATTACAGACTGATCTATATATTGCTCTGGATATATTGTTTGTCGTAATTGTAGGGGTGCGATGATGTTCTGTTGCAGGTAAATAAGTGCACAGTTCACAAAAGACTCTGAGCTTGATCATAAAAAATTCAGTTGAGAAATGCTACGTAACATTAAGTAATGTTAAAAAAAAAGAATAAACGTGATTACAATAAGTTAAGAATATCTATTCAAATTGAATATAAAATTTGAATTCATATATTATTTTATTACAATATTTCGTTTCCATAATTAACTCGTAGGAGGTATATTTTTATAACTCGTGTAGGATCAGTTATTTTCAGGAGATCTCAAATTATCTTCTGATGAGATGCCAATATGAACGTCGAATATTCAAAAATGTATTTCTTTGTTGTAGTAATAAAACTGACCACGCAGCGACTCCAACGAAAAGAAATGTAAGCGGTAATATATTATTCAGTGTAATAAGATCTCCTGTTAGAAATAAAAAAATCTTTTCTGTAAAATTTCGCGGCGTGATCGTCTTCTCTGACATAATCGCTCGAATATCGTCAACATAGTGAGCAAAGTTTTGATAATCCTTTAAATAACATCGTAGTATCTTAGACATCAGCTTCCTTCCTTGGATTTGTAGAATACTCTCTGGTACACACTGCAGAATGTAAATATGCTGTCGTAAATCTGCATACAACCGTAATTATGCACACAAACCAATAATGAATCATTCTTACTCGTTATCCGTTCACAAAAAGTCATCAGGCTGAATAGAAAAATTGGGAAGAAGTCTTTGAGTCAACTACATGCCAAATCCATGATAGACGATTCGTGTGCTCTAAAAAACAATGTATGTTTCATTTTTCTGATAACTCTGCAACTGTTACTCCAGAAACACCTTGCCCAAGAATCTCAGCGAAAGAATCGGATGCTTTGACAGAGATGTTAACCTACCATCGGCAAGAATACCTAGCATACGAGCAAAAAATAATAATTTTTTTTCTGTTGACGTCATTGACATTTTACTGCAGTTTAATTAGCTTTACTCTCCACCGTCTTTTATTTTCAAGACAGATCTGTTAAAACTCGTTAATAAGACATCCATAATTAATGCGTTATCGCCTGTGTCAATTATTTGACTGAAAAATATTTTCAGATGAACTGCTGCGTAATTTGCATGTTTTGAGAGATAAGTTGTAAACAAATTACATGTTTTATTTTCGTATATCACGAGAAAGAAAATGATAATTCAGCTTTCCATTTAATTTGGATCGTGAATTTAACGAAGCTAAATAAACGTTTCATGAATTGATTAGGGATCAGTTCTGCAATGCCTAGCCGTTCGCGGTAACCGATGTTCGAGGCACGCATTCGTGTTGTCACGCGTGTTGACTGATTCAGTCTCACGTGCGACTTCTGTGCACTGACCGACGTAATCTCGATACGACTAATCGAGAGCGGTCGAGCAACGACCGTCGCCTCACAGGAGTGCAGGCGAGTTGCACGCGTGAGCTGCGGCACGCGTGTTGCCTCACGCGCACGCGTCACCAGCGAATGTCGCAATTGTTTAAAGAGTTTGTGACAGCCTGAGATGGCTCATGGCAGCAGAGAAGTTGCCATTGCAGAGTCTCTGGTCAGAAGTCTTAGGGTTCCAGTCCTGACGGTGGCAAATTTTCGACACTAGATCATGGGGTCTGCTTCCACTTTCGAGGGGTTAAAGTGTTTAAATTTTCATCACCCAAGTTGAAATTGATAACTGAAAAATCGGTTTTAATTTTTTGAGTATTCCAGCATACCATTCCATTAGCCTCATCTTCGAACTCAATATTCAGCAGCCCAATTGTCATTTTACATGTCCAGTCCATCAATGGACATGCTATGTCGAAACGTACCGTGCCAACAAGTGGACTGATGGGTTACAAATTTCTTTGTATCACACCGACATAATGCGATGCGATAAAAAGTAAATTGCTGCTAGCGGCAATAGCTGGTCGAGTCGCCAGTGGCCAGTGCGTTGCCGGACATCCTTGTGGGACGCCAGTGCGTGCTATCTGTGCGTGGTCTTTTCCCCATGCCTCGCGCCCACGCACCATTGCGATATACGGCACGAAGCACGCGCCCACAGCATGCGTTCTAGAGAAAAGCCTGTAACTTTCTTCTCCGGATCGTAAATTAGAGTCGGTTGGATCTTATCGACGTTGGACTTGTGATGGATGGGACTGCGGTATTCGCAGGTATATTTGTAGACGGGTAGAGCGCTTAAGAAACATTTTATTCGCTTATGTCGTTTGCAAGGCGGTTACTATTTACACAGTCAACTGTATAGTTTACGAGATGTTCTGAAATATAAATGCAAAATGGCAGAAAATCATGTTACAAAAATTTAATGGCCTCCTTTCGTGAGGTCTTCCTGAAGAGAATGTCTACGGGATTTAATTTTTTGATGCCTCCTGAATTAGTAAATATTTTCCTTCTTATTTCAAGGTTGTCATAATTGTTATTCGCAAGCACATGATCCATAATACACGTTGGTACTGAGAGATTTTTTTGTCGTTTCTTTTCACTGAACTAAATGTACTTAACAGATGCGTTATAATGTATACATTTATGAAATGTTTACGGGAGAGTCCTACGAAAAAATATATATTTTTCTTTCAAACTTTATGTCTTTCACTATCCTGCTTGATATTACAACTCCTTTAATAGTGCTGGCTACAATAATAATAATAATAATAATAATAATAATAATAATAATAATAATAATAATAATAATAATAATAATAATAATAATAATAATAATAATAATAATCGTGGATCCCTCCCCTCAGAGCTAACAACCCTAGGGTGTAAAAATGGATTCGGCATAAAACTACTGATCCCCCTCCAAAAAGGTCACGTGCACGCTCCTGGGAGAATATGACTGGGCCTCGGTGGGTACAAGTGGTGCATTCGTGTAGTCCTAGGATGGCTAATTCACGACCAAAGAAATCGTGGATACCTAAAATTATCCCTTAATACCATAGTCCCTGAAATTGTGATACGCCAAACTACTTATAATGAACATGTGAACACATGAAGTCGAAGCGAACAGTCTCTGTGAGCAGTGGGTCGCCACACTGGGCCACACGCCATGTGCGTGACTTTTCTACACTCGCCTGCTGTACAGGAAATGTCGTCGGCCGGAAAACGAAAAAGAAACACAATGCTGGGGGAGGGAGAGTGAGTAAGAGGCCCGTTGAGGGGGAGGGGGAGGGAGAGAGAACGACGCATGATATCACTGGCCGGAGGTCTGACATAAAAGTAATTTTAGGCGCTTATACGGCTCCCTCCACAAAGAACTCGGAAGAGCCAGCTGCGCGCCCAAGGTCCGCGGAGCACAGCCTCTTCGCAGCGTCACGGCGACTGGAGAGCGCGGGAGTGGCCGGCCGGTGGTGGCGACGCGGAGAGAGGTGATTCGGCGGTGGGGACGATGGCGCTACAGCCATAGTAGCTACTTTAAGAGGTTCCTGGGGGCGGGAGGCAGCGGTAAGCCATGGGGCGAGAGGTGATTCGGCGGTGGGGACGATGGCGCTATAGCCATAGTAGCTACTTTAAGAGGTTCCTGGGGGCGGGAGGCAGCGGTAGGCCATGCGGCCAGAGGTGATTCGGCGTGGGAGACGATGTTACAGCCATGGTAGCTACTTTAAAATGGAGCGTCGGGGAAGACGGATGGCTGATAGCGGACTGGACTGGACGTGGGATAGTGGATCTGGACGATGGTAGGCCGATATTTGATGGATGACGGATGACCAAAAAGACGAAAAGATGTGGGGTGATACAAAGACCGGCTACGAGAAGTAGTAGCAACGGTGGCTTCATATTGTCGTTAGAGTCAAAGTGGCGGAATAACTCGGAGGCAATGCGACAAGGAAATATAGTGGACAGCAATTTTCTATGACGATTTAGAAGCGACGGGATAAATATGAGGTTGGACGACAAATGGGGAGGGTGAATAAGGAGAGGTGCACGGCAGCTGAGCAACTGAGCGGCAGGGAGACTAAAACGAGACGGTGATGTAGGAAGGCGACAGGAAAGGAGATGGCTAAAGCGACGGGCATCTTGTCACTGGATGCGGATTGCAGACAGCGGGCGTTGGGTGGTGAGTGGCGGGCAATGGGCAGTCAATGGGTGGTGGGTTGCTGGAGGAGGATGGCAAACAGCGGGCAAACGAAACCGGAGTAGTGGGAGCGGGCGATGGCGATGGCGGTGGGCGCGGTGAGAGCGAGTAGGGGCGGGCAGAGGGGTAGTCAAGGAGGGGGCGTGAGGAGGAAGAGCGGGGGGAAGGGGCGGTCCGTTCACGCCGTTTCGTGCCGGTGTTTTCCCTCGTGCAGGTGCTAATTTTTGTGACACGTTTGAGAACTTCAAATGTACATAGAGGGTTTCCCGGTCATTACGTGCAAATGCCGGAGGGCCTCGGAGCATAAACAGCTACTATACACGCGCAACGGACCGTCGCATCGCACCTCCGTTTCGCGAAGAGCAAAGCTTCGGTTTAAAGGCGCGCTCTGTGGAGAGCAAGAAAATACGAAGTGGCAGCTGTGGAATGCCGAGGATGGTGAAAATAAACTGTTGAAGTGGCACTCAAATTACGATTAATAAATTAGGATAATAAACGGAATAAAATTACAGTGTACCACAGATTGCGAACAAATACAAAAGTAATTGAAAACATTTCAAGGCGTACTCAAATTTGCGATTCATTAATAACGATATTTAACAATACATTTATGTTACAGAACAAATAGTGCGTAATTACCATAAAAAACTGTTTCTAATATTTTAGGCAGAAATATGTAGAACCACAACTGTTACTATCACTACTCGTGTTGTAAGCTGTATTGCCAATCGTCCCTTTTGTTGAAAATTATTAAATATACTTTTTAAGAATTGTATAATAACAGAAACAAATGCAACACAAAAGAGTCGTTGATTTCGTCTCATAAGGAATGAGAGAAGGGTATTTTCAATCACGAATAAAACTATTTTGTGAAACACTGTATTGACAATACAACAGTTGAATGGAACAAGGATTAAGGGAGCAATAATTGTTGAGCTATTTGGCAATACTAATTGGGGATAGTAATAATATTGACTCAATCTAAATATTTATATTTGATATGTACTATATTACTCATTTTTTTATTCTTCTATTCTCCATTTTCCTCTCAGCCATCCTACTACTCTGCAACTCATAAGCACTGTAAATCACTTTTGCATCTGCTGCTCTCTTACCCGTGGGCAACAAAACTCAGCACTCGGGTGGCCGCTTTCCTTTCAGAACAAGTATTCGTGCAAACTCGACCATCGGCAGCCCTTTAACCCTGTATCACCTAGAGAAAAGACTCGTACAGCCTGTTCAGCAGGAAAAGTCAGATTGTCTCAGATGTGTTCCACAAAAGTGCATTGTGCCTTGCCGAGACGCTTTCTCAAAGTAGGTCAAATTCTGTAGGTCACCTTTTGTCCTTGAATTATTCCTGGATTTCTGGAGAATAACTACTTATCTATCCTGTATAATAATTTCTTCATGAATTAGACACTATGCAATATTGTAGTTTTTTTTCTTAGAAGATAATGTCGGCTTCTTACTTATCGTATCGTGAATGCTGATGTAAACATTCATACCTTAACCCAGGGTTCAGCTGGCACTCTTCCATACACCATTGCGACACCTTGTTTAGTTGAAACCGGCTGAAACTGCACATTATCAAACTACTGCTGAGTGAAGGGTATGATATTTGCTCGCTGTTAATCGGATCTCACATAATTTACAATTTATTTTGAAGTAAAATGTAAATTTGCGAAAATATTGGCAATTAAATTTGCGAAATTTAATTGCCAATATTTTAAATTATCGTGTTAGTAAAATAATATAAATCTTTCGTACTGTGAATGGATGAAAATTTCCGAAAACTTGTATCACCCACCTCAGTGCTCCATCGTCAAGTCAATGAACATACGTCATGTGTGTTTGAAAATGTTGAGTATGAAAGCATGTACTCGTGTGTCTGTTGCACCGTAGGCTTGAAACGCGGAGGTACGAACGTGAAGACAGCGATCGACGCGTGTGGCCGCATGCGGCCGGCCATTTGCAGTGGCACGCAGTGGACACCATGTGTTGTTGTCACGTGATTGCGGTTTGGATAATAAGGGAAACCACTACGTATCTCATCATCGACAAATTTACTTTTACGATTCATTACAACCCTCGCCAACATTCGAATGTATTTTGTAGAGTCAAGGAAAGGAATGTGCCTGCCGGGAGAACACAATATAAATAATTAAAACATAAGCCTGCAAATATTAACCATAATCTGGATTACAATAAATTACGCAATAGTTCTACTTTCCAACTCATTATGTTTATCAATAAACATGACCATGCGTAACTGTTTTAATTCAATCAGTAATAAAGAGTATATTCGTTTCTCCATTCTTTCTATTAAATATCGCACATACTTTCTTGTAACTTTCTAAATATTTTCTCAATATTAAAAATGCAGTTGATTTTTCTATATTGATTGTTAAGCTTCTAGATAATTTTAATTAATAATTAGAATCTATACTATTTGGAAATTGGGAGGGAGACTAAGATTATGAACTAGTTTTCTCATATTCATATGATTTCGTATCTCAAATCATGTAAAAGAAATAATAGAAATAAACAGATCTACTCACATGTACACAATTTTGTAGAAGATAATTTCTTTTAAATTGTTTTACGAATAAACGTGAATTATGAATCCCGTGAGACCCATGGTGAACCATGCGAAAACTGTGAAGTCTTTTTCGGAAGGGGGGGGGCGTTATAGAACTCTTGAAGATCCCTCTTATCTCTAAGCAACAAAGTATTTCCTCTTAGAGCCGTAATTTAAGGATATTTCAGGAGGGAGGACCCCACAACACATTCTGTGCACACGCGAAAGAATTGAATACCAGCTGCGCGACCCGCATGCATCTTACAATTGCATGAGTGGCGGGTGACGGCGAGTGGCAGCCCTGCGTTACGGCATCGCCGCGGGCGTCTACGGACAAGCGCGCCCTGGCGGCGAGGCTTAGCGGCTGACGCGGCGCGACCGCCTTCACAGAAAAGCCGCCGCGTGATTCACGAGTGCGGGGGCGGCAGACACGCGTAGCCTCTTCGTCCCGCCCCGCCTCTCCCCTCCCCTCCCATTCCCTCCCAATCCCTCCACTCTCAAAGCGTTCATCGCACGTGAATGTTGATAAATGAGGAGAGGAAGGGAAATAAATGTTTTTCGTAATGCTGTTCTATTGTATAGACAGAAAAATGAAATGCCACTCTTAATGGCGGGCATCCGATGAGGATTTTAACAGTCGGCCGGCCGTTAAGAGCGTTCGAAACGAGTTGTCGTTAGTGGTGTATTTTTACAGAAAGGAGGAGCACTCGTATTCAAAGAAATAAGTTTATGAATTTTTCTTGTAAGGTGGTGGTATTACGAAAAATAGTGAATATCACACGACAAATAACGAATTGGTTATAAACATCGGCTACCTCCGCCAAACTTTATCTGTGTCTATTTGCTCTATGTCAGTCTAAAAACTTTAATAACTTTTCTGTTCGGTGAAAACGTTTGTTATGATATTATGATCACATTTCTAGTTCCCAAGATCTTTTTGCTGTAGTAGCAAGGTTTTTTTTGGACGAGCATTCTCTTTTCTATTAATTTTGTGATTGGAGAAAATAACAGAAAATGCGTAAAGTGTTTGGAATAACTGACTTACATCAGTTGCAAGTGTTTGAACATTTTATTATTATTACCATAATAATTATTAACTTTGTTATTATTTTCATTTATTAAGTAGGCAATTTATTATAAATCTTCAACAGATTGCTGAATTTATGCGTCTAAGTAGTGAGCTTGTAAGGATCCTTTACAAAGCATTTTTGGCTCTTGAAAATATCAGCAAAAATTTATTTATATTATACTTGGAGTAAATTGCCAAATGTTTTATATTGTTTTGTGTACACGAATTTCAATGTACAATTAATATTTTCAGACCAAACAAAAATGTAGATAACTTAAAACCGTTAATTCACTTATTATTCTTTAGAATTTTATTTGTATGCAGGCGAGTATTTTTCTACAGAAATTCTGATGATTTTCTTACGTCACTACACCGCCATCTATGTAATAAGGATGATGTAGTATCTTGAGGCTCATTCAACAGCCATCAAGGAAAAATCGTTGAAAATAAAGAGTCAAAACATCTTTCGGTGAAAGTTACAAGCACTGTGCTACTGGGTGTTATCATTTGAATTAGAACGTGTCGATAACGTGTACAGTTCTTATATTTTAATTTTTAATGATCGTGCATTGCCCGACTTTTATTTATAAACTGCGATATACTGTGGAAAATTCCGAGGGAAATAGTTCTATGTTGACGCAACTTCTATCAGCTTTCACGCTACAATAAAAGCACAACAAAAAACGCATTTGCAAACACGACTTACAGGTATATCTCTATGTACTAAGAAGTTTCTTCATTGGTTAGGTGAATGGCTTCTTTCGTCATTCCTTTATCTCGCTGAAAAAAACATTTAACTCTCTGACTCATTGACTGCCGTTGTTCATGTGTTTTTTCGACGCCTGGATTAAGGGACGGATTTCAATAATTCATTACAAAATGAAAGGTACAATCACCCTTCCAAAATATTAGAAGATAAATTAATTTATGAAAAGTTACTAGTGGGACGTCGTAAAGGGTTGACATATGGCGAATAATTTTTTATCAAAAACACAGGAAAATATAAACACGCGGTTCTCAGCCAATTTCTGATTCGCAATTTAACTCCAATGCAGCCAACAATAGAAACGTTAAAGAAATGGCAAAAAATTCAAGGACAAAAGGAGAAAGAGGAAAGAAGAAGAATATATCAGAAGGAGCGGAAAAATGACGTAAGAGAAAATGCAAAATGTGCCTTTAGAAGTGACGGAAGAGAACGAGGCAAAGAAAGGAAGGGAGACAAAGGGAGATAGAAGAAAAATATAATATAGAAGAATAACAATAAAAGGAATAAACCAATGTGTAAATACTTAGAAAGAATCAGAAAAAATAGCGATAGAATACAAGAAAGGTGGTGAAAAAGAAAAAAATTAGAAAGAAAAATAGACAATTTAATTAAACAGAAAAAGAAATGTGACTCCTCGAAAAGAAGGGAACGGCGGGAAATCAAAAAGGACAAATATGACAAAAAAGACAAGGAACGAAAATTTATAGGAAAGAACGAAAACGAAACAAAGTGCGTCCTGTATCCGAGAGGAGGGGAGCGATCCCTAATGTACTGGTCATAGCGTTCGCCTTCCAACGGTGGGTCCGTGGTTCCAAACCCGATCAAACCATGGGGAATTCGTTCTGATCGAAGTGAGTTCGTAGTAGGCATCGGAATGCTTATTTTCCCCGTTTCCCTCATTGCTCGATCATCATTCACATCAAAATATCTTCATGGGCAAGTTAATGATTCATCTTCACGAACCATAAAAAATACACTAATCCTTTTTCAGGCACGGCTGCAACGTCAGGTTCGGCTCTGGCGCGGCCTTTTTGATTGATTGATAAGGAATTCCAGTCACGTCAACAGCTAAGGATAGTTCCGTAAGCGTATTGCATGTTTTCCTCGGGGGATGGCGGTGATCTTCCCCCCTTTGGACGGTAAGATCCGGCGCCGACCTACCTGTCGGCAAGCGGAGTTTTCCTCAACCAGATTTCTCCCATCAGCAGGGCACCGGCTCAGCCGGGACAAGCTCTAAGCTCCCGACAGGTCTTCCGGCTTGTGTGATGAGGTCCCATCCCCCGCATATGGAGTAAGTGGTGAGGTGAGGACAAGAGGATGGAAAAATCACGGGTGGTCCATGTCCCGTTTGTTAGGGTACTGCTCCGGCACTCGCCTGGAATTGATCGGGGAAGCCATGGAAAACTACAGATTATAGCAGCCGGTCGCCAGAATTGAATGAATGAATGAATGAATGCCTTATTTTACGTGGCGAAACTCAGGCCATGAGGCCTGCTCTTCCGTCTGACCACGCAAATTTCGTTACACTTCTTTCACCTACTGGGGGAGAAAGAAGGTATTACTTGGGCGACGAAACAGGCGATTTGAATTTAGCTCAGAGGCTTCATTTAGGCTTGAGAATCTTTTACATGCTGTAAATCTACTATATGGGACAGCCGGCTTTACTTCCCCTCCGATTGTCCTCCAGGCAGCGATTGAATTCGACCTAGCTATCTAGCCAGTGTCGAAAATGCTGGCACCGCAGGACCCCAGGCCAGAGACGTTGATGCCCTGAGCTACCTCTCCCGGTGGCACCGCCTTGGAGCGTTTGGCCGAGAGGGCAGAGGCGGGCAGAGGCGGAGGCAGCGCTGCGGAACGGGGCGTCGCGCTCGGCCGCGGCGCCGCCCCCGGCCCCGCCCGCCCCGCCCGCCCCGTGCAGTCTCGCACCAGCGCCCTCCGCCTGCCGCGCCCTCTCGCCCAGGGCGCCCCGCCCCGCGCCCGCCCGCCCCGCCCAGCGGAAGCACGCGTCCGACACGCGGCAGCACGCGACACCCGGAGGGGGCAGGGTGTGCCCGGCAACGGAACAGAGCGGAGCGGAGAGGGACAGAGCAAGGCGAAAAAAACAACAACACTAGGGATGATACATAGGAGTAAAGCGGGCGAGACGGGGAGACGTGGTGTACGGTGGGGTGCGAAGCGAGTAGGCGGGGCGGAGGAAGGAGCGGGACGGATCGAGCAGTGGGGGAAGTGCTTGGGAGTCAGGAGGAGCGGGGCAGAGGGAAGAGAAGTGGGGCGACAGAGGAGGAGCGGGGCGGAGCGGGGCAGAGCGGAACGGGCGAATCGAGGAGGAGTGGAGGGACCGAGGAGGAGCGGGGCGGAGCGGGGCGGAGCGGGGCGGAGCGGGGCGGAGCGGGGCGGAGCGGGGCGGAGCTGGGCTGTACATGACATAGAGGAAGCACCAAATTTATTCTACGAAAACTTTTTTCGGAGAACGTAATATTTTATTCAGGCAAGTTTCTCTTTTTTTAAGCAGTGTAATTTATTTAATCGTTCCATTGCAATATATTAAATAGTTTTCAAGAAAATAATGTAATAACAATGAATTCAGTCATAAGAGAAGAGAAATCGGAATCAGTTATTTCATTTTCTTTTCAATTCATTTGAGTTTCACCAAAATGATTCAAAAATGGAAATAATATCAAACCCGAAATAAGCAGTTCAGTGCTTTAATACAAATAAAATGATGCAATGAAATGACTGGATCGCAACAATACCTACATTAAATTAAGGAATTTTATCCAATGTGCCTGTAATGCCCCCCCCCCACCAAAAAAACAAACTAGAGGCTCCCATTCAGCTAGAAAAGAGAACCGTACACTTGGCCCAACTAATTAAAATAACTATGAAATCGCATAAAACATCGTCATACGGAAGGCGGGACGAAGTGCTCGCCACTGTTTTGCGCCGCGCGGGTGGGGCGCAGGCCGGGTGCGCAGGGGGCGGCGCGCAGCGGGGCCCAGGCATCTCCGCCACGCGGCGGCGCCTCCTCCTTCCTTTGCTGAAAGCGCCGCGCGCCGCATTCCGCTGCCCCTCCCCTCCCACTCCCTCACTCACTCCCCTCCTTTTTTACTCGCTACCTGTTGAGTCGCCGCGCTCTTCGCGACGCGACGCGACGCTCGCGGGAATTCTAGCGGCCGGCCTCTTTGGTCGGTGGATTCCCGTGTTTTTTCCGATCAACACCAGGTGAATGCTGGAGTAGTACCATAAGAAACGGGCCACGTACCGCGCGCGATCTTTCCTTCCCCTTTCTTCTCCTATTTTCACCCCTTACACATACACATTTGCACTGACATTCACTACACTACCACACGTGTTGGGAGACCAGTTAGACTGCGGCGGTGCTCCGCTGGGGGGATATGGAATGTGAAAAAACCCCAAGCTTACTTATAGTCGGCATCTCATCACGTCATCCAGCGGGGGAAGAATGCCGCCATTCCACGTGATGAACTTGCACTACTTTTACGGGACTAATGAACATATTTGTAGACGCGCCCGGAAAAAGCAAATAATCAATCAGTCCGCGACGCTCGCTCCGGCAATTTGTTCCGCCACTGCAGTCACTCCCGTTTGTCACTTCCATTTGTTATTCCCCCGATAGGAAAATTGACCTCGCCCGCGCCGTCTTTGGAGCGTTATTGCTTTTACTCGCGTGCTCGTCTCTGAACTCACGGCGACCGCCGTAATTAATGTCACGTATCCACCGCAAACTGCAAGTCAGTGCGAGCGAAACCTTTTTTTTTAACAGATCTGTCAATGCAGGAAATCCCCCGGCGTCTGAAAAGCCGCCGTGTCATCCGTGCATACAACGCTCCGTCGAAAGTATGTTAAAACCTTCTCTCGGGGGATAAATGTATTACGGGCTTAGATGAGCGCCTCTTTTCTGGCAGTGGAAGTCGCCGAGCTGCCTTCTCGATGTTTCCCGCACCCACTACAAACTGGCAGCGTATTCGGGAATCATATAATAAGGCATGTTGTTTGCTTTCAATGCGGTGGGCGCGGGGCGGGGCGGGGCGGGGACGGGGCGGGCGCCGGTGGCGGCGGCGTGGACCGTGTTTGCCGAAAAGGAAGAGCTGGTCGTTGTCCCTTTATGCGGCGCGACGCGCGCTCCCACAATAAGGAACAAGGCAAACAGACGCCGCTGCGGACACGGACGCGAACGCGACGGCGAATCCGCCGTGGTTCCACCCTCCCCCTGCCACAGCCTCCGTTGCCAGCAGCGCTGCCCGGCGGCGCTCCGTCGACGATCGAGGGAAGTTGTCGGTGGCTCGTCGCCGCCATTACTGGGCTACGCCACCTGTTGCCCGCTCCCTTGAATTCGTCCACCACCTCGAGAACCCTTCACCTGTAGCGGTTGCTCAGTGCATCAACTGATGTCACTGCAGCGCCTCTGACCGGGAGGTCCTAGGTTCGAGTCCTGACGGCGGCGGGATTTTCGACACAAGCTTTTCAGCTTGGTCGAATTCAGTCGCTGTGTGGAGGAGAATTCTAGCGGCCGGCTGCTCTGATCGGTAGTTTTCCGTGGTTTCTCCGATCAACACCAGGCGAATGCCGGAGCAGCGCGCGATCTGTCCTTCATCTTCCTTGTCCTATCCTCGCCTCTTACACACACACACACTTACACGAACATGCACTACACTACCACATATTCCGGGAGACCGGTCGGGAGCTTAGAGCTTGTCCCGACTGGGGCGGGTGCCCCGCTGGTGGGAGAGTTCTGGTTAGGGGGAAACCCCACTAGTCGACGGTAGGTCGGCGCCGGATGTCGCCATCCAGCGGGGGAAGATCACCGCCATCTCCCGAGAAAAAACATGCACTACACTAACGGGACTAATGACCGAAGCAGATGACGCGCCCGGAAACACGAAAAAATCAATCAATCGAGAACCCCTCCCCGCCTGTTCGTTTCGCCTGACCACCGTTGCCTCTGCGCGATCTTTCTTGCAAGAAAGCGTTGTCCCCGGTCCAGCCCTGCTACAGATGGCACGTCGCGCCTGCCTCTGTCCCGGTATCCCCTCGTCTCGTTCCCTCATCTCTGTCGATTACCGTTGCCGCTATTGTCTCTGTCCAGCCTTCCAATCCCCTCCCTCCAAATTTCTGAGCCCGTTTTGCGTAGCTGTTTTGTTTCATTTCATCTATTCTCATCATCACCATCCTGATTGGCTGTTTTTTGTCGAGACCCTCTTTTTACTCTCCTATGCATCAAATAACAAACGTCATTGTGCTTTTGTCATAGTCAGTGTCATCGTTCACACTTTTTTATCGTAGTGGCGACATATACCTACATTATCTCACATTCTTAAGCTTTCTGTGTATTTTACGTTTGTACTAGTACTTCGATATTCATTCGTAGCGTCATCATGGTTGTAAGCGCTCATGTACTCGCTGTAATGTTAAGCCTCTACGAGACATTCCCTGCATTTTCAACGACGTAGAGACCTACACCACGTAATCTCTTTCCTCCCGACTACGACACGATCATCATTGGTACGTGCAACAATTGTAAAGAAGAGAAGCAGCTTCCGAAGAGTAGCAAGTAGTCTAATTCATTTCCATTGAATGTACGTGTTGAATTGAGAATTGAGTATTTTGTACGTGTATTCTTTATTTTATTTGTGGAGCATTATCTGAAATGTATTCTAGTTGCATGACTGCATCCTTGGCTGACCATTGCCGATGGAACGGATATTTATACGGCAGGTAGGAGAACATTGTACGACATCCAAGAAAAATAAACGGATGTAATCTTCGGTAAGTTTCTTTTCACCAAACCATCGCTTGAATAACTACGTCATTTACTTCGCCCGCTTCAAAAAACGTCTACCCTCGAATACATCACAATACCTCCGTTTTCCTTAATAACTCCCTCAAACTTGCACACGCACTTCGCACAACAACTGTTGGCAAAATATTAGCCCAGTCCTTTCCCCACCGTCTCGTCCAAACACAGCATGACGTCACCGATGAATATGGTCAGTCGGACATTCGCGGGTTGCTTGCCAGGTAATTGCACGGCAGGGACTTTTGCCAAGATTTTGATTGCGAACGCGCGGCCAGGCGCTTGCCGCAGCCGCCGCGAGCGCTGGACGTGGCCGGCGTGAGAATTAATTAAATTCGACTCGAGCTTACTAATGAGGAGCGATGCTATCGTTGGTTGTAGGCCGCGTTCGGAGGGGGGGGCGGGGGGGGATGGGGGCAGGCGAGGCTGCGCCTTGGACCCGTGATTCAAATGGCGCTCCCCGTGATTCAGATTGGCCCTGGAATTTGGACAGCGGGAGTGATATCAAGTGTTTGATATTGCCACGGCTGATCGTCTGGAAAAGTTTGAGTGCCGAATTATCCGACTAAGAAAGAAACATGCGCTCACTGTGTGTGATGACCGTAATACTCATATCGGAGCGTGGACGAGTGAGGATGCTTAAATGTTCTCCCCTTTCTGGATGATGATACTGATGGTAAGCCGTTGCTTGCCGCTATATGAAAAGTTGTAGTGTAATCATGCGAGCCAATGAGACGATAGATGAACGACAATGGATGGTATGATATTTATATGGAATAGGTGGTGCTGTGAAAAGCCAACTGTGACAGAACCACATGGGGAAAGCGCCCATGCATTATATGGGACTTGAATTTGCGCCCTTTCGCTTTGCGTAGTTGGTCGCTGCTCCAAACATCAGTGCCTGGCGCGTTAACCTTACATTCAGGAAAAGTTGGAGACTCATAGCATTTTTACCCGAACTAATGTGGATTCCTCACAACCAATCATGTTGCGAGTGGCGCATTGATTCGACTCTGGTACGGGTGTGGAAAGCCGGTAGCTCTGAGTTAGCAGGGCGGCCCAACCCAGGCATTGAATGAGAAGGTTACCGAGAGGGTCAACTCGATCTGGCGGGGCCTAGATACCACTGTCGATGCACTTGTGCGTCGGCGGGGGGGGGGGACAGAGCCTGACCCCTAGGTGCCCATCCCGGGGTGAATTTCCCCTGATGAAAGTAAACATTGAGGTAGGCGCACGACAGACACATACACCTCACAACCATGTTAAACCATACCGAAATCTGCCACTAACTCCACATTTTTAAAAAAATCTAAAAAATTAAATTGTCATTTGAATTGCTGTTCTCAACACATGGAAAGGGTTAGTGAAGGCATTAACTATTGAGTCGAGAGTGTTGATGGTGTAGTGGTGGTTGTAATTAATGAGAAATAAGGGTATTAATTGCGAGTCGATGAAATGGTATAGAATTCATTTCATTCTCTCCGTTCTGAAGGCAGAAGGGTGATTTCTAGCATAGATTGGCATCAAGCTAGCAACCATTGGCATCCAATTTGTTTTAATTGTTTGTTTATAAGTGTATAATTAATTGTATCTGTTATTTGTAATTTTTGTAACATTATGTACCACAATTATTGTTAGTTAAGAGGAATATTGGCCAGTTAGTCATCAGTATTCCAAAATATTAATTGAGGGTATTTTTTTTGCAAGCGGTGAATCAGGTTTTGGCTTTTTCTTTTGTAACAACCTTTTATGACACTTGTTTATTTCATCTATCTCATAAAAAGAGAACGGTTTTTGTTCATTCAAATTCAAAAATATTTGTCATTTGGGTGACTTCAATCGCCATACTTTTGTAATCTCTCTCCAACACATAGAATATTCATGTTTCTCCTAAAATTTCTGAAATACAAAATAATTTAATGAATTTGTATTTGGAATAATAAGTTACAAAAAGAAGAGATAAATAAAAGAAATTTCTGAACGTATGGTAGCAAATGACAAATAAATAGATTTCAAATGTGCAGTTTTATTAACTATATTTAATTATTACAGATTTTCGTTCAGAAAAGCGATGAATACGCATTTTATTATACTATCGCTTAAGCAATTTTGAACCGTTATGATTTGAAATGTAATAAACACCCAAATATTACCTATTTATAGGAAAACACAAAACAAAATTCAAATTTAATGTTTATTTTAGTGTTTCTCCTTTATTTGAATGTTAGTGAACAAAAGGTGTCCAATGAAAGTCGATCGTTCAGTACCCGGATCTTGCTTCAAGGGTCCTTGATTTTAAACTTTCCAAGTGTTCCGTTGAAAGAAGTTATTCGTGATGACGTCTAAGATTAATACATATATAATATAATCCACCCTAACACACAAATGAATGTATAAATCAATTTTCCTGTACTATACCTATACTTCGAACATATGAGTTTCTGCTGTCAAATATTCGTAAAAGGTAGATTCCTCATTTAAAAAAGCGGTAGCATTCTTGCAGTGAGCAAATGAATGAAATGATCTCACATTACTGTTGTTTGGAGTTCCAAGAAAACTCCTTCTCACAAAGAAACGCTGACTGATCGTTTCCCGCCATCTTAGAAAACAACGAATCGCGTAGCGCCTGTCAAGCGGAACCGGAAGTGCCTCTGGCGGCGTGAAATATGAATGGCGATCTCGCGCCAACTCACGTTTCCATGTTGTACGCTGCACCGTACAACTCCACCATCTATTTTTATGCACGGAATGACTCGCATGCGGCATGCGAATGAGACAAGACCGCGCCACATGCAACAAAGGACACACAGACAGATAGCGCGCTGCGAGATGACGTTTGGCTTACGTTATTCTGAAACTCCGACGAAATCCTTTCTCAGGGCGGCGTTAGATTTTTCTTGCGCTGCTTCGCCGGGATGTCACTCCGCGATGCACATCACTGACCACAACAATACAAAAATGTCGACAGATTCCCGACCTGAAGCGCACTGTAGGTCGCTCTCTCTCTCTCTTGCTCGACATCACAGTGTTCATCATCCATCACCGCTCGATCGAGGAGGGACAGATCGCGCACATCCAGGTTACATCAACGCACACATACGCGGTACACAGATATAGCAGGAAACCAACGTTAAAATAAAAAAATAAAAAGTAAATGAAGCACACGCGCAGGCGACAACCGCCGGGAGACAGCTCGACGAGTCTATCGGCACGGCCAGTTCTCGGAAGCAAAAAAGGAAGCACTAGGAGCCGCGGTGGCGGCGGCGGCGGCGGCAGCGGCGGGCAGAGCGGCGGAGGCGGCGGCGGCGGCAGGCGGGCGGCGGCGGCGGCGGCGGCGGCGGCGTGCGTGAGGGACTTACCCAGCAGCAGCCATGGCTCGGGCAGGTGGAGGCAGAGGGAGAGAGAGGCGCCCGCCGGCCGGTGGGCCGCGACGGACTACTGCACGCGAGTGGCTCAAGCCCGGCCAGGCGCATGCGCGCACGGGCCCGCCGGCCTTGATACCGCTGCCTCGGCGGCGGCGGCGGCGGAGGCGGAGGCCGGGGCCGTGGAGGCGGCGGAGGCGGCACCGGCGGCCGCAAAGAGATGGCAGCGGTCGCGACGATGAACGCGGGAGGCGGAGGTGGCGGCGACTGTCACACAACGACGCTCGGACGCACGGGAGAGCGGCGCCTCGCCGCCCACGCCGCCCTCTCACCCGCCGCCGCGCCCCCGCCATCTGTCTCCCACTTCAGTGGGCGCGCGCTGCACTAAGACCTCGCCCGCCCCCTCCCTCCCCCCAGCGCCGAAACGCGTCACCTCGTCGCCCGGGCGGGTACAGCTCGCGCGTCCAGCCCGCGCGCCCGCCCGCGAGGTTTTACGGACCCCGTGCCGGTACGTAAGCCGATTAAAAAGCACACTCGTCTTGCGGTGGCACCGTTGGCGCGCCTCCCCTCTCTCGAAGCCCGGACTCCCAGGGATTGCACACCTCCGCGCCCGCTCGTTATGTAAAATGGCAACAGCGTCCGTCGCCGGTGCAAAAAAGAATTGCGAGGAGGCAAGATACAGAGAACGCATTCCTCCATACAAGACGTCCGACGCTTTTTTCCCTTATCTCGAAATGTACTGTAATAGTCGGGGACGTCTGTTCCCGCCTACTCCCCACCTATAGTTGCGGCTACGCGGCGGCCATGTTGGATCATACGCGCTGTGCCAACGCGAGGTAAAAAGCCGTCCGGTTGCCCGGGTAGCTGAGACGGGACCTTTTTCGTGTCCGACAGCCCGGGAGGAGCCGTTTTATTTAATCGTTCCCATTTCATCGGACAGACTTAAGTGATTTTTTTTCTCTCCGCCCCGCTCGTCTCCTCTTCAATGCCGGAGACAAATAAACCGCGTGGAATCTGTTTTAGATTGTGCACGCTTTTTCCCGCCGTCTCCTTGAATAGAGCGAGGTGCATGTTCTGTTTTCGTCGGCTTGATTTTAAATTATGGCCCGCCGCTGTGCAGGCGGGCCACCGACGCTAAGAAACGACACGCCCCGCTCGGCCTTCGCCGCCGCCACCGCCGCCGCCGCCGCCGCCGCCGCCGCCGCCGCCGCCGCCGCCGCCGCCGCCGCCGTAGGTTATGTAATCGGGGCGGCGCGGGGCACCGCTGCTCAAAATCGGGCGATCGGCACCCGGGACCCCGCCGGCGAGGCGGGTGGGGGCTACAGCACCAAGCGCAAACCGGTGGCCCGCGAGGAAAGTATGGTAGTCTGTGGAAAAAATCTGGATGGTATTTGAACTTTTTGAGTTAGTAATGAAGGCAGCAGTCCATAAACTATTTTTACAACATCAAGACGAAATGACGTACTAAAACGCGTAATAATGAACTAGCGTAAATTATTTTGTATTCATTAAACTAACATTAATTTGACTACGATTAAATAAATCTTATCTAAAGATTTTTTTGTAATTAAATAGAATTTTCAATATTGCTACAATTGAACAAATATTTATAATTTTGAGTGGGGTAAATTTTCATGATATATCAAAAAGAAAATTTCAGGCTTATCAATATTTTTCAAACATTTCTTAAATTAATACAATTATTTAATGGATTTAAAATTATGAATTTAGTGCTCCATTAGGTCCAAAACATTGGCCGCTGATCGGCAAGAGCGACTCCGTGTTGTTAGCACGCTCGCTTTCCATCTCCAATACGAACTCTGATTAGGATCGGTTCATTAAGTAATTATTGACCTGATTCATTTTCAATACATTCTTCTGGTTATTACAACGACTCTGTTCTTCGATATGTCTCTCAGACGTCCAACTAAACAAGAAGCTAGTTGCTGTATTTGGAATGTGAAACAAAACCAATGAACTAAGGAGACTGATCATACAATTATAGGATAATGTCACAAAAAAGTATGTACACATTCGTTTGTTCTTTTGTCGATCGTCAATCTCTCTTCAAAGCACAAGAAACTCAACAAGATTCGTTAAACGAAAATGTAAAGCACAGAACTGTGGAATGACGGATTACTATTTCATTGAACTAAGAAAATGTACAATTATAAACACTATTGCCATAAGAAAACTCAGTATTTACAGCCCTTGCTCAGCTACCCGTATAAAGAAGAGAAGAAAATGGATGAACTACCAAGAAAACGGTAAAATTAATGAATTTTCTGTGAATGAAGTAAATGCAAATATTGATCAAGTGTTAGAATTAGTTCAGAGTAATACATCACAAGACTAAAGGGGCTGAATAGAATTGAAGCTGAAATTTAAAAAAAAGTATTCCTTCTCCTCCACTCTCCCTACAGTTCCTCTCTCCCACTGTGCCTTTTGTTTAAAAAATGCAACTAAACGCAGCCCACAGATGTGGATTCGGAATCTGACTCTAAGGCAGTGGTGCGGTTGGTTCTGAGGTGTGTTGAGGTTTCTCACGCCCTGGGAGCAGCCGAGTGGGAGTGTGCGGCGCGGGGCAAGGCGGCGACGGGGGCCTAGGCCGGCGGAGGCAAGGCGCTCGCCCGGTCGTTAGCTATTCAAATGGCGGAGTCCGGGGTCCGGGGCCGGGCGGCGCGGGAGAATGAAAGAATGAATCCTTGGGGCGACGGAATGAGGAAACGACTCGTGGCCCGCCCGACTGACATGCTGCATGCCGCGCGGTGGCCGGCCGGCCGGGCGAGGCCCCGGAGGGTGGGTGGGCGGACGGAGTTCGGGCCGGTGGGCGAGTGGGCGGGACACTCGCGGGTGGGGCGGGGTAGGGCAGCGCGGGCGAAACGGGGCGGGGCGGGGTGGGGCGGAGCGGGGCGGGGTAGGGAGGCGCGGCGGAACGGGTCGGTGTGGGGTGGGGCGAAGCGGGGCGGGGTGGGACAGGGCAGGGCGGGGCTGCGGGCGGGTGAGCGGGGCGGGACGGGGCGTGGCGGGGTAGGGAGGCGCGTTCGGAACGGGCCGGTATGGGGTGGGGCGGAGCGGGGCGCGGTGGGACAGGGCAGGGCGGGGCGGGTCTGCGGGCGGGCGAGCGGGGCGGGGCGGGGCGGGGCGGGGCGGTGTTAGGGGGGGCACTCGCGGGCGGGCGGCCGTGGGACCAACTGGAGTAGAGCGAACGGGCCTCTGCTGTTGCTATTTAAAGCGAACATTCTTTGCCTTTTTACTCATGCTCCGTCATCTGTTTAGAAAAATGTTGCCGCAATAGCTTCCAGCATAAATGACTTTCCATTTCGTAAACGTTCATAATCTCCACTGTGAAATGATCTGAGATCAGGGAGATTTGCATGCATTTTGAGATAGAGTTTTCAAAAAACTTTGTGCTATTTCATTTCTCTTACAGACTCTTTTTTCTTAAATTCAATTCTTTGCTCTTGCCTTTGGTCTGATATCAGACGCTCAACCTTCAAAACTCACCACTCTACATCGTCACAGTAGATCCATACTAGCCATCCAACGTAGGTTCCCACACCCGAGAAATTGGGCATGTCAACTATGCTTGACCGTCATAAAATTCTATTTTTTATTAACTACTGTGTGGCGTGAGGTTGGAGAAATTAAGTCGCGAGGATTAATTTCATTATTACCATCTACCAACTCCGTTATTACGGTAGCAATGAATGAAGAAGAAAAGTGAATGAAATCTGTTTTTCCCTAGACCATCGTGCACCTACGCAGTTGAGTAGCCTGCCAGATGGCCCCCTGGTATACAGCAGCTTCTCTGGCGGCGTGTCTCCAGGGTGTGCTGGCCAGCGCAACGGGGGACGGGGCAGCTAGACCGAGCGTATTAGAGCAGGTTGATGGGCTTCCGAGCGTTCGCGTGCGTAATATACGACCCCCGTTAAAAATAGGCTCGCGCGCGCCCAGCGTGTGCTTCCACGCGCAGCCAGGCAGTCGGAGCTGCCGGCGCTTGCCGCAGATTTCGTCGCACTTCACTTCGGGGGATGGGACGGGGCGGGGCGGGATTTCCTTCCTTGGCAGAGGGAATTGCTTTATTCGTGGCTTGCAGCATGCGCCAGCGTTACCGGCTGTTCCGAGAAATTCCTGGTAGCGTCACACAAATTCCACATAATATTTCGAAATATCAAATTTGAGACGAATTAGAAACGATTTAAAAAAAGGCGGTAAATTTTTGAAATATCAGTTGGTAGTCAAGCATCAGAGAAGAAAATACGTCCAACTTCCGCGAGGAGAGACATTTTCTCTAAGAGAGTGAAATATGAGTCTTCAAATCTTGCGAATCGCGAAAACGATTCATGGTTTCGAACAGAGCTTTTTTTTGTTGAGTCTTACGAATCTTCGTCCAAGTTTTTAATTTATTCTACCTGTTTGTCTCATCTTTCTGAGAAATGGTTTAATTTTATTATATTTGAGTTTTAGTACATATTACGGTATCAGTAAAAATGTTCCTATTTAACTAATTTCTGCTTTAAACAACCCAGTATGCATATCGTCTTCTTCCATTCATGAATTACCTGCCCTTTACGAATTGGGTACTCGATGTGTTGATACTTGATGTTTGCTTACAAATTCGTGGGTTCCTTAGAAGAACATTCCTTTCAGTTTTTAGAGCTCAATGCAGAAAACTAGAGTTCTCCCGAAATACAAATAATTCATTGAACTAAACACATGCACTTTACATTTAATGTTCATTGCATTGATAATTTTTCATTGACATTTGTTATTACCCCTCGCTTCTAACTTCGACACGAATACTAGTGCTTGGCCAAGTGCTCTGGGATTACTCTAAGAGCAGCACGAGCTACGAGAAAAGAGCTCGTATGTATGCGCTGCACAATCTCCAATAATAAATGAGCACATAACGCGCGACATGGCCGGAAAATACGTGATGGCACCCTTTCAAGAACGGTTGCCCCTGACCTTTTATTTTCAAAATCCCAATTTAGGAGCATCCAGCGGCACTATCGGTCTCTGAACCAGGAGCCGAAAGCACATGCAGTAATGCGTCCGAATCCCTTTGAGGATGCCGCTGACAGGGTGAATATTCGCGACAGGGGCCACTGACCTCTGTTGAACGCCAGTGGACATTCTTCCGATTATCCTCCACCACTCCGTCTTGTGAATAGTCTCTCGCAGATGACTACCATTTTCTACGCAAGATGAACTAAGCAGTTATTCAGGGAATACGTACACTTATTGGGGGTGAGGGTTGGCCACTTCCATACAAACTTGTACTATAGGGGAGGGGAATATTCAACAATGAACGCACTCTACGAAAATTAGGGTCTCATTTGAAGACATTTTGGAAGAATATAACTAGAAAAAGTCTTAAAAAACAAGATTCGAGAGAACTCGCAATGAATTTTGTAGTTCTGGCAATTTGCAAAAGGGGAGCTTCATTGTGTTGGGTGCACGTGAAAGATAAAAGATGTTTGCTGAAATATTACGAATGGAGAGGAAAGGGGTTAAAAATAATCATTTTTATGTACGTATTTGTTGAATATTACATCAATATATATTTTGCAAGAAGTTGTAATGACGCTATGTACTTTAAACAACGCACAAAGTATGAAAATTCTAAATACGCTAATTTAAAACAAAAAATCGCGCTAACGTGAACATCTTGTCATTGAAGCAACAAATGGTTTCGAAAGTGAAACTGCATTAGTGATAATTAATGCTAAAATACTAGAAACATATTTATCACGAACGAGAGAACTTCAGAAATCATACTCGAAACATACACCGCACTGAGAGGTGACCGGGATAAAGGAAAGCAATTACATCGAATTGTTCACGCACAAACCTCTTACACCGGAAGCCAGTAAAAAGAATCAACTCAGATAAGCACATGACGTAACTCACGTGACGCAAGCCAGTGTCAAGTAGGACAAGAAAACGCAAGTCTGACGGCCTTTACGGGGTCGCCTTTGCCGTGTAATTTCTTAAATGAGATAACAAAACTATGCTTTTGTGGAATGTGTACCAATCGTATTCCAAACTGTTTGGCCGGGGAGTCTATCACGTTCTCAGAACCACTATGATGTAACGCGTACTCGTACTTTTCCGAACGCGTGGTGCTGAGCCGTGGCGAACAGCGTGTCAGAAGTGCGCGACCGTCATCTCCGCTTGCGTCGCGACGGCGGCCGACGCCAGTGTGCCAGCGTGCCAAGGGCCAGTACAGCCAGTTCGGTGGTGTATCGGTTAGCGTGTATTTGATTGATTGATTGATTTTTTTCGTGTTTCCAGACGCGTCAACTGCTTCGGTTATTAGTCCCGTTAGTGTAGTGCATGTTTTTTCCTGATGATCTTCCCCTGCTGGATGACGAGATCCGGCACCGACCTACAGTCGGCAAGTGGGGATTTCCCCCAACAAGGACTCTCCCACCAGCAGGGCACCGCCCTAGCCGGGACACGCTCTAAGCTCCCGACCGGTCTCCCGGAATATGCGTTAGTGTAGTGCATGTTAGTGTAAGTGTGTGTGTAAGGGGACAGGATAGGACAAGGAAGAGGAAGGACAGATCGCGCGCGGTCCGTGGCCCGTTTGGTACGGTACTGCTCCGGCATTCGCCTGGTGTTGATCGGAGAAACCACGGAAAACTACCGATCAGAGCAGCCGACTATAATTCTCCTCCAGACAGCGACTGAATTCGACCTAGCTGAAAAGCTAGTGTCGAAAATCCTGGCGCCGTCAGGACTCGAACTTACGACCTCCCTGTCAGAGTTTAGCGTGTAGAACTGTTACAGTTCGCGGGTTCAAACCTGATCGAAGTCGTATATTTTTAAGGGCGAAAAATCCTTCGTACGTTTTCCTTCCAAAGAGAATTAAAGCCGGCTGTCTCATGTTGTAGATTCACTACATGTAAGAGATCCCCAAGACTAAAAGAAACCTCTAGGTAAAATTCGAATCGCCTAGTTCTCCGCACGAGTGATACTTGCTTTCTCTCCCAGACGGTGGAAAGAGCGTAGCGAAATTCGCGTGGTCAGGCGGAAGAGCAGATGTGGTGACCTGAGCCTCGCCACGGAGAGTAAGGCCTAATAGGATCTGAATTGAATTGAAGCTCGCAGGCGATTGGGCGCACCTCTAGGCGGACGCGCTCGGAGGCGCTTTCGCAAACAGCGACGGCCCTGGGCCTTGAGCGCGGCCCGCGGGTCGTAGCGCCACATGAATAATTCCGCGCCGGCCGCGCTTAATCCGGAGATCTTTAGAAATCCCGACGAGCCCACCGTGCTGCAACCCCGACGCTTGCCGACATCGGCGCCATCGCCACCACCTGCCCTCTCGTCGTAGCTCTCACCTTTGCTCTGGCCGTTGCTCGCCCTCGCCCTCGCTCTTGCCATCCCGCCCTCGTTCTTACCTTCACCCACGCCTTCGCCCTCACCCTCGACCTCGACCTCTTTGCCCTCGCCATCGCCCTTATCCCTGCCCTCGTTCTCTCGCCTTCGCCTTCACCCTCGCCGTCGCTCTAACCCTTACCCTTATCCTCGCCCTCACTGTCATTGTCGCCATCATGCTCATCGTTGCGGTCACGCTCACCTTCGCCTCCGCTCTGCCGTTGCCCCCATCCTCGCCCTCGCCCTCGCCCTCGCCCTCACTAACACACTCACCTACGCCCTCTACTTCACCCTTACTCTTACCTTTACTCTCACAAGCACAAAATTCGGTTTAGGCCACAGAGAACATATGGAAAATTTTCATTTACAAATAGAACAATAACGGACTGGACTAAGTTACCTGCGACAGCCTTGCAACCCTTTCCTCTAGGTGTTCAAAGATGTAAAAATAAATTAACTAATGGTATTTGTAAACTTTATTAATTTAGTAAGTTGGATTATTATATTAGTTATTTGATTGTTATTGTTATTTTTATTGCTATTATTATTATTGCGTTAATTAGTCTGAAATGCGTTCCTGTATTAAATATATAATTATATTCAAAGTAGTATTGTATTGAAGTGTGGTGACGTGTTGTGCAGTGTAGTGCAGTATAGAAGTAGAAAGAGATGTGAATTTTAAATATTGTGAAGTGAAGTGAAATGAAGTGTAATTAAAAATCGTGTAATCTTGTATTTAATAGTTTAAAATAACTCTGTAGGTCAGCCATAAAATGTAGTTAATGCTATTATTGTTAACATATTATTATTATTACTATTATTATTATTATTGTTATTATTATTATTAACATTATTATGTCTTTAAATAATTTAAAGTTACATTGTTAAGTAATTTAAAGTTAATATTTGTAATATGTAAATTGTAGTGTTCTGCCAGCAGGTTGTATATACCTACCTGCAGAATAATAAATATCTATCTATCTATCTTATGGTTGCCACCATCCTCGCCGACCCTCTTCTTCTCGCCCTAGCCCTGCTTCTCACCGACACTCTCGCCCTAACCCTCGCCTCTGCCACCGCCGTGCCGTCATCCCCACCGCCATGCTTTCGTATTATCGTGCCTCGGCCGCCTTCGGGCCGCGGTGGCGTTTCGTACGATGACTAATGCGAAGTCCTCTGGCGGCTGCATTCGCGGTGACGTTAGCGCGGACGGGTGAAAGTGGCAGTGGATTTCCCTCCGCGTACCGGGCCCAACTTCCGCGAACTGTTTCTGGAAGGTACCGCAGACACAGCGAGTGTGCGGCAGGTTTTCTCGGGGCCCACAGCCTCTCATTCAAAATTGCTCCATCATGCCATTCCTCTCGTTTCTTTATTATCAATTATTCAACTATCTCCTTAAACGTACGTTTGAGAATGATTGAGACAATAATGAAAACTCTGGTGATGGTAAAGGTTGAGCTCTTCTGGGGGTATTAGTACACAAGGAGACGAAGCAGTGTCTTGGCCTCCAAGTTGGGGCCCCCGATTTAAACATAATTGTCTGTTTGCATTTGTTCGTGCGTCTATGTCTGTGCATGTGGGTATGTTGTACAGACCCTCTTCAAAGAGGTTCATGTGTTTTGATAGTAGGGACCTCAGATCAAATATTTTAATACTACATTTTAAAGCGAAACTATACCTAATTTATTTTTCTGTCCATTTCTTCTTTAACTTTATTATTATTATTATTATTATTATTATTATTATTATTATTATTATTATTATTATTATTATTATTATTATTATTATTATTATTATTATTATTATTATTATTATTGGTTCTCAACGTTCTGTGTTAGGGACAGAACCTCTGACAATGAATAGGACTATAAACCCACCGGGCTGTAGTAATGCAGTAATGCCGTAGATCGAATGAGAAGAGGCGAGGCGACGGTGGTGGGGGCGAGCGCCTGCTTGCATTGCGATGGACAACAGCGACGACCGTATTTCATTCGCCAGACGTACGGGGTCCTCGTCATAGCGCAGGGCGAGGGGATTTTTACTTCTTGCCAGCGCACTCGCGTGGAGACTGATAAATGACGTTAGTTCTGTGCTGAACTACGCCGTATTTCATACGTCGCCGTGCTAAGTTTTTGGGAGTTACAACAACATCCGGGCGGCCACGAGCTGCACTAATTCGCGGCACGTGGACGAACTGGCTGGCCACAGCTTAAGAATTTTTCCCAATATGCAACTAACAATAGCTAGTTGACTAGCGGCCAGCAAACTAGTGCCGTTTGAAAAAAACAACCAGCTACTAGTTTACTAGCAGCTAGAAAACTAGCATCGTTTGAAAGAACAACTAGCTTCTAGTTCATTAGCGGCTAGCAAAGTAATGACGTTTGCAAAAAAGCAACCAGCCGAAAATACTAGCAGCTAGTTGAATAGCGGTTGGCAAACAAGCGCCGTTTGAAATAACAACTAGTCGATAATACTAGCTGCAGGTTAGCTAGCGGCAAGGAAAGTAACATCGTTTGATACAACAACCACCCGCTCTAACTAACCTCTAATTGATTAGTTGTTGGCAAATTCGCATCGTTGTGGAAACAATCTATTAGCTACTAGCAAACAGCTAGCCGCCATCCAACTCCTAACTAATGCCAGCAGCTAGAGCAGGGTTGTGCTAGTGGTCCGCGGCGCTATTTATTGTGGCCTGCGGAAGGTTTTTGGACAAATGTTTACGTCTCTTTCGACCATGTCGAGCAAGAACATAGCCTACGCGCCCTGTCAGAATCAACGAATCGTTTGATAGAAAAATAGGTTATGTTTAGATTTAAGGAATTTGTTCTTGACAATTCAAAAATTAAAACTCATCCCAATGTGTTTATTCATTGTAGAGCCTTATATCACACATACTTCCATCCCCCCTCGCGTCGTTTCAGAGCATCCGGGCAAACTGCCGAAATTAACAATACGGGGTCACGTATGGATCGTCCGAGTAATGCGAATTTGGCCCGCAACCATATTAAAGGTTTTAGCTGTGACCCTTGAGGCCTTGGAAGTTGGACACCCGTGAGCTAGAAGGTACAGGATTTCAGGGTAGTAGCGTACCCGTACGAGAACTTTCGTATGTACCCACCCTCTTCTCTATTTTTCCATTTCCATATTAAGAGAGTAATGTATCTTTTTCTTCAAGACCCTCTTGTCTTCCGTCACTTGTTCTAGATGTCTCCTTGTAATTGATAACAATACATTGCATCCTTGTCAATACAAACTATTCTTATTTAACTTTATTACCGTGCAGAGAGGTACACCCGTGTAATTCAATCGAGTAGAATATAAAGTAATTGATTAATTCCACATTCACATGCAGATTCTGCACGTCTCTGAGCAGGTGGGGTAATATCGAGAAGAGCTGAACAAAAAAATCTAGTTTCTAAAGGTTCTAGTTTCTTCATTTAGGAGTTATTTAACGACATAAATTCAAAACAGCCGAGTGTTGCGGGTTGCATTGACATGAATATTTAGATATTTTTAAACAAACTTTTCATAATTTTAAAGTCAAAGCGCAATTTGTCACGTCTCCGTGAAATTCTCTTTCTTTAGAGACCACATTTATAAAGATCGATTGTGTTTTAGAGCCGTAAAGGCATCTGCACTAGTGAAATAATATAGGAGACGATTAGAGGAGTGAATGGCTAGAGGACTCGCGTCTGGTGCTTGCAATAGCGGCGGCGGTGGCAACGACGGCCGCGTCGCGCGCGCCGAGCCGCGCCGCGCCGGCGGGGAACGTGCGGGCGGACGGGTGAGCGGCGTCGGCGGCGGCGGCGGCGGCGGCGCAGCGTTACGTGTGGGGCTTCCCCAGCGCCGTTGCCGCGGCGCGCGCTCTCTCGGGCGCGGGCGGCCGGCCCTGAGCGCCGGTGACGTCATCAAATTTCCCGAAAAAATAAAAAGACGCGTTTTATCTTCGCCTTTCGGCTCTGAAAGGTGTAGGCGGGAGGCGGGGAGCCCACGCGACCGCGGAGACAATGGCCCCGGCCCGCGGCTCCCCGTTCCCGTTTCGGAGACGGCGCGACGGGGCGGGGCGGGGCGGGGCGGGGTTGCTCACGGCGAAGACGGCGCGTGGCGGCGGTGGCAGAGTGCCGATGGGGGAGTGGTGGCGATGGTGGTGGCGGTGGCGGTGGCGGCGGCGCGAGGCGATCGCAGTGCCTTCGATAACGGCGGTGGTAGTGTGGTGATGGCGGTGGCAGTTGAGGTGATAGTGGCTGTGGCTGTAGCGGTGGCGGTGGTGGTTGCCGTGGTTGTGGCTGTGGCTCTGGCGGTGGCGGTGGAGGCGATAGTGGTGAAGGTGGTTGTGGTGGAGGTGGCGGTGGAGGCTGTGGCAGTGGCGATGGCGGCGGCGGCAACGATGGCTGTGGTGGTGGACTTCTGTTGCTGTGTCGATGTGGGCGTGCGGTATCGATACGGGGATGATTTTTTAAGGTGGCGGTGTGGAGGAAGCGTTGGCAACGGACGTGGTATCGGGGCGGTGGATGGAAATGCTGATGGTAGTGACGGTGCGGGGTGGTACTGGTCACGGACGCCGGGTCGCCGCTGACGGAGGTGGCGCTGGCTGAAGCAGAAGACGAGGGGGCGTAATCGCCAAAGACACTATGGGAAAATTCTGAAATAAACCACGACTGAATAAAGAAGAATTTCACGACTGTTTGTTTTGAGTTGGGTGTTTCAAACAAAAATATTGTTTTTACTTCTTTACGTTTCTTCAATCTCTTAGATTTCACGTTGTTCTCGACCTAGTCTCTTGTAGCCCTACATCGCAATTGGAATTTTTCTCGAGGGCAACTGATGTACGCAGTTCCTGGTTCAATATTTCACTTTGCCTTTGCCAATTCTTTGGTTTTTGTCTGTGTATTGAGACGGCTGTCTTGTACCAACAATATAAGACTTTCCGTGAAATAGTGAAGGTAATATGCACATGAGCCGGATATGTACAAATGAGGCGATTGGATATTTGGTGACCATGCTATACAGAACCGCTACTCAAATAATTTTGGGTAAATATTTTTTATGCGTAACTAAAAGACCGTAACCAATATCCTGCTCTGACACTAATGTACTTCTCAGAAACCGATCTTCTGAGAAAGTGCCGAATATTATGTCAGACTGTATCCCTGGCGCCAACGTCGCGTTAAGTATTGATGACGTAGGACTGTCCAGATGGGTCCACGACTAAGTTTGGGCAATCTTATCCGGAACACGTCATCTATGACAAAATTTTCAAAATAGCACCCTGAATAAAATCCAAATAATATTGCTTTTGGTCACATTAATGAGAATTTTCACAACGGCATCATGCACTTTAAATCCTTCTTTCAAAATCTGACCGTAAACCTGAGATTATAATTACGTATTCGCGAAGCGGACCTTTCATTGAAGGGTTTAGAACTGTGAAATTGGCATTCCACCAGAATGTCGTTACTGGGCAGTCAGAAGTTTCATGTGCTATATTCAGCGATGTCTGCTTCTAAATGTGATGTGCAACCTTTGCAAGACATTTGAACGAAGTAATGAGTAATATTTTAGTACAATCTTACATCAGAATAATTTTAATTCGTATTCCGGTTTTAGGATATGAAGTAAAAAGTAAATTTAGACATCCATCGAGTTTAGAACTAAGAGCATAAGAATGAAAAAAATGCCGTCCTAAGTAAAGAGAAAATTCCTCTATGGAACTTATTTTTATGACATTATTCATTTTTATTTTCATTAAATAATACTTAATATTATTTAACGAAAATTAAGAGTAGTTTACTCTTAATATTCAGTTATTAAATTAAATTATTCGATTATATTGATGTAATTTACGATGAAATAGCAATTCATGCTGAGAGGATTTTGGGACTTATCTTTCACATTTACGCGTTAATGAATGGCGTACACTAACGGTACATACATACATATTATTTTAAATATATGACTCTATTATTAGCCTTTACTGCGAAAATGACTGTTAAAAACTTGTGTAATCATCTTGAAACTTCAACAAATGTGTCTTTTATATGTTAATAAATGTATGGAAATAACGATTGTTTCGTTTTCTCTCATATTTCTCATATTTCGCAGTAGATCTTTCGCAGCAAGTTCGCTCATATTTCGCAGTAGTAGAGCTCAACATTTTATGGAGTTTATGTAATTCATCCAGACGTAAGTTAAGACACACCTAGAAAAGACATCGGGCGGTCGGGCGGTCGGGCGGTCGGGCGGTCGGGCGGTCGGGCGGTCGGGCGGTCGGGCGGTCGGGCGGTCGGGCGGTCGGGCGGTCGGGCGGTCGGGCGGTCGGGCGGTCGGGCGGTCGGGCGGGCGGGCGGTCGGGCGGTCGGGCGGTCGGGCGGTCGGGCGGTCGGGCGGTCGGGCGGTCGGGCGGTCGGGCGGTCGGGCGGTCGGGCGGTCGGGCGGTCGGGCGGTCGGGCGGTCGGGCGGTCGGGCGGTCGGGCGGTCGGGCGGACGGGCGGTCGGGCGGTCGGGCGGTCGGGCGGTCGGGCGGTCGGGCGGTCGGGCGGTCGGGCGGTCGGGCGGTCGGGCGGTCGGGCGGTCGGGCGGTCGGGCGGTCGGGCGGTCGGGCGGTCGGGCGGTCGGGCGGTCGGGCGGTCGGGCGGTCGGGCGGACGGGCGGACGGGCGGACGGGCGGACGGGCGGACGGGCGGACGGGCGGACGGGCGGGCTACTGCCGCGCACGAGAAGTGGATTCCTAATGCGTGCTTATTACGGTGGGTGGACGACGGGCTGCTCCACAGCTGCCGAACGGCGGCTGGCCGCCCTCTGACTTTATCGGCGCCCGCGTTCACGCCCAGCCTTCTTCGCCTCCCGCCCGCGGCGCCACCTCGCCCAGAAATCGCGTTCGGACACGCCTTAACTTCACACATTTTGTAACAGAGACAGCGCAAAACGCACAAGAACAGGTGTTTGGGCAAGTACTCTTCGTTGTAATAAATAAGGCTATTAATTATTTTATCCCTTTTAAGTAACGGGAATTACAAAAGTTAGAGACAACTTTTAAATACTTTCTGAAATACAGATAAGTAAATGTATAAGTCGTTCAACTACAATTTGTGGTCGTTAATTAATTGAAAATGTGAGGTAAACTAAATATTTTTCTTAAAACGTAATCACACTATAGCTTCTTTCGCATTTTATCATATTTTTGTTTTAAGCCCATATCGATTACAACTAATTGCCAGGACACAGATTCAGTCTTGTCCCGCCAGTTGTCGTGTGCAATCACCCACACTCTGGCCCCATTGATGAACTACATCATTATTTTGAATGTTAGTAATTTAATTAGTAGGCGCTCCCAGCAGCTGGGAAGGGGGTGGAACAAATTTGGAAAGCTATCCCAGACTCAAGAGAAAAGGAAATTAACTAGTACGAGAAAGCCATTGTATTGCACTACTAGTTTTCTTTATTTTCTTAAATCGGTAATTTCAATATTTCGATGTTCTCTGATTTTTTAGGGTTTTCCCACATACCTTTTGGCGTATGGTGCAAGTGAATAGTTGTTCTGATAATCTGAATAAATGCACACGTTCAATGTTGTAGCACAATGTTTTGCGGCTGCGTTGTGATTCTTGCTGCGTACACACATGCTCTTCGATCACTCCACCTTCGCAAGAGAGGGTAAACTGATGAACTGAGTGACTATGAACACAAACGTGCCCGTCAGACACTTTCCTTCCAAAATAAGCTCGTGGCGAGTGAAAGTTGTCAGCGGTTTCTTGCACCGTTGGTAAGACGACACCGCCTGACAACAGAGAGATTCCACAAAGACTGGTTGTCTGATGAGGAATGTTATGCTAAGGAAATCACTCGAAATTAAGAGTGAAGTTGTAAGTAGTAGCGACATCGCAAACAATTTACGAGCATTATGTACTTTACATTTTTCTTGTACTGTTGTTAACATTTAAATATGAGTATTAGGAGCATCATTTAGAGAACAATGTCTACGACCCGGTGTTGGGAGTTCTATTATTGAGACTTTGATTAGTTTAAAAACTATGTAAATGTTTAACATTTGTTATTTGCAATGACGAACTAATTTCTTTTTTCCAGAAGTCTAATTTGTGAAGCAAAATCAGAAGAATAAGTAATACTTTCAAAATTTAAATTAAATGAATATTTAAATTATATACAAAAATGCACAGCAATATATTTAATATATTGTTGGGTTTTATGAGGTTTATCAAGTCGAGAATGGCAAACACCAAGACATACGCCAATTGTATATATTTTTAATAGTCTGACTTTAGTTTAATTTCCCTGATTGTGTGTTTTGCCAATACCCCCCCCCCACACACACACACATTCGACGAGAAAACATCGCCACTTCCTTCAACGCATCTTCTAGCTCACTTAATCCGGCGTTGGTATCTTACGTATAGTACGACAGAGGCATCTTTGAATAACGACCAGAGATAGGATCTGGAGCTGCCACGAACAGTGGATGGCAATTATTAGCTTTTACGTGCTCAGATAATAAATGGGTTCTCGGGCCACTAACACCAGCCGCTGGGAATTCGCTCCAAAGTAGTCGCCGTCGCCGGCGCCCGGTGTTTCTCTCGAGCGCCGTCGCCTGCCGGGGTGCCGCGCTCGCGTGGTGATTTGTGGCACGGGAGACGTCGCATTCGATGTGCAGCCTCGGCCTTTGATCTCCCCGCTGTTGTGCTCAAGCTTTCCTTACTCTCCGACCACTTACGTTGCCGAAAGGTTTTTATTCCTACACCTGTTTCCTCTCGACTCCGTAGTATAAATAAATCCGTCATCTGAGTAATGAACGCGTACAGAAATATATGAAGCGTAAGATTCTAATGTGAACCTTAATTAAAAGTATAAATAAAACGGTAAAAAATAGATTTGCAAACACTTGACGCAGTGAGGTGAGAATAAAAGTTAAACAACAGGCACTAAAATTGTCGCATGGTTATTTACGACAAGGTCAGTGATTTCGACCAAATGTCAACATGCTTACATTTATTACATCTCATACATGGAATGTAGTAAAATTACGTTTGCAAGTTAGTCCAAAATATAATAATTACTCATTGATATTAAGAATACATGGATTCATTAACAATATCGAGGAGAATAATGGATTGTTTCAGGAACACAGTACAAGAATTCAATTTAATATGATGTATTCGTTGAAAAAGAATTGTTATTTATTTTTTCTGGACTCTTCTTGACGAAACAAAGGTTGATGAGCGATGGCAAGAAAGTGAAGAGTAAAAAGGCAATAAGCAGAAAGAAAACAAGGGTGACTCACAGATTATGAGAATGACTTGGTCATAGAATGAGGAGAAACAAATTAGGGTGAGGCATGAGAAAGGAGAAGGGACGGAAATAGATCGAAAGAAACGAAGAGGAAGAGATAAAGGAGGAGAGGAACTAAGAATGCAAGAGAGTGACAGAAAGAGAGGTAGAGAGATAGCGAAACTAAAAGGACTGAGAAAGAAGAAATGAGTCAAGAAAGAAGAGGCACTGAGCATAAAGAAGAGGGAGGTATACCGAAATCAAAATTAATGACCTCTCGAAACATTCTGAATTGCTGATAAAGAAGGAGGGGGACTGAGAAAAGAGGAGAGAGACAGTGAAAGAAGGAGAAAGATAAAGAAGGGGGTTGATTTCAAAATCTATCTTTAATGAACAGATTTTATTAAGAGAAGAATTCTCTATCTTCATAATTGAAGTCGTATGAAGATACCGAAAAAATTTTGAATATTTGCAATTTTCAAAAAATCCAGTTCTTAACGAAAATGAGACCTGAACCATTTTCTTAAGCGTTCTTCACACTAACCAATAACAAAATTTAATAAAACACGATGGAGCAAATTTTGTAAATATCTCAGGGGATTCGTGTAAAGTACCCCCAAAATTAAAATATTGATTTCCATTGGGGAATATCAATTTTGGAGATAATCGCCTCAATGATTTAGCCGCTAGCCTTGTTCAAAGACGGACAGACAGACGGACTCAGATATTTCGCCGTAATTAGATTTTTCGGTATCAATATCCCACAAAACATGAATTCTGGCCACATCACGTGTTAGAGGATTTACCCCATTAAATTTAGCAATTGGGTTTATCAACTTTTTCATTACCAGGGCCCTGAAATAAGAGTTTTTCTGCCGAAAATTCGCCGTTTTTTTGTGCAGCATTACATAACTTTCTTTGTACTACGTAAGCGGTAGCGAGAAAGTAAAAATAAAATACATCTCGAAACGTTTTTGAATTGTTCGCCAGCATAAGGGTCCGTATGACCTGCTAACTGAGTGACGTCACCGGTTGCTCCCTGGTCGCCCCCGCGTTGTTTCCTCCTCGCGTCCCTGGCCCCACCCCGCCCACTCCCCGCGCCGCGCGAGGAACGAGGAAGGAAGCGCGCGTCTCCGCGCCGCACCGCCGGGCCCGCTACCTCCTGCTTCCTGGCTGCGGCGAGGCGATTCTTGGGAGCGCTACTCTCCCTCTCTCTCCCTCCCCTTCTCTCTTTGCCTCTCCCCCCTCTTTCTCTCTCTTCCTGTCTCTGCCTCTCGACTCTCTCTGTCTCCGCCTCTCCCTTCCCTGACTCCCTGTCTCTGCCTGTCTGCCTCCCTCTCTCTCTCTCTCTTCCTGTCGCTGCCTCTTCTCTCTCTGTCTCTACCTCTCCCCTCCCTCTCTCCCTGTCTCTGCCTGTCTGCCTCCCTCTCTCTCTGTCTCTCTCTGCCCCTCTCTCTTCCTGTCACTGCTTCTCCTCTCTCTCTGTCTCTTCCTTTCCGATCCCTCTCTCCCTGTCTCTGTCTATCTGCCTCCCTCTCTCTCTCTCTGTCTCTCTCTGCCCCTCTCTTTCTTCCTGTCACTGCCTCTCCTCTCTCTCTGTCTCTGCCTCTCCCCTCCCTCTCTCCCTGTCTCTGCTTGTCTGCCTCTCTCTCCCTCTTCCAGTCACTGCCTCTCCTCTCTCTCTGTCTCTTCCTTTCCGCTCCCTCTCTATCTGTCTCTGCTTGCCTGCCTCTCTCTCTCTCTGTCTCTCTGCCCCTCTCTTTCTTCCTGTCACTTCTTCTCCTCTCTCTGTCTCTGCCTCTCCCTTCCCTCTCTCACTGTCTCTGCTTGTCTGCCTCTCTCTCTCTCTCTGTCTCTCTCTACCTCTCTCTCTTCCTGTCACTGCCTCTCCTCTCTCTCTCTGTCTCTTCCTTTCCGCTCCCTCTCTCCCTGTCTCTGCCTATCTACCTCCCTCTCTCTCTCTCTCTCTGTCTCTCTCTGCCCCTCTCTTTCTTCCTGTCACTACCTCTCCTCTCTCTGTCTCTGCCTCTCCCCTCCCTCTCTCCCTGTCCCTGTTTGGCTGCCTCTCTCTCTCTTCCAGTCACTGCCTCACCTCTCTCTCTGTCTCCGCCTCTCCCTTCCCTCTCTCTCTGTCTCTCTCGGGGCGATTTTCAGCGCGCAGCGTCATCCCGCGGAAGGCTGCGAGTGGCGAGGGCGTGTGCATCTTCGAAGCCCGCTGCGCCTTTGTTACTCGCAGTCGCGTTGCCACGCCCACCTGGCCCCAAGGCGCCCCCCCCCAACCGCACAGCGATGCGTCTGTGGGCGCACACAATTCGTTCATTTGCATTCATTTTTTGATGTTGATCACCAGTTCTATACCGGCTTTTTTTATTACTTTATCTGATATTTTGGTACGTACATGGCATTTGTGTTGCTTCTGGCACGAGTTAAGTAAAACTCTTTATCCATTGTACCTGCTTGTACCATCCCAACTCATAATGCCTCAGTCTATTGATAACAGTTCTGTCAGGAGACGATTTCCTTTGCAGTCACCGCGATTCAGTCACCTTAAAACTCATCACTTCCCCGTAGTCATTTCCACGACTTTTTTTCTTTCATGCAATTATTTCTCCCCATCACCTGTTGTCCTGTATCTGGTGGAGTATCCTTTGGTATTTCTGGCGAGACGGCGTCTAAATTTAAAACTATAAGTTCGAAGCATTTTCCTTACACAAATCTCTTACGCAACCCGAGTAAGCTTGCTTCCATAATTTAGAGACATTACTTTACATAATCGAGTCAGCTGCGGTAGAGTATGTGGCAAGGAAAAGTGTTCTCTGCAATTCTCTACCTTCTAGGGAAGCGCCACCGCTGTCACTATCGCCATCCCGCCCCACCCCGGCACACCACATCCCCTCTTACCTTTCCCTCCCGCCCCGCCTCATCACGCACGCGTTACCCTTTCCGTGAAGCCGCCCTGCCTGCAACCTCTTCTAGGCCAGCCCAACCTGTCCCCTCCCTCCCCGCCCCGCTGCTCCCCCACGCCGTCCTCGCGCAACTGCAACCGCTGTCCTTCCAGCAGCCAAACCACAACCACACGCACCGATACGAACTCACTCCACAGCTCCCCTCCCCGTCTTCATCTGCCCGCGGCGTACACCACTTCCTTCTCCTTCTTCGCCTACCCCTCTCCTCCCTACCATTCCCCAGATCTAAATTTTTGGCATTGTTTTGAAAATTAGTCCTCTGACCCCCGTAGGAATTTCATTTACCGAAAATACTAATGTGTTCAATTATTCTTGCCGAGACATACTGAGAACCAGGATATATTTCGTTATTAGGATCAATGGTTCTTATTACAATTTCAGGACTGCGAAATAGAGAATATCCTGAATCCAGAGATTCTACCCCGTGTCACTTTCAATGAAACCAACACTGGCCGAATCTGCACATTTGAAACGAGCTTCCTTTTTTAATAAAATATAAATTTGAATGTGAAAGGGGGAAAACCCTTGCCTGCGTGTTTTACCCCGGAGGTAACTGCTTACATGCTCCAGCCCACGCAATTGCATCGTGTGTCACCGTCACTACCTCCACTCCCGCCTCCCACGCGCTTGCTTTGCGTCTGCGACCTTTGCCGCGCTGCCGCCACCGCTAACACCTCCGTCGTCGCCGTCACCGCCGACATCGCCGCCGCCACCGCCGCCGCCATCTCCGCCGCCTCCGCTAAAGCCTCCGCCATCACCGCCGCCGCCGCCACCGCCGCCACCGCCGCCACCGCCGCCACCGCCGCCACCGCCGCCACCGCCGCCACCGCCGCCACCGCCGCCACCGTCGCCATCGCCGCTGCCACCGGTAACGACTACGCCGCCGCCATCGCCGCTGCCACCGCTGTCGCCGCCGCCGCCACCGCCGCCATCGCCACCGCTACCGCCACCGTCGCCACCCCCGCCACACCCGCCACCGCCGCCACCACCGCCGCCACCGCCGCCACCGCCGCCACCGCCGCCACCGCCGTCGCCATCGCCGCCGCCATCGCCGCCGCCATCGCCGCCGCCGCCGCCGCCGCCGCCGCCGCCGCCGCCGCCGCCGCCGCTACCGCCACCGCCACCGCCGCCATCGCCACCGCTACCGCCTCCGCCGCCGCCGTGAGCGGTTACGGCGTCCGCCCACGCGCGCTCTTGCGGCGGCGATCGCGATCAATCTATTTATACCCGCGCGTGGGAGGCGAGGCGAGGCGAGGAGGGGGAAGGGGTCCATAACAATAACACTAAAAACTCGCGGGGAAGCCGGACCGCGGAGAAACCGGGTCGTAAGGAGGCCCGACGATGTTGATGAACGCGGGGGTGTAACCGATGACGTCACGGGGCTGTTAATTACGTAACGTAAAACCAGGTGGGTAGAGGGTGAGTGGTCGGGTTAAAAATACAACTATCCCTTTAGATGTCGAGGTAAAAAAGTTCAATATTTTTTGTCGGGGAAAGTCAGCAGAAATACTGACTAACTATTGCTAAAAATAAATCAGGTTATAATAAAAATTTGTGTGGCACAGGTGATTTCCTGAGGCATGGAAACAACGAAATTCAAAATCCATTAGCGTGATCGTCTAATCCAAATGATTGTCTGTTTCCATGTGACGCTGTTAAGGCCTGCACTTATATATTTTAATCTATTCTGATTTCACGCTCACTCACATACACTCACAAACCTATACACACATGCGTGTACGTACTACATATCTTAATATACAGAGTAAAACGATCGGCACCTATTTTAAACAAAAACTCAGAACACCTATAGATGGGGTTGGGGAGCGCGTTATACAAATTGGATCTCTACCCCTTTTACGACCTGCTGGTGAATGTAAATAAAACAAATATTTTCCTTAATTGTTGTTCGAGTTTTTCGTGAATTGTGTCTTATTTAATTTATTCCTTAAATGTCATGACGGGCTTCTTTAATTTAATACAGCTCAACGTTATCCCTCGCGGTTTAGCTCATTGGACAGCCTACTCGCTTTCCATACTTGACCATACTTTCCATACTTGACTTGACCCTGGGTTCGATCTCCGGTCTGACAAGATTATAATGTGCGTTTTCCTTGCAAAGCCCCAGAATATGTTGCTGTGTGACGATGAGATAACTCACTACTCAGGCTGAGAAGATCAGAATACCACGTGGGGATGTTTTCGTGCTAACAACACGTACCCTTAACTCGTGACCGCGCGACCGGGACGCGGCTGATAGGCCATCGCCCGTACGCGGGCTGTCGCGCCAAGTACAGAGAGACAGCGTAAAGTTACCGATAGAACATGAGATCTGGTGCTACTCTTCTTCTTGCGAGGGGTTTCCTCCAGGTATCTACACATCGCGGTCAGAGTCGTCTCAGTGACCGTAGTTGTTGGCCTAACCTAACTTAGCAGGTCTTACCATTGTATTACTACGTTGTCATATAGGAATCCTAAATGCTACGCCAACCCAAAGCGTAATATTGCGATAAATCCAGAGCCAGAGGCAGAGGCAGCTCTGGCTGCGTTGGCGTTCCGCGCGTTCGACCTCGCGCGCAGCTGGGCGGCTATGCAAATGCGATGATGGACGTACGTGCATGTATGTAAATGAAGGCGGCAAGCGGCTAGGAAATCCCCCGCGTCGTCATTAACAAAGATGGCGACAGAGACAATAGAGCGCCATGTTCTTCCCGTACGTCCCTGGAAATTGCAATAAGTGACAATTGTCGCGGCGACGCTAAAAGGTTTATTGATTTGTCATCTTGTAGCAATGAACATTCTTTAGAGGAAAGACATTACAAGGAGTTTAAGATTCATCTTGTTTGTTTTATTATATTAAGATCTTATTGAAAATTCTTTGCGTCTTTAAGAAATTTAAGAAAATAATGTAGGAAGAATAGAATAATAATTAATAATAATAATAATAATAGACGACTTTAGGTAAACATTAATGAAACGTATCATATTTTACAAATTCTGCTATGTTTATTAATTAAAGGCAATATCATGAAATGGATATTATTTAATGATAAGTGAAATATTTAATATCAAAATTAATTTATTGTGGATATACATTTTTCTGGTTTCCGTAAAATTACTACCCCGCGATTTAAGTCTCGAACGGTAGAATAGGTTTTGTTTATTAGAGGCGCCATGTTTCTTGAAACATTAATTAATCGTTATGAAATAATTAATAATACCTTACTCTTACAGAGATTAAGCAAACATATTTGTAACTCTTCACGAACAAAGAAAATGAAAGAAGAAGTAAACTATAGCGAAGATATTTTGATAATAATGATTGAATTTAAGCGACCGAAAGACACTGTATTATAAAATTTGCACTAGAATCTATACAAGTCAGAAATATTTCGGGTCATGTTGAGCGAAAACTGTTGGTAATGAAAGAGAAAACAGCTTATTAATAACAGTCTACTTATAATTAATATTAACTGAGGTAAATATTAATTATTTCTCTTATACTAATAGATTTTTCTTTTTCTTATAGGATATACGATAAAACTCCTCACCAGAAAAGTCAACGAGGACTTAGTAGTCTCGCACTAAATAGCGAAATGACATCTGAATAAGAAATTTGAAGACCTTCATTTGAAGCATGCTTTACAAAGGACTCAGTAGCATGCTTACTTCGTTTAATCCGCTGCCGGAGACTTCACCAACCAAACACCCACGTTGGCACCAGAATTCGATCCAGCGGCTAGATAGGGCTCGCGTTTTAATTCTGTGGGTAACGGGGCTTCCCCGAGCCTGGAGAACGGTCGCACAGTGCGATATTTGGGGAAAACCGAAGTACGTGATGCAACGATATCCTCAAATGTTCTCACATAAAATACAGTCCCCTTTTTCAAGAGGTAAATTGTCACGTTTATCTTCTTTGGCGTGGTTTATCTGAGAAAATAATATAAAAATAGAGGAACTTATTACACGAGCTAACAGGATTGGGTAATTGGGTTATTTGGTCAATTATAAATGCATAAATAATTCTGAATAGAGTCATATGTAAAAATATTGTGCTTCTTTTATATATTCTTACTTCTTAGCAAATTTTGTAATAACACTATCTTGTCTGTTTACGAATAATACATATTTTAATACAATTGTTAATATTTATATCTAACTTATTTTAAAGTGTGTGAATTATGTTAAAAGGCGCTGCTTGCTCATCCCCTCAATAAAATATCTTCGCAGTAGCATTTATTAACCCTCCATGAGATATATTTAGACAAGGAAGTGTCTCACAACCGCATGCCAATTTTTTCTTTCTTTCCTCCTTACGTGACGACAGGCAATATTGCTGGCCCGATGGGCAGCGGAGATAAATCGTTTAACGGGCCTCATGTGATGTGTCCGGGATACATGACATGTCATTACATTGATTTCTACTTCGTTACGTGAGCTTTCAATTATTACTCGTACTTTAAACTGACTTTCATTGTGTACCGGCATTAAAGAAATAAGATACGCTACAAATGAAAGAAAGGTAAGACCACTGAATTAAAAAAGACCGTTGTAGGGTAATTAATAAATTGAGTTAAATGAACCTGGAAAAACATCATTCGTACAATAATACATACTGATGATTTGTTTTCAATGGCTTCCTTCTTCACTCACGAAGTTTGCCGTTTAGGTCTTTGTCATTTTCAAAGGAACGAAGGAACCGAATATTTCTACAAACATTGTTACTTCACGACATGAATGCACTTGTGCTTATATTCCGGGCGATACAGGTCTAGACAAGGACGCTGCGAGGAATTCCACTATAATTCCAAGCGGCCAGTCGGCCGAGTTCTCAACTTGTCTGTATTTGTGTCAGAGGAGCCTTTTCATCTTCGAAGCGAGTTCTTTCGTAGCTGCCTGACAGCCTACCCACGTAGACGCTAATTGCATCTGCTTTGGAATCCCAGACATACGCTCAGTGCAAGGTCTCGGTCCGATCGTTTCCCAGCTAACGATCATAGGTTTTCCACATGATGATCACGCTTGCTACAATGTTCCTTGAAAGTGCCAGGGTTTGGAAGCGCCTACAATAACAAACTCAAATATAATCTTACACACCATTGGCTGTCACACAGCAGAACTGTCTGTGCTAGAAACCGGTTTCCTATTAAATGTTTACGTGTTGGTACAGCTGTCTCCGGCGAGAAAAATACTCGTGGATCATTGGACGAAGTCCAGCATACTGTTAAAAGCGAGGTCTCTGAAGAAAGAGACGAAAAAGAAGTGGGATTGATGCAATAGTATCGTCTGGGACTCAACCTTGACCTCGGATGTCCTCAAAAATCTGCAAATCTTCGTTCCCGTCCATACACATCAAAGTTGTTAATTATTTTAAACTTTTCTGTTTCTTCAACCGAAAATTTAGCATGTTTCAATGTTCTTATTTTGTAACAAAATAATTAAATTTATTACTTCTGTATTAAGCGAAATTAGCGTGAACTACATAATATATTTAAAAAATCAATTACAATTGTCTTCAAAATGTTTTTCGCATGTCTTGTAGCATAAAACACTTATATCTTCAAAAATTCTGAACGTAAAAAAATTGTAATTTAAATTTTAAAGATTTTTTTATAGATTTGTTTAGTGTATTCTTCAATAAATTCTCGTAAGAAAAGAAAGTTCTTCCTTGCAAAGATGATCCTATTTTATATATTTCGTTGAAACAAAGACACGAAAATTGAATGCATCTTGTTAATTAATTTTAGTGCACTTAACTTGCAGTGCAAAGGCTACGTTAAATGATGTGGCCCCAAGGGAATATTTCGTCTGGGCTCAGCAATTCGAGTGCACAAAAAATGTTGGACCCACTGCTCAACCGGATGCCTAACGAACAGGCTGAACCGGCCTCTCCCACTCCCGTTGCCGCACCTCCACCATCACCGCCACCGCTGCCACCGCGCCACTGCCGCCCCACCACAACCATCTCCGCCACCGCCACCGTCACCTCCACAGCCATTGCCACCTACGCCTCCGCCGCCACCGCCGCCACCGCCGCCACCGCCACCGTCTCCGCCGCCGCCACCATCACCTCCGCAGCCACTGCCACATCCACTGCCTCCGCCGCTCCCATTGCCGCCCAGTCGAAATTTCGCGGGACGTCTGCCGACCTCCCATTATTAATCGGCGGACGGCCGTACAGGATGGGCGGTTTTAATCGGGTTTTTGGCACGTGGGAGCGCTGGAGTCGCGGGGTGCGGGGCGTCTGTCGTCGGTCAAAGCGAAGAGGATGGGGAGGTCTACGTTCTGGGCGGGGCCGCGGATATTATGTCGGCGGCCAAGGCGTTGACGTGGGCGACAGTCGAGTTTCATGCCCTGGGCGTGGCGTCAGTTGGCGAGTCGACGAGGGCAGGGCGAGTTAGCTATGACCACGGGTCAGGCGGAATTGGTGATGGCAGCAGTACGTAAGGCAAGAGATGGATAGAGAACAATGTAAATAACTAAGTTGCATTACATGTAGTTTTTTTTTTAAGAAAAGGGTAGGTACAAGTGAATGAGTAGTCGACAATCTCAGACAATGCTGAGAAGACAGATGGTTAAAACTGTATGGCGGGCTTTCATGACTAGGTGAGACTGATGGGACGGATTCAACTGGACGGAAGAGGAAGGTTAAATTTGTTGAGATGGCAAGGAGCCGGCGGGTGGAAGATGGTGGAGCAAAGGTGGATGGGGCGTGATGGCTGGGATGAGGGGTCGTCGTGAAAGTGGTGGGGACGAGATGATTAGAATTAGATGGCTGGGGCACATGGCGTGTAGGACCTACGTAGCGAAGACTGGAGGAGACGACGTGGCGGGGACGACATGACGAGGATGGCGGGGCGGGGACGATGTGGCTAGAATGACGGTTGCGGGGACTTCATGGCAGGAACGTTGGTGCGGGTACATAATGGGGCGGGGACGATGTGGCTAGAATGACGGTGACGGGGACTTCATGGCAGGAACGTTGGTGCGGGTACATGATGGGGCGGGCACGACGTGGCTAGAATGACGGTGACAGGGATTTCGTGGCAGGAACGTTGGTGCGGGTACATAATGGGGCGGGGACGATGTGGCTAGAATGACGGTGACGGGGGCTTCATGGCAGGAACGTTGGTGCGGGTACATAATGGGGCGGGGACGATTGGCTAGAATGACGGTGACGGGGACTTCATGGCAGGAACGTTGGTGCGGATACATGATGGGGCGGGCACGACGTGGCTAGAATGACGGTGACGGGGTCGTCGTTTGCGGGGACGAGTTGACTTGGCGGCGCTGGTGGTGGGAGCGGTCCGAAATAGTGGCTGCAGTGACGGTAGTGAAACGGAGGGTAGCAGCGACGTAAAGTGAGGCCATCTAGATGGCGTTGCCGTGGCAACAAACGCAAGGGGACCCGAGTAAACACAGCGCGGCCAAGGAAAATACACGCCTCGGAAATAAAAATATAAATGAACGGGAAGGAAAAGGGAGGGGCGCGGCCGGCGGCGGCGCCAGCAACCGGTTCCAACTCTTCGAGGCTGATGACGTGCGCCCACACACGCCCAGCACCTGCGCAGGGCTTAGGGCTTCAACAGTATCTTTTCGTGGATTACTTACGGCTTAAAATAGAACGAATATTTGCGGTACAGGTAACGCATAAAAATGGCACGCGCGTGAAATGCTTTCACCGGTAGTTCTAAAAAATTTCCGAATAAATGTGATTGATTAGTGATTCCAGGCGCGTTAACTGCTAAGGACACTAGTCCCGTAAGTGTAGTGTACTAGTAAGTATTTTTTATTGTGGGAGGTGGCGGAGATCTTCCTCGCTGGTGAGATCCGATGATGGTGTGATCTGGCCCAGACCTACCGTTGGCTAGCGGGTTTTCCTCAACCAGGTATCTCACACTAATGGAGCACCGTCCCAGACGGGACATGCAATCCCCGTTTGTTAGAATACTGATCCGGCATTTGCCTGGTATTAATCGGAGAAATCACAGAAAACTACAGATCAGATCAACCGGCCACTAGAATTCTCCTCCAGACTGCGACTGAATTCGATTTAGCTTTGTAGCTAGCGTAAAAAATCGTGCCACCGTCGGAACCGAATCTACGATCTCCCGATCAGAGGTACTGCAGTGACATCAGATGATGCCCTGAGCCAGTTATTCCGGTTCGAGTAAATTTAGATAACGAGGTTTTATGTAAGAAATGTTACCTATAGACCTCACTAACATCTATTCAAAACACTCGAATGGATGGTAGTTTTCAATAACACGACCGTTTCCAACAAAAGTTTCTTAGAAATAATATGTAACTTCTCATCTTACTGTTTAGCAATATTCCTTTGGTGAAAGTACATTTATTATATAATCAAGTCATCTTATATTTATGGAACTACGAAGAAATAAAAAAAATATTTTCAGAATCCTAACCTTCTGTAGGAGTAACAAAGGTGTTACATAAACATTTGGTACCTGTTTGTACGAAGTATCCAATATGTTATGTCGGAGAGAGACCAACGAATTTTGGCCATCGAACATGTTTTCTGGACCTACCACATCGAGTTGGAACGTGTCCATGGGCTCAGTTAGTCTGCTCGTTCATTTAGAAGAGTTTGTTCGTTCTTTCATGTGTCCTACTGGTAATCCGAATGTTGTCATTCTCTCAAAAGGGGTTAGATTACAATCAGAAATGATTCTTCCTCATTCCAGCGACATGAATATTGATAGTCTAAAGGTTATCAGAATGTATATAAAGATGATTGTGAAATGAACTGAAATTAAGTAAATAATTTCATTGTAATTTTTACATTGCGGAAAATATAACATAGTTTGTAAAGCAAAAAAGTCCATCGGATAGTATTGCTGCAGAGTAATTTGTTTCAATCTCCCAAATGATATCTTCAGAATAATATGAAGATGTGGCGAGGGTTTAAGTAACAACCAGTATTGTTTCTGCACTTGATTACTTTGTCTTTTCTCGCAGTGATAATAAAAATCACGTTCCGTGATGAAGCATTTCACATCCACGCTTGTCATTCGTACAATGATTACTATTGCTTTTCTACAATTTACCTGTTACCACAAATTACGTTCCAACGTCACGAATGTTGTTTCAAATTAAGGACATTTGGCTGCAAAATATTGCAATCTAGGTGGAGTGCAACTGTCTGTGACTGAAGAACCTGCATCAGGGACGTAGACGTTTCTCTCATGTGATTTCAACAAAGAAGATTCAAGACTCAATGGCAGTGGCCTCTTCTTATCACATTTACCTAATCTTCAGCTTCCCAAGAGATTCTGGTTGCTCTGTTTTGTTGTTCGCTGCTTCACAAGGGTGGCTTCGGTAAGGGACTTTTTATAGAGGGCGTTTAAAAAATAAAGAAAAGCAACATTGGATTATTTATAACTAGTACCTTACACGCCATTTTCAATTTGTATTTTTTAATTTACAGACAATTTGAAAATGAAATATTTACACGATACATTGGGTTACTTATAACTAGTACCTTACACGCCATTTTCAATTTGTATTTTTAAATTTGAAGACAATTTGAAAATGAAATATTTACACGATATTTTTTAACTATCTTTAAAGTATTAGTTTTTCTACTAGAAATAGTTTTATTTCAACTAGAAGACAATCTTTAAAATATATTTTAAAGATAATTTTATTAGGAATATTATATAAATTCACAAGTCGTAATCTATAACTCTAGAGCATATTATGCTTGTTTAAAACCATTTTTAACCCTGCGGCTCACACTGCAGTCTTCGTGAAACCCCATCGTCGCCGTACTCGAGCGCTGTTGCCTGTCGGGGCCCAGGCTCCACGCTTGGTTTCCGCCTGCTGGGCAGCATTCTCCGCACATCTCGCGCGGCGGGGCGGGGCTGGGCGAGTGCGGCGGAGGGCGAGGGGAAGGGAAAGGGAGGGCGCTTTTGGCCCAGCCCCAGGGCATCGCGGCGCGCGGCGGGGAGGGGCGGGGCGGGGCGATGCCCGAACCCTCGCGCACGCCGTGATGCGCACGCAAACGCACGCGTTACGCCCAAAAGCACGCGTGCGCGCACGCTCGCCTGTCTCTCCAGATGAGGCTGCTGCCAGAGATGGATCGAGTGTTGTAGCTGTTTCCGATTCCATGGTTTCTTGTAATAGCTTTAAAAATATCTAAGCCCAGCATTCATTGACCTTTCGTGTTTGAAAACTATGTTAGACTTTACATAGGTTTGTAACTTCGATTATATCGTTAATACTGTGAATACGATTGCATTTCTTATTGATATTACAATTGACTTTTGCCTATAAGTTCACGCATTTCCAAATAAATCTCATTCACTTTTTTGAAAACCAGTCATTAAACTACTGAACATAGAACAGATGTCTAAAGTGATTAAATCCAAATTATATGTTCTTTTTCGTCTCGAAAACAACTCATGTCACACATAAGTTGTCTATTTAAAGATAAATAAAAATATAAACGTAAATATTAATCATAATATCCCCGGCGCTCTAGCCCAAAGGAAACTAATAATAAAGCTATCTATCCTGGCAGAGTATACGTGTCCGTGTGGCATCCTGGCAACGGACGACCCCTGCGGCTGCGCATGCCGCAACCCGCTCGACAGGCCGCCGCGAAGGTTGGAGGCGGCGCGGCGCGGCGGTCGCACCGCCACGCCCATATGCAGACCGCCGCATTGCGACGCATGACGTATGAGCGTTGCGGACACGCGCGTAATTCAAAATTTATTGCTTGTTTAACCTTGAAAATAGATTTTATTACATGGGAGTTTTTTGTTTTTTTTTCTCCCTCTCAAAAATTCAAAATTTAAGTAGTATATGACTTAGTGTAGGGATCACAGAATTTTGAAAATGTGCACACAATTCACATTTCCCCATAGGACGTCATACGCAGTTTTAACTGTTTTTTTGACGTAAAATAAATAAAATAAATAAATAAATACTTTGTGGACATTTTGATGTTAAAAATGTGAAATTACGCTTTCAGATTCTGAGGGAGCACCGAGATAAAACAACGGCCAGCAGGTGAGTATTTTCATTCTCGTTCGAGGGAGGAGATAAAACGGCAGTATAAAATACATGCGGTAAATATTTTAGGTTACAAAATTACATTTCCAGAAAAAATGTTGAATAAAACATTAATAGGGTGCAGAGAATAAGGGCAAATGTAGAACTATTAATTCAGAAAGTGGAAAGGACACTAAGGTTTTACTCTCAAACTAATACCTTTTTTCCCATAAAATCCTCGATAATACTTATAACAATTTTACCCAAGAAACAAAAAAATAAATACGGATGCAAACATATAACTCCTGCGGTTTACAGCATGACAAAATCTGGAAATGTCTTTCAAGCAATACTAAATTCCTGGTTTTTACATTATTGCCTGACATAGACTTACTGTTACCTACACAGGGAACTTTTTGGTCAAGTTTTCAGTGAATCTTTCCATCTGAGTACGGGCCCGAATCTTAACGACGCTACAAATACGAAACGATTGAGAGATGATAAGGAAAAGATGACAATCCATATTTGAAGAAAAAATATTTTTTTCTGTAGTAGCAATTGAGAAATAAATGTAGTAGTATGTGAATGAGTATATGTGTGTGTATGTGTGTATGCATAGCAACAGTGTATGGGTGAATATGTATGAGTTGTGTAGTAGCAGTAGTAGAAAATGAAGAGAAAACACGTAGTTGCTATAACTGCCAGTGAAACGTGCAGATGCAAAGACACTGATAGACCAATCCCGCCGCAAAACTACCGGGTGTTTGTCCCTTTTCAACAATCAGGGAGTTGTTAATTAGAAAATTTTCTACCACACCTCTCTCTCTCTTTTGCAATCTCCAGCGCCACCTGTCCGGAGATCGCCAGCGACCTCTACTGGAACGGACGCTCCGGCGGCTCACCCAAGCAGACGGTCGAGGTCCGACGGAAAAATAACTCAGAATGTAAATGCCGGGACGGGCTCTGTACGAATAATTAAATGTCAGTTTCAATTTATCCTCGCGCGGAGGTCCCCGCCTCGCCTCCCAGTCTCCCCTCCCCTTCCGCCCCGCGACCCCACCGATCAAGATAGGCAGGCGCGGCTTATCCCCGGACGGGGCAGATCCCGCCCGCCGCGGTGGCGGCTGCATGAAGCATGGCGACTTGCAAGTCCGCCGCCCGGCGAGCGTATAAGGCAGTGTGTTAATGGGACTAATCACAGAACACGCGATTTCTTCCCGCGCCTCCAGCAGATTTACGGACGCTGCAAGTTCCGGTTTTGATTTTACGCCCGTTCAGAAGTGATTTCATACCCGAGGTATTTGCGCGATGGAAAATGAGGCGAGCTGTATCATCCTCCCGAGAGGTGTATCTGGTTGCGAGCTTGAAATGGTTTTAATGTTTCCATTATTTTCTTGTGTTTTTATCTGTCTGAAAGATTAACAAGCTGTAATACTTTGCACGTCGTGATCCTTAACTTTATGAGCATGCTTTCCAGTGTTGCGCAAATTTAATTTTGCTCGAGCGCCGCTAGGGAAGAGTGGTGTTCCCGCTGTTACTCTCGTTTCTGACAAATGGCGCGAAGGGAGATCAGTGTTCCCTCGTAAAAATCCGATGAAAGTGATCCCGCGTTGTTATTAAGTAGTATGACATTCTCGGCGCAATGTGTTCGATTCGATTAATCGACCGAGTAGCCCGCTTAAGGAACTGCCTGAACGCCGCGTTTAGCTCCAGCACCGCCACCAGACTTGAAAGCTCGTCCCTCATCTCGAGCCGCGAGCGTTGAGGAATACCTGAGGATAATCTATTTGTGGGTTCACTTATTCCAACTTACGACTGGTTTTTTCTCCTCCTCCGCATCCCCGACGCTTTTAATGCGAGGACGGTAACAGGCGGGATCCTGCTCCGCCTTCGTTCTCTCCTCCCGGTCCCCCGCCGCTCCCCTCCTCTCCTCTCCTCTCCACGCCTCCGCGACCGGTCCCCGCAGGGTCGGCCAATCTCAGGCATCTCGCTAATGCGAAAACACAAGTAATTCCGCCCGCAGTCAGAGCCGGTAAGCTCCCCTCCTCTGCCCCGATCACGCCACAGCAATAAATCATACGGCAAGGCTCTTACAAACGAGAGACAGAAAAAATATATGTATAAGATATCGCCTTGTTATACACCAAAGAATAAACTTTAGGGAGGCCCAAGAAAAAAAAACACGAAAAAAAAGGAAATCAGCTCAAAGAACCGATGACTAATAATTATATTCCTGTGCTCGTCCGTATGTCGATAATGGATCAGAAAAAGAGCAGGCGGATGGCAAGATGTCGACCACGGGGTGCCTGAGGCGGCGTTGCATGTGTGCTCTGTCTAGCTCATTTTTTCGCCGTGAGAGAGCGCGGCTGTGTGCATGTGTGCGGTTGCCTTTTTTTTTCTTCTTCTCGTCTCGTTGGCTTTGCCTTCAGCCCGTGCCTCCCGGATCCAGCCAACCCGCTGGGCCTTACGTAAGGCCATGAAGGAGTACCCGTTTCTCGCTTTTTAATCGTCGTTAAAATTATACTAATTTCTTCCGTAAATTATTCGACTCCTAAACAAATTTTGTCTTATTACCGTGCTCGCCGTGCGTTGGTCACTCTCTGGTTCTGGTAGCAAGGTGTGTTTGCGTTGCGAACGTTCCCCGGGAGTTCCACCTCGAGCGGAGCAAGTACACACATTATTAAAGAGTACCCTTCTGGTAAGAACAATACATCTACCATCAAGAAATTGCCATTCTTTCAAATTGGATATTTTATTGCTTTTACAAGCAAACGTTACAGTTTATAAGCTTCGGTAGAGATTGGTATAGATTTCATGAACGTTTTGAACTGATGTATTCATATTAAAGAGATATTACATGTTACTATTACTTTATTACTTACTTTAATACAAATGTAAACTCTACGAATTAATTCTACAAAACTAACAGAGTATTTAAAGTATTTTTAATTACTTTTTGGTGTAATTTGTATTAAATCCATTTGCATTAAATTTTTCTTAAAGATATCATCTTTGGACATTGAGAATACTAATGTTGTCATAACTTGATCAGAAATGTTAATCTATAGTATGTCTTCACATTATTCTTTCGAAAGCTGTAATCACTTTTCATATTCAAAAAGCATCTTTTAAACGTAGGAGAACTTAGGTCACAATTTTTCGAGAACTTCACTGCGATTATAATAGGAGAACTTCCACGTAGTATCAAGATAGAATTTATTAATTCCAATAATCGAAGGCAAATAACCTTTGAAGAGACGAGAACCGTTGCCAAAAGATTTCACGTGTGTTTAAATATCAATCCAAATTATACCAGTTTTAAATGGTAAATTATTATAATTATTATAACTGAGAGACTATTACGAGTTTATTAATTTGCATTTTATATAATTAATTCAAGACATCATTATAGGGTTCTCTGCCAACTGTCAACTAGCTAGGCCGACTTCATCCGCTGTCTGGACGAAATTCAAGCGGCCAGCGGCTCTGATCGGTAGCTTTCCGTGGTTTCTCCGATCAACACCAGGAGAATACCGGTGCAATACTCCAAAAATCGGATCACGGACCGCGCAATCTTTCCTTTCTCTTTCTTGTCCTGTCCTTACCCCCTTAGTTACACACATTTACCCTTACATGCACTACACTACCATACATGCCGGGAGCTTGAGATTGTCCCTCCTCGGGCGGTACCTCACTGGTGGGGAGATACCTGGTTAGGGAAATGCTCGTGTAGTCAACGTGCGGGTCGGCGCAGGATCTCGCCATTCAGAAAGGGAAGATCACCGCCCCCTCCGGCAATAAAACATGTACTACACTTATGCAACTAATTATCTTGGTAATTGATGCGTCCGGAATCACTAATCAATCAATCAATCTTCCACCAGTTCCTGTGTCCTCCGCCGCCTTCTTTTTCCAATCATTGTTCCCTCAAATCTGGATGCATTTCTACAACAATTGTACGCCTGCACGCCCGAGAGACAGAGGAAAAGAGAAAGGGAGAGGGAGAGAAAAGGGAGAGGGAGAGAGGAAGGAAGATGGAGAGAGAGAAAGAGAAAGGGGGAGGGAGAGGGAGGAAGAGAGAGAGAGGGAGAGGGCGCGAGAGAGGGAGGGAGAGAGAGGAAGGGAGGGAGAGGGGAGACTTGAGAGAGGGAGAGAGATGGAGAGTGAAAAAAGCAAAGGGAGAGAGAGAGAGAGAGAAGGGAGAGAGAGATGTACGACTGAACGACCAATCATAGGTCAACAGCAGCAGATGCAAACCTAATGCGCCCGCGAGTGGGCTCCGGCTGCTGTTGCCTTCGCAGCCCCTCTGCGTTGCGCAAGACTGCGTCGTCTTCCGCGTACGCTCTCGCGTCTGTGATTCACGTGGGGCCGCGCGGCCTCTAGCGAAGGTTTAATTAAAACTCTCGAATATTTCACGACGCCGTCACCCCCCAAAAAGCCACCGCTTCCAAGCGGCGAATCGGTCAATTAATCACGCGAAATCTTGCCGATATCATGAATGTCAGAACCCCTGTTTGTACTTTTGTCCCGCGGCCCCCTCCCTTGTTTATACACAGCCGCGTACACCATGTGTTCGTACGTTATACATCATTTTAATCCGACCATCCGTCTCCTCCCGTTCTCCCCACTCCTCGCTTTCGCATCCCTTCTCCGCGTTCTCTCGTCCCCACCTCCGCTCGAACGCCTACGCCTTTTCCCTGTCTGCAGAAGTATGCCCCTCCAAATTACAGACCATGTAAATTCCAAGGCTAGCCCCGTCATAACGTGACTCCGTTTTGAAGGCCACGTTTCCTGTTACCGCCGATTAAGTCGCCCGATACACAAAGCTTTTTTTACGCCTTTTTTTACGCCTTTTTTTCTCTCGCTCCTCGCTGCTCCCGCTGGCGCGTTGTCTAACAGCCGGTCTCCCCTTTGCCGATACACATACGGTGTAGTTATAATCATTATTACCAATAAAGTCGCGCAGAAATTACGGTTTGGATCTACATAATCAACGTTGCGACGACGCGACCTTCGAAAGCAAGAGTGCGGCAGCCTTTTTTTTCTAAAAATAGTTTTCCGATCCATTTCTTCGCCTCGCCGATCAGTTTTATCGCGGCGGATAATTTTGCATGAGAACACCGCATTGGCCACCGCATCCTATTGAATTCTTCGTTTCTTCTTCTCTGTGGTCCTTTTTCGCGCGAAAGGAATGCGCCCAGGGGATAAGAGGCGGTAGCAGCACTCCGATCCCTTCGTACCTGACATCCATCGGTGCGGTCTCCCGTGACTTTTTAATTCGGGAAGAGAGCAGCTGACACTGACAAAATTGCTTTCAGATAGCAATTTTACATAAATGCATAGCAAAGCGGGATATTGATGATGTGTGTGTCTGTTTTGACACGTGTAGCAGACATGTTGCGGAGCTATTAGTATATAAATGCATATTTATTGACAAAAACGAAACAAAAAGTATCTGCTACAATTTTGATACCACATGAAGCGAACTAGACTACTTTGCAATTCAACTTTCCCTTCGTTTGTACTTCGAAACATTTCGTTTATAAGCCTCTACGAAAGCGATGTCGTAAGTCACGAACAATTTTCATCAAATGTTACGTAAAGGCTTCGGCAACATTACACACGTTACACTTTTTCTTAACTCTGTAGAGACAATCAACGTACACTTGCGGTGTGCACCGAATAGAACAGTGATTACGGGGAAGGAACCGCGTCACAAGAAGAGGTCCTAGCCATACAACCGCGTGACATTGCCATAACCACAAATCACCGTCGCCGACACCGCAGACGTCGTTCGTTGCCTGAACCACGACTCAAATCTAGGTCCTAGATGTGGAGGAAAGGGTCACAATATTTTGTGCTATAAGAAAAAGACATAAAAAACCCTTTAACCTACTATTTAATGTTAGAGCACACAAATCTAAAACAAATCGCTTAATACATACTCTAGTCTTGAAGATTAACAAAGCATGCGCGAAAATCTGTTAAAAGAAATTATTTTCCTTTTACACTAGTGAAATATTTTTGGTAGGTTTTAAGTGACTATTACTTTGAGAACAGTAACTCTCTTGCTGTCCGTTACGAAAATTTCCAAACGGTATATTTCATTAGTAATTAATTATAATGTTACTATGATTCATTAAAAGGATAATTATGTAATAATTTAATTCGTATATTATTTAAATTAAAACTGAATGAATTATGCAAAAGTATTTAAATTGATGAAATATCTTTTATGTGTTGTTTCTGAGGGGATTTAACCAGTTTTTTGACAAAACAATTTCCTTACATTTTGTTTTGTTAGGAGTCAGATAGTATTTTTCTCCCAATTAATATTCTCTGACGGATGTCATGGTCTTTTCCCACCCCTACTTGCTGTTGCCACCGTCGTTGCATACTCTTAGAACCGTCTTCGTTATTACGATTTCTCTTTGCATGTACTGTGTAAAAGCTTGTCGCGACGATGCAAACTCGTGCCGAAAACACCCTATGGGTATGCTTGCGGTCGCGTCCTCGTTTCGAGATAGATAATGGAATTCCCCCTCGCCCTGCCGACTCAAAAGTTCAGGTGTCACCGTAACTCGGACTGTACCACAGAGAACTCCTTTTGGCCTTGCCCTATCTGAAATATTGTGGTTCGGTAACTTCTGGAAAGGCATTCTCTGCGTAATTGATATGTTTATAACTTAGCTTCTTTTCTTCATTCTTGAATCATGTTACAACCTTTAGAAATGTCCCAATGAAAGTAGAATGTTTGCTTTATTCATTATCTTGTTCGTGATATAATATTCCTGTTTCTGCTCTGTAATACCCATGCCAGGCGTATAACAGTATTTTTTGTGTTTGAGTAATTCAAGTACATCTCCCTAAGTACTCATAAAACTTTTAGGTACAATTATGCAAACAATATCAGTTTAACAAACAATTTCTTGAGAGCATTAGATAGAAATCTTAGTTTTTACATTCTGGTTACATTTGTTGGCAGAAGAACAAGTCCTATCCAGCGTACAGTTTCCGTTTAGCTACATTTCAACTAATAACATACTACATTAATCGCAAAAGGTGAAATTAGATATATAAAACGACAAGAATAAATAATCTGTCATGGCATTTTATGACGACTGGAAATAGATATTCTGCGTTCATGGTTATTATTCCACACTTCTATACAAGAAGATAAATTTCTCTTTCGATACTCACAAACAGAATGTGTTATCGCCCCTCTGCTTACTCCGCTTACTTACCTGAAAACAAAACAAAAAAATATGAAATAAAGTTCACAGGTTACGTATAGATCAAGTAGCTAAATTAGGACATACTCATTCAATATCTTTGTTAAATATTGCAATTTAACGTAATAATGCTTACCACAATCCACGTAAAAATGAATTCAAATACTTTTTAAGTACGAGTTATTACAGTCTTTGTTAGAATAAAATAATACTATTTTATATTATTATTGTTTTAAGTATTATTATCACAACGTAGCCATTATTTCTTTATCCAATTTTTTCGACAAAAGATATAGGATCACTCCACAAAATGAAAAGTGAGTCAAAGCGTCAGCATAAAATAAGTTACAGTGCATAAATTAATAGCAGTTTATTTTATTCATTTACAACTAGAGATTGTGCTTTATGTAAGTACAATGAATGTGTGTATATGCACATGACTTGTGTATATTTATTGAGCATGTTTTCGCCACGTGACACGAATGCTTTTAGAACTTAAAATCTCCAGGAAGTCCAGAAAGAGGATTAATAAGACTAGAGATGAAGGAATTAAAATACTCTTTGTAGATACACATTTTTGCATTTGCTTTCTGGCAAAAAATATCCATTCAGAATGCACACATTTCAGTAGATTATTTTCAACTGGTGTAATCTTCGAGATATATGGTATGCATACGAGAAGACTCATTCATGGTCATATACTGGACTTAATAGGATATTAAACGACGGCAAATAGCGTGACATTTCTCGCAAATCTACTAAACGGTTATAAATTACGGTTCCTCCCAACTCTGTCGTTTCAGATAGTCGATTTTTAGTTTACGACTAATAACATATTCCAATCCTCGTTCGATCGACACTTGGATCAGATCCGGTTCATCGTCAAACCCGGATGAGTTCACCGTCAATCGTAGTCTTTCCGAATATGGCGACGCAATTTAAAAATCCGGGAGAAAATGGATCCAGCGATCTAAAGACTGCAAGCATAAAAAATGTTAGAACACTTTTATGCTTCAATTTATGAGTCAAGAGAGTTACATTCAAATTGAAAAATATCAGGCGATTATGTAACACGTCAGAACTGAGTAAATGTATATGTTCCAGGTATTATTTGCAAACAGTAGATAAAGTGAGTAAAATTCTTCTTCTTCTTCTTCTTCTTCTTCTTCTTCTTATTATTATTATTATTATTGAATATTTATTCTTCTTAATTAAAAATAGAACACATGTATTGAAAAGTTCGTTGAATTCAAAAGATGTATTTGGCAAGTTGTGCATGGTGCATTAACGTATGCACCATTATAGGATTTCCAAACCCCAATTCATATTAATTTTTTACTTTCAGAACTATAATTTAGAATTCATTCTCTCAAAATTACTCATCTTCTAATCGTCTTAAAGTGATAAATAGGCTAATTCATGGTTTATGTATTGACAGTCATTTACAAATCATAGTTTTTGCTATGTATAAATTTCAAAACATCTTTATAATTCTTTATCAAAACACAAACAAATCCAAAACTGTCGATTTCAAATGAAGATTTAAAATAAATGAAGTGAAACATACTGTATGCCGCATGTAAACAGAGCTAGTTCCAGAACCTAAAGGGGCAACTATGTTCTTCAAAGGAAAAAATGCAATAAACACGGTGTACCACCCTTCACTGCTTTTGTGTATCCATTGTTGCAATTCGTTCAGAAGATTTATAATTGAGATAATTGAGAAAGGGGCGAATATGTGTATATGTTATTTTTGTACTTTCCATTACTTTCTTTACATGTCTGTCTACCATGTTCTATTTTAATCTCTTTGAAATTAAATTCAAAACAATGAAATGAAAAAAATGTGCGCTCTGCACATTTTGCTAATGAAAGGAGTTAGGGTATTTCTTTGTTACAAGGTGAGCTAGTATTGACGAGTTATTTGCCTATAAATATTAGCAAAGTATTCTAATATACAATATGATCAACGAACGATATCTAAATGACAGTTAAATGATTAAGTAAGAATATATTCGTGATGTCAGTAAACCATCATAAGACCATTTATGCAAAAACAGTATAAAGGAAATGTAGCTTTATCATCTTCCTAAGAAGGGTGAATAATTGTAATATTCATTTAACATATTTCTTTATTAATTTAAAAAAAAGCTAAATTCAATAAAATATGTTTAATTCCTTAGGTTCATTTCTAAATGTAAATATATGTAAAAGTTCCAAACCTCATTTTTTCAAAACGTTAATATCTACGTACTCTCTTTTAATAAACAGTGAATCTCCCATATTGTTAGCTTGTACCATCTCTTTTGATGAGAAAAGAAACGAACACGTTTTCGAATTCTTTAATGTAGGCCACTCTTTTATCAAACGTTTTCTTCGCGTTTCTGCGTATGTAGCTCGGGTGCGTTGCCACATCTCCACCGCACCCACGCGTCGCGGTTTACGGTCTGCGCCTGCGCAGCGTCGTCGCGTGGAAAATTACTCTCGGGGCGCATTAGAGCTATTTTTGACGCGCCCGAATTTACGGCGTACTTTCGAGGAAAACACGGCCATTACAATACAAACACGTGCCGTGCACCCCGCACGAGTGCCATAGTGCCATTGTCGCTGCATATGAAGGTGACAGTGGTGGCAGTATAATGGATGTGGCGATGGCTAGCGGGGAGGGGGCGTGTTCTGGTGCCAAATGAGAAGTTGAACCCATAAGCGACAGTTATCGTTGAATGTTGCTGGGATAAGTGGTTTTTTGTGGAGGAGATGCGAAAGGAGATGAGGGATGTATGTAGCGGGTTATGTTGTCATTTGTCCCCACCTAGCGACGGGTATCATCTTAGAAGATCCTGGATAAACTATGAGAATGCTTCGTGAGGTCGTGGAGACAAGATTGAGAGCTTTTCAGTTCCTCAGTTTGTGGGTTTTATGCATTATTTGCTAAAAACATTAGCAGTGATAACTTCTTTTTTTAAATTTTTTTATTCGATGGACCTAATGGTTTTACATATTTACATTAACGTAATGGACTCTTCCTAAAGTTATTTCGAGTGTTCTTACTCGGCTCCTGTATATACAATTTTAATTTAATTTTATTGATGTTGGTTAATGAATTAGGTAAAGGGTAGTACAGGTAGATTTTTTTAAGAGTTTGGAAGTTTTTAGTTCAGTTTTGATTTTAAAGCGTTTCGAAAATGTCTTTGAGGAGTCTAGAATTAATGTTGTTTGAGATGTTTGCTAGTTGTCCTAGTTGAAAACAGGCTGTACTTGAGCAGGATGACAAGAGAGCAAAATTTCGAGGATAAGTTTATTAAATGATCTGTAATTAATGATATTTGGAGTTCGTAAAGAATGTGTCTATTAGGTATAAACCATTGTGATAACTTCTGAGTGTTTTGATGTGAATTTTGAAACTTTAAGATGGATGTCTTGTACGTAAATTGTTATTTTTGTGGTTGAGGAAGATATTATTTCTCGTAAGAAGAAGCGGCCGACGGGAAATCGATGATATATCTGCGACTCTATGACGATTGAGATATTGCAGGCAGAGGCGGATTTGCTCAAATGTCCAGGAGCACAGAACTTCAGAGTACGGGCAACTGTGATCACGAACACGTTTTCTGAAGAAAATCAGGAGCCAGCTGGTACCATTCAAGACAGTGTTAACGCCAGTGGGTTGTGACCACAGACTTTCGTGTTTGATCGGATGAGTAGAAAGAAACGGATAGCTTATCCGAGCGAGTGTTGGGTCACGAGGGAGGTAGTGAAAGTGGCAGTGGCGGTGTCTGCAGTGCGGAGATTTACGGAGATGAGCTTAGTGATTGCGGTGACGTTTACGACTGTCGACTTGGAGGAAAAGGCGATGACAGAGATTTCAAGTCTCCATACAAGAAAAAACATTCCGTATTTACCGGCGTATAAGACGCGCCGCTAAGTACACACCGCCTCATTTTCAAATAAAATGTTGCGAGAAAAATAAATTACGCTTCTGAAAATTTACTAAAAGAATAAAATATTGTAATTTGCATTAAATGCGATGTATATATATATATATATATATATATATATATATACAGAGAGAGAGAGAGAGAGAGAGAGAGAGAGAGAGAGAGAGACTACAAAATAAGCATACAATTAAACAGAAAAAGAAAATACTAAGAGCAGCATGGTATTATATTATATATCACGTCGAATCATGTATTATTATTTACCTATGTCTTTCATTTTCACAACCAGAACGTACGTATTCACAGATAGCCGTATCATTACTTAACGAGTATATCACATCTTTTCTCAGAAATAGTGCACCAGCGTATAAGACACATAACTTTGATAGAAGCGTCTTATGCACCGGTAACTGGTTGTTTAATTGTTTTGATTCTCTCGGTGACATGTGCACCCTAAAATTTATTGACAATCATGTAAAATTATTTATTTACACGTAGTAATTAACTTGAAAGTTTAATTCATTAATAGGGATCACGAGTAGCAAAATTAATTAAAAAATAAATTATTATTAAACAGAATGATTGAGCGAAATATATAAGAACAAAATGGGATATGGATATGCCCTCTTTTACTTTGCTTTATTAGACTATTCCTCTGCGATCAAATTCTTGATTTCGATAAACAAATATTAAGGTTGTTGCTAATTATTTCAAGACCCGGATGGGATTAGAAAGAAAATGCGTATCTCTAAACCATCGCAATAAATCGCCGATGCAGAAAGGAGTGACGGAAGAAGCAGAGGACGGGAAGTGTGTGGGACACAGCAAGTGGGCAGGACGAACAAGAGACAATGGGTCTAGGGAAAAGGGGAGGGAAGAGAGCGGTGAGTACGAAGGGAGCAAGGAGGAGAAGAAAAGCCCTGCGAGATACACCGAGTAGGTGGGTGGCCGAAGAGGCGCAGGCAGGAGTAAGGGCAGGAGGAGAGGAAAAGTGACAGTAAGGATGAGGGAAACAAAGATCAAATAAAGTGGACCGAGAAGGGTGGCTCAGGGTATCAACTAATGTGTCTACAGTGCTTTACAGGCATGTCCATGGTTCGAGTCCCGACGGTGGCAGGATTTTCGACACTACCTTCTCAGCTAGGTCGAATTCAGTCGCTGTCTGGAGGAGAATTCTAGCGGCCGGCTCTCTGATCGGTAGTTTTCCGTGGTTTCTACGATCAATATCGGGGGAATGCGGGAGCACTACCCTAATAAACGTGCCACGGTCAGCGCGCGATCTTTCCTTCCTCTTCTCTATTTTATCCTCAACCCTTTCTTACACATCCTTACACTAACGTGCACTAACACTACCACATATGCCGGGAGACCGGTCGAGAACTTAGAGGTTTTTCCGGCTGGGGTGGCGCTCCTCTGGTGGGAGATACTTGGTTCAGGAAAACCCCGCTAGCGGATAGTGGGTCGGCACCAGATCTTACCATCCAGCGGGAGTAAGAGAAAAAAAGCACTACACTTACGGGACTAATGACCTGAGCAGTTGCCGCGCCCGGAATCACCAACAATCAATCAAATGAGCGAATGAGGGGCAGGAAGAGGTTCCTGGGCTGGGGAAGAGGAGGGGAGAAAAGTCAAAGCCCGGTTGGAAAGAAGGAGCAAAGATACGAGTAGAAGATGGGGAACGTGCAAGGACTGGAGGAGGGCGGGGCGTTATGGTGCTGGATCTGGGGGGGGGAAGGAGAAATGGGCGGGGCGGAAAGTGGGAGGCCGGCGGTCACCGCACCTGCTTCTTTTTACCCTCTTTTTATTCTTTCTTTTCTGCTTGCGCCCGAGGTGCTTCTGATTGATTTACGGCGGCGCTCGCAGACTCGCGAAATAGACGCTCTCGGCGCGCTGCCAGCAGCGGGCGCCCAGTGGGCCGAAGACACAACCTCACGGAGAACAATATTTCTAAAAGTTCTAACATTACAATTTAAATACGTTTCGGAATATCACGAGAATATTACTGTTTGTGGAACCTTAATTCTGAACGGATGGCGTGTGTGAGGCGGTGAATGCTGTGGGAGTCGACGCACATTAGGTAAATACGACAGAAAACTCACGTAGACTGATTTGTTAGTATCTAAATCATGAAAAATTAAAATATGTAAATTGAATAAATAATAAAACCTTTAAGTAAAATAATTCAATTTATTCGTGAAAATTGTTTAAGATTGTTGTTCACATTCAACATTTATTCTCAATCCTCTCATCTCTTGCAGAAACTTGAAACATCTCTTGCACATATGCTCGTAAAATTAAGACATAAAGATGATCCCACTATATTCTACCGCATTCTCATTTAGGAATATATGAAATAATGACAATGATATGTAAATAATAGTTCCATTATTTACTAACGAAAGCAATAGAAAACTATACACTCTCTCTCTCTCTCTCTCTCTCTCTCTCTCTCTCTCTCTCTCTCTCTCTCTCTCTCTCTCTCTCTTATTGACTGGTGTAACTCGTCAAGATATATTTAATTCATTCTTTTGATATCGCCAAGAAATTGTGCACTTTATGGTTGGTGATACGGTGTTGTTGACAGTTGGGTCGTTTTAATGTCGCAAAATTTTGCATTTTCCGAAACCAGTTTTGCTGTTTCATTTTTTTATACTCTCCAGTCCCTGCGATACAGAGTCAGCACGCTGACTTCCTAAATCCAATTTCGCGGGTTCATATCGCGACATTTGGGTTCAAACGAGAAAATCCTCGGTGTGCCGTGTAATTTTTATGCCGTGTGAAATAATTCCGTCTAAATGGACGAAAAAAATCTGTTCCGACAAAATTACCGTTCTAGTTACTTGGTTTAGGAAAGCCCCGCTAGCGGATAGTAGGTCGTCGCCGGATCTTACCATCCAGCGAGGGAAGATCACAGCGACCTCGCGAGGAGAACATACACTACATTTACAGGACTAATGATCTTAGCAGTTGACGCGCCCGGAACTACCCAGGAACTAACTAAATATTGGAGAAAATCTCTCTGAAACTAATGTTATGTCGTTCTCTAGAGACGAATATGAGACACAAAAAATAGTTCGCAGCGTTGGGTACTTATGTGATCTCAAATTCGAAACTAGCCACAAAGCAGGCCGTAGTTTAGCGGGCGAATAAAACAGATTTTACAACCTAATAATTAAACGACAACTTTTCTAATCTTTATCCTTATTTATTGCTGTTTTGCCCACCTGTCGGCCATTTCGGTCCACTGTACGCCTCGTCGCACATTCAGTCAATCCCCCTTCCCTTCCTCACGAGCCTATCGCCTTCAGGTACCAGCGTAACGCTCGCCAAGACGCCAAGATACACACGAGTTCGTAGAATTGCGCCGACTTCTGTTACAAAGGCTTGTCCGCAAAGGTGAAACTAATATCTTTGGTACACATGGAATTAATCAAATGGGAATGATTAATTATAGAATTATTTCTTTCTTGTGAAGTGTTAAATGTACTCAAAATGTGACCTACAGCAGTGCTTGAATATATGAACGCGCTTGAGACCGATAATTGTTGAATGAATCAATATACCAGATATCATCCAATATTTGGTGAATGGATTTTAAATAAATGTGATTCAAATATTTTGAGTTAGTATCCAATATAAAAACATAAGATTGTGAGATTTGTAAATGTTACTTCTCATTCAACCTAGCAGTAATCGCTTCTTAACTATTTAAATTCAATTTGTGTCCTACTATTAACTTCTGGCACTGTTTCACATAATCAGTAACAAATATTGGAGAGAGGCTCAATTACTGACATTGACTTGTCAATTAACTAAACTTTCATTCACCTATGTATCTATTTGTTAAGGTATTTTGCAACTTACTTCACGAGATTTGAAAATATTAATGTTTGTAACTTTAATATCAGTAGCAACGGCCTAAAAGAAAGACTTTTCTATTAAATACCCATAAATAGATACATGTGTTCTATGCTATTGTCACATAGCGTAGCCGTTCTTTCGCAAATGATGATCACCCTCGTGTGCGTTTAGTGCAGCGGCGGCGTGCGACCAGAGGCTGAGACGCTCGTTTGCATGATTACGTTGGTGTGCTCGTGCTTGCGCGCACGTGTGTGAGCTCATTCTCCGCTCACAAGGGCCGACTCTTATCTGAGGCAACGTCGCTTGCGACCTCTCCACCTTACACGTCGGGGGAACAACCAAGTTGTGTGCGGCATCGCATATCCAGCAAATAAGAGGTGAAAAAATAAATACCACGCCAATAAATCTATTATTTTAAAAATGAAGATATGTGGTGGTAATGTTGGTAGTGGTGGTAATGATGGTGGTGGTGTGATGTGTGTATGTGTGCGCGCGTGTGCGTGCGTGCGCACGCGCGTGTGCATGTGCGTGTGCATGTGCACATATTCTACAAATAAAATTTGAACCATTAAACAGATTTCTTTCCACTTTTGCACGAATACGAATGCACGGCAGAGAAGAGGGTTTCAAATTGTTACTCAAAAAACGTTGCATTTTTAATAAAATTTATTTTATCCACTTTGTGTGAAGTAAATTTTTAAGGAGACGAGATGAACTTCGTAATAAGTAGTATTAGAACACAAGGGTTTGTAATAATTAATAACATCCTACTAACTACTAACATCAGCCTGTCAGCTTCCTCTCGATGAATAGGTAAATTTAATATATTAAAAACTTTCGCATACGATTCTTATTACGAGGTATATTTTATTTTAATTTTTAATAGATTATCAAACGTGTACTCATTAGTATTTCGTTTTTGATAATAAATAATTATGTCTTTTTATGAAAATGAATGTTGACGTTCGTTCTACCACATCGTTGCTATGAGCGAATCATCTGCATTGATGGCACGGATATGTGTCGAAGCCGTCATACCATTTCAGATTCAGTTTATTGGAGTTTTTTATTAAATACAGCGAATATTCTTCAATTTCTTATTTCAATTATCGGCATACTAGCTCTGAAATCTAAATGTTTGTATACTGTTTGTAGATATCTGTAGATGGGTTGGTCAATGTAGTCCACCTGCAGGGTAAAAGGGCAACATACTCGAAAGCAACTTCATTGTTCTCGGCCAACTATGGCGACGGGGAGGGGACCCCAGGGCGGCGGCCACTACTCCTCCTCCGCGTCTCCCACTCCCGCCTCGGCTCTCCTCCTCTCCCCTCTCCACCCTTCTCCCCCGCGCCACCGAGCCTCCAACGCCGCCACGCCATGCGCCCGACGCGGCTTTCGTCCGAGCTACAAATGTTTGGAAAACAAATGCCCCCATTGATGAAATGCGGGTGGAAATTGATGCAATGCTTTCCCCAGGCCGAGTTGGCTAGAATTATTCATTGTCTTTATTTCATCTCCCAGAAACGGTATATGTTATTATGAATACTCTTTGATCTGACGAATTAAACTGAATTTGGTAATCAAGTCAAATTATTATTTACTTGGTAAGTGCATTACGTATGGTATTCCCTTTTCTGGCTAATTAAAACGATTCAATAATCTCAAGTCTTAATGAAATATGAAACAATATTTTATGGTTTCACAACATATGTATCTTAGAGCCTTCAGAAGTGCGTACGAGTGTTTGTTGCAAGTTGCCAATTTCTGTTTTGTTTTTTTCAACAATATTTGGAAAATGGAAATACTACTTAACTTCATCAATAAAAAAATGTTAGTTTGATCTTACAACATCCTAATCTTCATGTATGCAGAAGTCGTTCTTAGGAATAAAACCTTTAAATAAAACATGAAATGTGTAAGACAAATTCGCATTTTTAAAAATATGTTTTGAAATTTCGTGTGTGTACTGAATGTTAAACGTAATTATAATCTCCACTACACAAAAAATACATCTCAACTATTTCATTCATTTCTAAGGAATAGTTCAGACGGACAGTGAATAGGAAGGACAGGCCTACATGGGCAACGTTACGTTTAGTAGGAACGATAGCGTGTGGTGCTCTCTAGCGGAGAAACCGTGAAACTCAATGTCTTGACTTTCTCATGATGACGCATTGAAGTACAAGGTTCAAGTACAAAATATTATTATTTCTTATGCGTGTTATACAGGCAGTGGCGCCAAATCAAGTAAATAAAAATTAAATGATTTCTACATAATGAGAAGAAACAACTATTTTGTCAAAACACTCTTTTGACTGTTGAAACTACGAATCTCTGATATTGGTGCAACATCGCACACAATTTCACGTTCATATTATGCAAACAACTGTACAAAAATGTATGATCATGAATAATAATTATTCTTAACAAAATCAATTTTTAATCTCGAATTTTCGCAAACCCAGTACACTTAAATGAATGCAGTATATACCAAGAAAACTGTTCAAATTCCGAAATATCCTTAAATTAAGTTTTCCCGGCAGAACATTTATTCTTCTCATTCATCTTCATCGATTATTTTATAATGCTTTTTCAGACTTGCATCCTCGGCAATTCTGCAGAATTGTTCAAGTCCACAAGAAGGAAAACACTAATGTGAAAACCTGCACTTCCAGTAGAAGTTGCAGCTGTGCCCTTTCCGTCTACCATTTCTTAAGCAGCGTACGGAAATTCCTACTTCTCTGCGGTTAGCGATTCCGCAATATCTGCGAGACCAGTCGTAAAACAGAACAAAGGGAAATATTTCATACGATATCGCAAATTAGAACACAAGGATTCACAAGTGTCGATGACAGTAAGGCAGGTAAGGACATTAAGAACAATTCTTCATATGAAAATTAATTAATCGACTTAATACTTGAGAAGCTTAGAACTAAAAGCGAAAAGAGAAAATGTTTTAGGTAAATGTAATGTCATCTTCCACGTTCTGACATATCAAAGAAACCGACGGATATGTGGACGAGTGAATGGAAACGCATTGCATTGCTGCTGATTGCGTCAGTTGATTTCAATGAAATGAATCTGTTCCATAGGTGACGTGGTCCACAGGAGATTTTCTTTGACACATTTTTGACACATTTTCTTTGACAGATTTTCTTTGACACATCCAGTTCGTGTTTGGACACGGTTGGGAGCAGACGTGTTTCTCTAGGGGCTCCGCGCACAGGTAGCGAGATTATGGGTTGCGAGCTGGAGGCCTACCGGGCCCGCATCGGCTGTTGGGCGCAGCGAGCGGCGTGTTCCCGTGTGGAAACGACGCACTCATCTTGCGGTTCCACACACGACGCAATTAAGATTTTTATAATTGCGGCATTATTAGTTATAGGAGGAGTGGAATTAAATCCAGGGCCGGTATCAACCAGGCGAGGTTTCTCTTCAAATGCAAACTGGCGGTGTGAGGACTGCAGAAACGGGGATGCAAATGTGCGAAGCGAGCTATCGCGGCTTCGAAATCAGTTCCTAAAAGTGACAGCCAAACTCGAGGAGACGCAAAGGGAGCTGCGTAACATGAAGATGGCGGCAGCAATGACTACGGTGCCTATACCAGCGGTGAGGCTTGTGTAACGTATTGTAGGACTACAGTTAGCAACCGCCACAAAGGGCGGCGGCAGAGGATTAGACGCCAGGGGCCAGGCAGGATGTGACACGCCGAGGTATTCTGGGAAATCCTAAGAGCTAGGGAAAGGGATGCCCAAAGTACGGGACAGCGCATTTTTGCCGCGTGCCGCGTGTCAAATTCTTGGAATCCAGGGAAATGGATGTCCAAAAATGCCTGGCAAAGCGGTCAGTGTGGGCCGTGTGCAAAACCCAGTGACGTTTCAGGTCACGTGGGTGGGGGCTATATAAGAGCGGACGCAGAGCGCGGGGGTGGGGTTTGTTGAGCTGAGAGGGAACCCTCGTGCGAACGCACAAAAACTTGCGCCCAGGGCGGTGCGGAGCCGAGCTAGGCTCGTGCGGCAAACCATGTGTTGGGACGCCGTTGTGGACTCTATCCACGGGTGACAGGTCGCCGGAGCTGTCTGCTGTGTGCGGGAGGCTCGCTGAGGAGTGGCGCGGGCCACGAGTCAGTTATTCATTTTTAAAGGATCGCTCCTGCGATCAGGAAAGTAAAGATCTACCAGAGCTGTAACTTAAAGTAGTACTGTACATATTGTGAATAAACCTGTACATATTTATCATTGAAGCTCGTGTCTGTGATTATTGTGTATTCCCACGACGTCACAGACGGGTAGACATAATTGGTGGCAGCGGTTAAACGAATTCCACGGGGAGTATCACCCACCAAATGACATAATTGGTGGCAGCGGTTAAACGAATTCCACGGGGAATATCACCCACCAAATGACATAATTGGTGGCAGCGGTTAAACGAATTCCACGGGGAATATCATTCACCAAATAGTATAATTGGTGGCAGCGGTTAAACGAATTCCACGGGGAATATCATTCACCAAATAGTATAATTGGTGGCAGCGGTTAAACGAATTCCACGGGGAATATCATTCACCAAATAGTATAATTGGTGGATGCGGTTATAAGAATTCCACGGGGAGGTGTTGCTCAATTGTGATAATAGCAGCAGTTAAAACATTCACGCCGGAACGGCACGGCATTGTTGCACCATACTCATACGTGGTCGCAATATTACGAACAGTGGGTGGGCCAGTGCGTGGGTGTGTCGACGGGCAGACATAATTACAACGCACGGGAGCAGAGAGGGTCCGCTCCTAGCCAGACGCCCACGTCTTCACGGCAACGCCGGAAGGAAGGAAGGAAGGACGGAGAAGGAAGGACGTCTCAAGGACAACCGGCTTTGATAAAATCAAGAAGTCAGCAAGGATCTGGTGTAAGTATAGCTATCTGCATTGTAAGGTTCGGTTCAGGTTTCAGTTATGGCTTACTTACCGAGATTCGGGAAAGATTGTGTAGTGCACGTGGCACAGGAATTAGGACTCCAAATTACAGGTGGGGAAACTTTGGTAGTTCTAAAAAAAGTGATAGAGGAGCATTCCGATTACGAGGAGGAATTTGTGAAAGGGATAGCTCAGGCATATAAGGATGAACGCGAACGAGAAAAGGCCGAACGCGAATTAGCCTATAAGGATCAAAAAGCCGAACGCGAAGCAGAGAAGGAACGTGCATTTCAGTTAGAAAAACTGAGAATAGAACAGAGCCAACTGGCGGGTAGAGCTAGTCCGCAGTCCGAAGTAAATAGCAAAATGCACATTCGATTAAATCAAGTTATGAGCCGATTCAAAGGGGAGGACGACGACATAACAGCATTTTTAAGTGTTTTTGAGAGTCAGGCGGAACAATTAGAAATTCCAGAAGAAGAGTGGTTGGCAAATCTTATGGGACTGCTCCCACACCAAATCAATGCATCGCTAACTTTAGAAGGGCAAGGTAGTAGAACAGAATATGCCGATTTAAAGAATAGGTTATTAGAAATGTATCGATTTAATGCCGAGAAGTTTCGACAATTGTTCGCGAAACATGTAAAAGCCGCGAATACTACCTGGAACGTATACGCGAGAGAGCTGAAAAATTATTGCAAAGAATGGGTAGCAGGACTAGATATTCATACGTTCGAGGACTTAATGAATCTAATTGTAACCGATCAATTGAAGCGTCGTGTGCCTATTGATATTAAAGAGCATTTTATTGATGAGTGGGGGGAATTTAAGATGCCGTTAGGACTAGCTCGTAAACTAGACAACTATGAAAACAATAGGGCAGGCTGGAAACGGTCTTCGTTCAAGCCTTATAGGAAATCGGAAGCCGTAGGGGAACATGTTGCAAGCACGAGCAAGACGATGCCGATAGTACCGGAAATTCAGGGGAAATCGAGCGGTGAGAAAACCGATGTTAGGGCAGCATACGAGAAGCCAGACAAGCGGAAATGCTACGGGTGTGGTGCCACAGACCACATGGTCCGTGAATGCCCGCAGCGCCGCGTGGCCGAAAAAATGAATCATGTGGCAGACAAAACAGCTACGGAATTGTTTTCACCGTACGTGTTCTTTGGAAAAATTAATAAAATTCCCGGAAGATTTTTGCGCGACTGTGGTGCCAGTTTCGATCTTGTCCATGAGAAATTTATTAGCGACGAGAATTTAACCGGAGAAAGCGTGTGGATTTTGCAACCGCTTGATGCCTCACCACGAAATCTCCCGGTGGCAGAAGTCACTATTGAAGGGCCATTCGGGAAAGTAGTAACTAAAGCCGCAGTTGTGCCTCGGGAATGCGACATCGGATATTACTTATTAAGTAATAGAACAGCTGCTCTGTTGGAAGAAGTAAAGGCAGGATTTATTGAGCCACAATTAGTTGCAGCCGTAACGACGCGGGCAAAAGCCGCTGAAACGTCGCGGGTGACTCAAGAGTCGGGGCCGGCGGACCGACACGCAGGCGAGTTTGACGCGGACGAGCAGGTAGAAAACCTTGAACAATTGAGGCAGCAGGGAGCCGTTAGTGAAAGGGACGCCAGTGCAAGTGTACTAACGCCCGAAGTGAATGAACTCATAAATGTTACCCAGACTGAGTTCGCAGCTTCACAACAAAGTGACACGGAAATCAAAACATTATACGACGCGAATAAGCACAACGTACCGGAAGCAGGGCGAGAGTCGTATTTCGTGAAAAATAGTATTTTGTATCGGTCAAGACACAGCAATCGCGGAGAAAAATTTAATATGTTAGTAGTTCCGACTAAATATCGGGCCGCCGTTCTCAGGGTGTGCCATGAAACCGCGAATGCACATTTAGGTTGCACTAAGAGCAAATCCAGCATGTCGCGATACTTTTATTGGCCTCGTTGTTTCCAGGATATGGAGACATATGTGAAAACTTGCGATGTGTGTCAAAAGGTTGGTAGGCAAAATGATCGAAAAAAAGCACCGTTAATGTTAGTACCGCCGATAACGGAAGTCTTCGGTAAAATAAATATTGATACTTGTGGACCTCTTCCCGAAAGTAAAGAAGGCAACAAGTTTATTTTGACAGCCATTTGTTTAGCGTCTAGGTATCCGGAGGCTATTCCAATTAAAGATTTGCAATCAACAACTATCATTAGTGCCTTGTTGACATTGTTCAGTAGAATCGGGTTTCCTAAGGAATTACAAACAGACCAGGGCACGTGCTTTACAAGCGCATTGACAGGTGAATTTGCTAGGAAGTTTGGGATCAAATTGGTGAGAAGTTCGCCCTACCACCCGCAGTCAAATCCTATCAAACGCGTGCATAGAACGATGAATCGCTTAATCAAAGTGTTATGCTTGGAAGCAGGAACGGAGTGGGAGGACCAAATGCCCGCGATTTTATTTGCTTTGAGAACCACGGTGCACGAGAGCCTCGGATTCACTCCAGCTGAATTAGTGTATGGGAGGAACCTCAGAACTCCCATAACTTTATTATATGAACACCTTGCAGGCGAGGACGATGAGGAAGAAAATTCCGTCGTCGAATATGTGTTCAAGCTAATAAATAGGCTTCAGAAATCTCGCGAATTAGCTCACGAGAAGCTTGTTAACGAGCAGGAGAAAAGAAAAACGTGGTACGATCGGCGAGCCGTACACAGAGAATTCGCGCCGGGCGACCGGGTGCTGGTGTTGGCCCCGAATCGCACAAAAAAGTTATCTGTTCAATGGATAGGACCGGGAGAAGTAGTAGAGAAAAAATCGGACACGAACTTCTCTGTCCGAATGCCTGGGAAAAAGGAAGAGCGTATCTACCACATTAACATGTTGAAAGCGTACGTGCAACGTACCGAATATCTGAATTATGTAGCAGATCGCAGCTCAAACTTTGAAGTTGAGGAAGACGAGCTGGATAAGTACGCTATTAACCTTGATAGTGCCGACTTCGATGCGGAAGCTATGCTCGAAGGAACAGAAGTCGAAGACGAGTTCCGCGACAAACTGCTCAAATTAATTGTAAAGTACAAGCATATATTTTCAGACAGACCAGGGTTGACGGATGTCATCACCATGGACATTGAATTGACGGACGAGTCGAAAAAGATAAGAAGTGCGCCTTATCGAATGTCGCCGCGTCAATCAAAAATTTTGCAGGAAGAAATCGCGAAGATGTTACGGGATAACATAATCGAAATAGGCGACTCTGATTATGCTTCCCCTATGATTCTTGTAGAGGCGCCGGGACGAAAACCAAGACCGTGCGTAGATTATCGCAAGCTAAACCAAATTATAAAATCAGAATATTTTCCGTTGCCGAACATGGAGGAGAGGATAGAAGCAGTAGCGGCAGCTAAGATTATTACTACATTGGATTTAGCAAAATTTTATCATCAGATACCGCTCACTCCGCGAGCGCAAAGATATGCGGCTTTCTGTACAAGCTTTGGCACGTATAGGCCATTAAGATTGCCCTTCGGGCTAAAAAATGCACCTTTTCAGTGTAGTAGGAGGATGGCAGCTTTATTAGCAGGATGTGCAGAATTTGCAGTCCCATACTTGGATGACATCGCCATTTATAGCGACACATGGCAAGAACACCTTAGACATTTAGAGCAGGTGTTTCTAATATTAGAGAAAGCGAAGTTGCATGTGCAGCCAAGCAAGTGTAAATACGCGCGTAGGAATGTGCAATACCTAGGCTACATGGTTGGTAGTGGCATGATGCGGCCGGTAGAGGCCAAAGTAAAAACTATTAAAGAGCACCCCGTACCTCAAACGAAAAAGCAAGTGCGTGCTTTTCTCGGATTAACGGGTTACTACAGGAAATTTATTCCCGATTATGCGGGTATATCAGCGCCATTAACGGACTTATTGCGAGGTCGCGAACGGCAAGGCAGGGTAACGTGGACGCCAGCATGCGAGATGGCATTCGAGAAACTGAGAAACGCTCTCTGTCACGAACCCGTCCTTCACGCGCCAGATTTTAATAAGGATTTTATAGTGCAGTGTGATGCGTCAAAAAGAGGTATTGGCATCATTCTGGCACAGTATAATGATAGAGGAGAAGAAAATCCGGTGTTATACTTAAGTCGTAAATTCACAGATTCGGAATTATTACGATGTACAACAGAACAGGAGTGCACAGCCATAATATGGGCATTGCAGAAACTAAAGTACTATTTGGATGGAAATGCAAAAATTAAAGTGGAAACAGACCACAACCCATTAGTATGGCTAAATAATGGTTCAAGTAAAAACCCGAGATTGATGCGTTGGTCATTAATGATCCAAGCATACAATTTAGAAATTATTCATAAAAGGGGTAAGGATCACGTAAATGCTGATGCCTTAAGCCGTATGTTTTACTGATACATGGAACCTGAACTGAACTGGGAATGCGGAGGGCTACACTGAACCGAATCACTTGATTGCATTGTATAAAATCAAGACAGAAGAATCACTGTATATATGTAACAAATTGTTGAAAGTGTATTGTTTGTGTATTCTGTTTGTTTCATGTGTGTCTTATGTATGTGCAATTATGGGTACAAAGTGAAGCTCTGAAGACATTGTTGGTTCTGGGGGTATCAGGGAAAGTATCACATCATTTGATTGTGAATACTACGGAGGTAATTGCAGCAGACTGTATGTAATTTAAGATTGTAGAAAATTGTATATATTAGAATGAAAGGAGGTACGTGAAGTAGGTTAGTTATTTATATTAGCTAGATTTTGAAAAAAAAAAAAAATATGTTGTAAATATAGAGTAGGTTAGAGAGATCAATAGAGTGTGAGCCCAATGGCCAGGTAAATGGTATAATCATATCCAGATCCACAAATCTAGTTGTGGGATGAATTTTTTATTGTGGTTATATCCTGCATAAAAAATTCAAAATAGGGTATGGAGAAGTATGTAACGTATTGTAGGACTACAGTTAGCAACCGCCACAAAGGGCGGCGGCAGAGGATTAGACGCCAGGGGCCAGGCAGGATGTGACACGCCGAGGTATTCTGGGAAATTCTAAGAGCTAGGGAAAGGGATGCCCAAAGTACGGGACA